>CM076264.1:53541532-53917122 GCA_038380795.1 Pyrocephalus nanus | reverse complement strand
TATAAAAGAAAACAGGTGGTGGTGTAATTTTGATGACTGACCAAAGTTACTACTTGCAGAATTTCTCATAAGAACATAACAATTTTTATTTGTTTAGGAGACGCCTTTGTAAAACATGTCCTTCTCTTCAAAATGGATATTTCAATCTTGTAAAAGAAAAAAAAAGATATAAGTCTTGGTTGTTTCCTAAGAAAAGATGTGAGGCAAGTAAGCATAAACTGAGACATTTTTTATTCGTTTTTGACCAAAGTTAGCAGACAATTTTCACCAATTGTCTATGAAATAGGTCACATTATTTGCAAGATCTAATAGAATGCTTTCTCAAAACCAGGTCTCAAATAGCACTAAACCTTTTCCTCACAATCCAAACAAGTATAATGGTTAGTATTGAGTGAACTGCAGCATCCAAAGCCTAGACACATATTAATCACTGGTCAAGTGAGACTTCTTGATAACATATTGAGTACAGTGTTGACAAAGAGGCTTCGAGACATACATATTCGACCTATGAGGTCTAACAATATGTCTGGTTTATTCTTAGAACTCAGACTTTTTATATTATCTGTATACAAAGTCTCGTGACAAGAAGCACATAATTGGTTACAAATTACTGTCCAGATGTAAACATACATTAAAAATACATTTGGTTATTAACAGGTAACAAGGTATTTATTCACTTTATCAAACTGCACCTTCTTCTTGGCACTGATTTCCTTTTGTTCTAGCAAAGAGACCTGTAGCCATCTTGGTACTTATAGTACTTATAAAACTATATAAAAGCTTTTAAAAGTTTATAAAACTACAGCACACAATATAAATTGCTCACATATTCATCATGTTCCTCCCACAGTACAGTAATGTTTTCCACGTATTTTAGAATCAATTTCTAAGTATTTTAAATAAATTTAAATAGATTTAAATAGACATGCTACTGTTGTATACATCTCCCAGAAAGCTACTAGTAAGCTGCTGAATGCTGAGTTACACTAACCTATAGCACCTTGACTTTATGCCAAAATAACATCTCTGCCAAAGAGTAGAAGATGGCCAGTCATAAATTCATCACATGATGTTAACTGTATGTATGTAGGTAGATACTAAGGTTTTTTTTTCAGTCAGAGAGATGCATATAAACCTTTTAATAAGAAACTATGAGGAAAGTACCAAAATACTCATATACTGAGGGATAAAAGTCTGCCAATAGGCTCATTCACTGGTAGAGAAAGCTTCTGGATGATCAGTTTAGTTTGAATTTAGGATAAGTATTTATCATTTCTGATGGAAAAATACAGTTGAGAATGTAATGTCTGCTTGAATAATGGCATTGTTTGTGTAGTTTTTTGTGTACTGGTTTATCATCTGTAGACATATAAAAGTTCGGTTCATAATTTTCACCCCTAAATCACAGGGAATGCTTCTGTTCTGTCCCTAAAAAGAAATCGAGATGGTATTGCTTATAGCTCATTAACATTTAACAAGTCTACAATAACTGGATAGCACACAAAATTATTATGTGTTTAAAACAACTTAGACCTTAAATTTACTTAAGATTGTTATTTATCATAGATGCTGTTTAGTTACATGATTCAATATGTTATTTGGTAAACTGTGGGAAACAAAAACTTTGAAACACTTTGAAATATATGTTTTGCAATGTTTCCGTGTATTCCAGATGTTTCTGAGGAATGAGTGGGAAAGTGCATGGCTTTGAATGATCACAAGCAACTCTATCTACTAGTCATAAAATAGTCTTATGTTTAGATGTCTTTCAAGGCATAGTAATCAATCAGTCAATCATCTAGCAGAAGATTTCTAGATGTTTCAGAATTTTGTGAGTTACTCTGTATTTCCTAACATTTTATCAAATTAGTCTAATAATCAATGTTTAAACTGGTTTCATGGTTTTTTTCTACTAGGTGTTTAAGATATTTTGTGCTAGTGTAATTCAGAGGTTAAGCCCAGGAAGAGGAAGATGTGAGAAAGGGAAGGTGTTGGTTTTATCTCTTACTATCCTACTCTGATCTGATTGGTAATAAATTAAATTAATTTCCCCAAAGTTGTTTCTGTTTTGTTTGTGATGGTAATTGTGATCTCAACCACAAGCCTTACACTATATTTTCTCTCCCCCGTCCAGCTGAAGAGGGGAGTGACAGGGTAGCTTTGGTGGGCACCTGGCATCCGTCCCAGGGTCAAAGCCACAACAGTCACTAACAAAACTATTTTAGTTTCTCCTATATTGTTGTATGAGTTTGAAAAAAATCTTTTATTTCTACTGTCATTGGTAGATATTTCTACAAATCTTAAACATCTTCTCAGCTACATTTTAATCTTAAATGTAGCAGCAGCAAAGTAAGTTAGTGCCAATTAACTGAAAATGGCTTGACATTGACAAAACTTCAACTTGTGCTAATTATTTAAAACATGCACATTACGTGCAACTTGATGGTATAAAAAATAATCTCCTGGCAGAATGAAATACATTTTACTAGTTCTTTTTCACTTCCTTTTTGAGGATCAGTATAATGTAAAAAGTTGGTACCCTTTATATTCTGATCTTTCAAAGATTAGAAAAGATTTAATTTTGCACTGTAATTTTTTTCACATAAATAACCCTGGTCACCCCCACCCTCCACCCAGACAGCATCATTTAAACCCTTCAGTAGTAATTTTTGCATATCATAGAATCATAGAATCATAGAATTGACTGGGTTGGAAGAGACCTCCAAGATCATCAAGTCCAACCCTTGATCCAACCCCACTGTGATTACTAGATCATGGCACTCAGCGCCACATCCAACCTTGTCTTAAAAACTTCCAGGGAGGTTGAATCCACCACCTCTCTGGGCAGGCCATTTCAATGCCTGATCACTCTCTCTATAAAGAACTTCTTTCTAATATCCAACCTAAACCTCCCCTGGCACAGCTTAAGCCCATGCCCTCTTGTTCTACTGCTGATTGCTTGGGAGAAGAGACTGACCCCCACCTGGCTACAACCTCCTCTCAGGTAGTTGTAGAGAGTGATGAGGTCACCCCTGAGCCTCCTCTTCTCTAGACTAAACAACCTTAGTTCCCTCAGCCTCTCCTCATAAGGACTTGTGGTCAAGTCCCTTCACCAGCCTGGTTGCTCTTCTCTGGACCTGCTCCAGCACCTCAATATCCTTCCTGAACTGAGGGGCCCAGAAATGGGCACAGCACTCCAGGTGTGGCCTCACCAGCGCTGAGCACAGGGGAAGGATCATTTCCCTGCTCCTGCTGGCCACACTGTTCTTGATTCAGGCCAGGATGTCATTGGCCTTCTTGGCCACCTGGGTACACTGCTGGCTCATGTTTAGCTTCCTGTCAAATAATAAATTATAAAGAGAAAGCTTTTAAGTATAAATGCTTCTACTCACAGCTCATCACATTAAATGAGCATCTAAAGCAAGTTTTCATGTGTTTAAGATAGAATAATTAAATTGATCAAGAGTGTTTCTAGAGCAGTTATATACTGACATGACAGGCTCTCTTGTTCTTGTTCTAGGCTTTTTCAAAACATTTTAAAAGAAAGTGGATGTTTAGTGTGCATTGTGCCACATTGCAAATTGCCTGGCAGTGACTTGTGTTAAATACTGTACCAGTAGAGGTCAAATTTTGAGCTCACCACAAACCGTAGCACAGTTGCTTTATGGTTATGAAAAGAGATGCACTCTTTTTTAGTTTTAAAGAAGCACGAGTAGATAATCAGATACAAAATTACTTCCACAGAAAAATCTGAAGAGACAGACTTTTCCATGGAAATTAGAATTGTGCTGAATCCTTTAACATTATTGTCAAGAAAATCGTAGCTCAACAAAGGAATGGAGAATTCATTCATAAATTAAAATAGAGAATAAAAGATTATCCAATGTAGGATAATACAACATGATCAATATTGGATCATTAATTGGCATGAATATGGGTATAGCTATTTATCTTTATGAATGCTAATTTACAGTCACACAAAGATGTTCTCACATGACACAGTTCTCTGTTTAGAAATACTTTGTTGTTACTCCATAATAAGATGCACATTTTTGAGGAGAATAAGAAGAAAGAAAGAGAAAGATATGAGAAGTGGAGAGCAGTCTATGTGAGATATTAAAGGAGTTGTTATAGACTTTACGTGTTTGGACATGTTTGGACAGTTTGAAATAGTGTTTGATGTTGTATTTTGATTATATTGATTATATTATATTGGAATATGTTATTCCCCTCATGAATTTACTATTCCCTGATTGGCTAAGATTTCCCCTTCCCTGATAGGTTGAAATTTGCCACAGTATGGAGGGTCTTGTTAAGGCTATGTATTCCTGTGATTGGTTCATGGTTCCGTCATACAGTTTGTAATCTCCCTATTGGCTGTACCCTCATGTCAATCCTAAAACTCCTCCCATGTTCTAGTCCCTTCCACCCCTAACCCTATAAAAGGCTTGCCTTCCCCTCAGTGGGTGGATAACACCTTTTACTTCTCCTACCATCAATAAAACCTATAACGGAGTGAAGAACCCCTCGTGTTGTCCGTGCCTCTTCCCTTGCCCGCGCTGTGACACATTTTGTTTTGCTAGGACGCTGAAAGATTTTACACACAAGTAGGTTAATACTTTAGTTCAATCTAAAGAAAAGCTTCTGTGATTTGTCTCCTCCAAGGCCAGGCAAAATCACAGAAAAGACTTCTGAGGGATGAATACAGTTTGCACTGGCCTGGCAGGAAACTTCAGAGCTGAGTGCCATTCTTGAGATCTCATATGAGAGATCACAGAATCACAGAATATGCCAAGTTGGAAGGGATCCACAAGGATCATCGAGTCCACTTCTTAACCCTGCACAGGGCCATCACCAAGACTCATACCATGTGCCCAAGAGTATTTTCCAAACACTTCTTTGACTCTGTCAGGCTTGGTGCTGTGACCACTTCCCTGGAGAACCTGTTCCAGTGTTCAACCACCCTTTGGGTGAAGAACCTTTCTGTAACATTCAACCTAAACCAACTCAGACACAACTTCAGGCCATTTCCTTGGGTCCTATCACTGCTTATCACAGAGAAGAGATTGGTGCTTGCCCCTCATCTTTCCCTCGTGAGGAAATTGTCTTTCTTTGGTTTCCTCCAGGCTGAACAAAGTGACTTCAGCTGCTTCTCATACAGCTTCCCCTGAAGGCCTTTTACCATCTTCATTGCCCTCTTTTGGACACTCTTCAATAGTTTAGTGTCTTTTCTGTATCGTGGTACTCAAACCTGCACACAATATTCAAGGTGAGGCTGCACCAGAGCAGAGCGGGACAAGCAGCTCCCTCAAAGTAATGATTTGCCTGATGCCACTCAGGACACAGTTGGCCCTCCTGGCTGACAGGGCAGTGGTGAGTGTGTTAAAGGTCAGGTTAGATGGGGCTCTGAACAACCTGGTCTAGTTGAAGGTGTCTCGTCCCATAGCAGGAGTGTTGGAACTAGATGATCTGTAAGGTCCTCTTCCAACCTAAACCATTCAATGATTCTGTGATTTATAGAGTGTAATAGGCATGTCTTGAGAAGCCAGATTAATGTATGAACTTCTCTTTGGATGAATAAAAGTAAAGTCTGAGTGTTGTACTTGTTATCTTAAAATTTGGAACTAGTACAGTCCAGAGGCACACCACATTTTTTTCCCCCCTTTTTTTTTTCTTTTCTAAAAAATCCTTCAGTTTGTATCAAAATTAGTCTATAAAAGAGTCAAACTATTTCATAATATGAATTCTCTGCTTCTCAAACTCATGACATCAGCTCTTAATTCTGACCATGTGAATGAATTAAGCTATGCATGTTACTCTAGGTTGGATCAACAGCTCAGAAAAACAAATGATATTTCCTATAATAACCTACACAGAGTGCTCTCACAAAGTTCATATTCAAAAATAAAAGCTATCTAGCTATTTTATTTTTATATTTAGTTTTTAAACCTGTGTCTTCAGCGGTGACTCCTTACAAACAACTTTACCATATTAGGTGGCAATTGCCTGAGTGGGAGCATTTTATACCATGAGTTAATGTCTGCAGGAATCCTTCCTACACAGCAATTCACATTTGAATTCAGAAACGAGAAGTACAAGGCTATAGACACAATAGTGTAGAGACAAAGAGTATTGTGAATGAGACTGTACTTTTTTAGGCACTAACTAATTTAGTTTTGATTTGCTGAAATCATGATTTCAGTGTCTAATATAAGAGGTTCATAAGACGAAGCAGGGAAATACAATTCAGTCATGAAAATAGACTTCGAACTACAGAGCAGTGTTATGATTGGAATTTTCATAAATGAATAAAAACAGAAGTGCAAGTGCCTGATGATGCTCACACAGGAAAAGGTAAAGAGCTTAAGTGCATCACAAATAATTGGTGCATCACAAATAATTGGTATTTGGGGTATTACTGCTTTAGTTATATAAAACCTGAATGCATCTTTAAAAAAAAAAAAGAAAATCCCACATTTTCTACTGCTAACACATTAACTATTTAACTTTGGCCTCACTGGAGCTCTACGTGTGCAACAAATCAGATTTTCCAAAGTTTTGTCAAACATCTTAATCTGATATCATGGTGTTTGGGTGGTGAAAAAGGTTATATATGTATGTCTATCTATATATATATCTATCTCAAAAGGGCAAAGTATGAAAGGTAAGGTCTTCTTTTCTGTTCAAATAATTCAAACAATAATATTTTACATGGTTTTGATGGACTTTTCCTAATTTGATAAGCAGTAATCTTATATGATTAGTGAGCATCTCTGCAGATGAAAGACCAGTGCTTCAACAGCTAACTTTTATCAACATTCACATGCGAATTCTACATGCAAAAAGAAATGTGTCTCTACATATAACTCAATTTTTTTAATATGTGGAGAAAAACAAGACAAGTAGAAGTAAAAGAATAAACTAAAAAGCTAGAAAGTGGTAGATACATTTTTTACTAGATTGTGATTAAATAATTTTCTGTATCATGCTTCTCTTTGATAATAATTGTAATATTACATAGAATACCAGTAACCTGTATGATAACTTTAAGAGACAAGACGAAGCAAGTTCATTTTCAGGTGGTACTTTACAGCACTTATTTTTCAATTAGTATTTAGCAGCACTTCATCCAACCAGTTTCACTCTTTATCTTAATGACCTCTTTATTATCAAATATGTACCTTTTTCTAAATAGTAAATAAAAAAAAAACAGGCTTGGAAGGCTAAAGAAGAGAAAGAAATATGAAAAATAAAAAATTTGTTAGAGGATTTGGGAATAATTTTAATTCCTAAAGCTATATTTTAAGGCATGTTTTTGAGACCAGAAGTATACTGTGTATATATGTAAAAACATACACACATACATGAACATATACATATACTTATATCCCCACTTATTGAAGAAATATAACATTTACTATCACCTTAAATTAGGTTTAAAATACAAAGCGTATCAATATTGCTTAAAAAATATGGCACTTTTTGTTGCAAACATTGTTGTTTTTTGTGAAGGACAGAGATAATATGCCTTTTAAGTGAAATGAACATACGCATTTTTAAATCTATATATATTTACACAGAGGAAATGTAAAATACTCCAAAGTGAAACGTAATAATAGTCTCACAGAAAAGGAAATTCAGATTGCCTTGTACAATACAATCATCTCAGCAGTGAGTCATTATCAAGGAGAAAGAATAGTGAGCTTAAGAATGTGATCATGACTGTGGAAAAGTTAATGTATCTTGATAATGTACTTGTTATGGTTTAAACAGTGGCCTGGTAACATGCTTCTATGGGTGAAGAAAAAAATGTTTCATGTGGTATCTGGGGAAACTTCTTATGCTTGTGCTGTTTCATTCCTCAACTTAAAAAGAATTTCAATACCTTAATGCTGTTCAGAAATCACATAGCTTTCCATACTTACACTGCCAAATGAAGTCACCATCCCTTCCCCTTCCCATACAATCTAAACAGATATGCTAATAAGTAAACTGCTTCTGGAACTCAGGACATTCTCAGTCTTGGTCTTGGTCAAAGAGAGAGATCAAAACTCCATGAACTACTTCGCTAGGTAACAGTCCAAAAGATTACACAAAGAGAAAAGATAGTAGTTGGCAGAAATAGCCATGGATTTACACCATAAATCAGAATCTTGTGTATGCTTAACATATACGAGAATTGCGCACTTTCATTATGCTAAACATAATAAGTTTAGCTGCTATTCTGGAGTTTGTGGGTTATCTTTCCTTATCAGTTTGTGCATCAGTTATCAAAGCTATATTTAGAATGCACATTGTAAACCTCCTGTGCACACAGACCTAGGATAGCCTGTGCTAATGAAAGCTCAAAACATCTAAAAGCCTTTTCATAAGTTTGCCCTGAATATATCCCTGTAGGACTGGAAAGTACTATTGTACGTTCTAAAGGATATAGAGCTGAAGGACAGAAAAACTTAAGACTTCTCAATAGAAAATACCAAAAAATTGATGTAGCAGCTGCTGTAGAATAGCTCTTTGTATCTCTCTCTGTTAAAACTCCTTTGCAAGTGAACACAAAATGCTTTACCTTGAGGCATCATTGCCTTAATATTCTCTTTCTAGTATACACTTGCTGCTTCACTCCTGAAAGCTGCCCATAAGATCAGATACTTGCTCTGTGAGAGTGCAAGCCCACAAGACTGAAATTTTCAAAGCAGGCAAAAATATGCCCTGAAGAACTCTTCTAGTATAACCTCCAGAGTGTTTGAAAGGTAGGTAGATCAAGAAATGAAGTACTTTTCTGAACTCAGGATTGGTTTTTTTTCCAATTTCTTCTGGTCATTTTGTCATATGTTGCTAAAATAGCTGTCACACTAAGATGAATAGAAATAATGTTTGAGACATACTTTCAACAAATAAATATTGAGGTCTAACTAAGATACCTGGCCTTGGAATATTTTTTTCTTTTTTAAAGCTCAGACTTTGTTAAGCTCAAAAGGATTCACTGTTTTGAAATATTACAATGTCTGTTGTAGTAAAGATTAAACTCAATATTCATTGCCAATTGGAACTTTTCTATTCCCACCTCTTTTTCAGTTTTGGGTTTTTGTTAGCTTGGTTTAGTGGGTTTTGTTGGGGACTTTTTGGTTTTCTCGTTTTTTGGGGAGTTGTGTTCTTGTTTTTTGTTTTATTTTTGTTTGTTTGTGGGTTTTTTGGTTTTGTTTGTTTGCTTGTTTTTCTCTGATTTAATTGACTTTTTATTTAATTTTCACTTTTTACTCTGTTATTTTCATTGTTCTGCTGAGCCATTTGATATCCAATCTTCTCTAATACCTTGTTCTTTAGAGTATAGGTATCATATAACTGCAGATCAGTGGGTTTTAATTAGTCACTGGATTATTAACATGTCTTTCCCTTCTGATTCAAAGTTGGAAACCTCTTCCATTGTAGAAATTTTTCTAAGTAGATCTCAAGATGATAAATTCATTGGTGAGCTTCCCTTATGGTTTACAGGGGTATTCTGCAGACTTTCTTTTTTCACCTTGTATTTTAATAAATTAATTTGTCAATTAATTGTTTATTAATTTAATGTTTATTATTATTAATATGACCTTTGGTCTGTACTGTGATCAAGCAAAGATACTTGCACTTCTTCCCATTAATTCAAGAATGGCATTGCCTTTAATGTCTCCATAAAAGTAGGTAGTTATAACACACCAGCAGACTACAGAGCATGAAGCTTTTAACAATTTGTGGAGTGTTATCCACAGGCTGCATCTTCCATCTCCACTTCCCAAGGCCTCTGCTGTCACATCAGGTCTGAATTTCTCTGCAATGTGTCACTGTGTTGGAGTCACCTTATTGTGCATGGAGTAACTGCTTGTTATGGCTATCTATTTAGAACTGTGGTTGCACCATACAAATGTATTGTTTTGCTCTCATTTTGGCACAAAAAAATAGCCAATAGGATTTATTCCTTACAGCAGGAGCTGTGAAAGGAGTTTTCATGTAGATTTTGTAACTGTGTCACTCTTCCATAGAAAGACTATATCTATTGTCTGAGATAGACGTAAGATTTAAACAATTCTTCCACCTAAGTAAGATTTTTCCTGTTAACACTATACTAATTAGCAGTGCTCTACTTACCTTGTTTGCACTAGGTCAACAGTATTAATTAGAACGGATTTAATGTAGTGAATTAGGTCCTGAAGTGTTATGCTCAAAATCTTGTTTATGGACAAAAAGGAAGCACACCTTGGAAGTAAATAAAATCAATAATTTAACGTTATTAAAACTGAAATCTCAAGAGTCTAATCATTTTTAGTCCAGATCTAATTATTATAAAAAAGAAAGAATAATTATGCTACTATAATTGTTCTACACACAGTTTTGAGTTTCTACCCTTATTCCTGGTGCTCTGTTCACTCTTCCCCTGTTCCTCTGGGCCTAAGATCTGTACTTTCATACAGGAGAGAGTGGTATTGTGAATTGTCAGCGTCTGGAGTCCTTCACTAGGAGGAATGTGATGTTCATGTAGCTGGTTCCCCCTTCAGCCCTCAAGGGTCAATTTGGGGTTATTTTTATGTTTACTAACACACTTTTATACTTTCTCATTGGCCTCCAGGTTCAAGTCACATCCAAATTTACTGTATGCTGTGACCTTTACATATTTTAGATCCTATTTCTTCGTTTCCCTTTGCTAGCCTTAAACCCAGCTCGGGGTATATAGCCCAGCTCTCTCTATATATATATATAGTTACCTAGAGGATGGTTTTTTAACACAACTTCAAATATTTATATATTTTTAAAGATATGAAAGTATTTCGGTGCACTAAAATATAAACAGGAAAATTCAAATATGAGGGTAACAAAGCAAAAAATGTTGCATGGTATACACAATGAGTTATATCTCTGAATATAAGTATTAAGCACTGAAAAATAATCCTCTGGAGCAGAGATGTTTAAAAATTGCTTATGCAGACAGCTGTATGATAAAATAGTATTTTAATGACAGCTGCAGGATTAAAGCAGTTTTGTCCAGTTCACCTGCTACTGGATTAAATTTTGGTAAAAAAATTACATATGCTGTTACCTTGCAGAAGTGTATGACTACAGCCCTGCAGTATACAACTATAGTGTCTGCTAAAAAGCCTACTGAAATCAAGAACTCCATTAGGAATTAAGAATCCACCTTGTGATTTTAAGTATCAGTACCTTTTGTGTCTTGTTCTCATGAAAGTCATCCCAGAGACACAAGACCTGTTTCATAAATCTCAAACCTAAATTTAGTAGTGATTTTCCATTAGGCAAAAAAGATTTGCTGACAACATGATATTGTCTCTGAAAAGTGGATGTTTCTCCTGGGGCAAAAAGTTATTACCTGCAAAAAATTAATTTGGAAGTGAAGGCAAAAGGTAAAGAGAGTGTCCTTTCATCGTTTGTTCATCAGAAGATAGCAAAAATGTTATATTTAGAGCCTTAATTGTAATTAAGTAAAGAAAAGAACTGCCTGAAGGAGTAAAATGTGTTATTATATTCGGACAAATCACTGAACAGTGTGACTATTTTCCTGCAGTGCTTGGAAGTATTTTTAAACCATATGTAGATTTTGCTTTCTTTTGTTTTGGTGGGTTTTTTGAGTGGGGGAGGTTTTGTTTTTTGTTTCTGATGTTGGTTTTCTGGTTTTTGGTGGTTGGTTTTTCCCAGTAGTGAAAAATATGTCCTTATTCAATCTCCCTTTGATATTCTCTAAGGGTATACATGACTGTTTGGCAAACAATCTCTGTGATGTCAGTACTACAGTTTGGACACCTAATTGTGCAGCAGAGTTTGAGGAGGTAAAAGAGATTTTTCTTTGCCTTTCTTTCTTTATTACAAGGTGAAATTCAAACTCTATAAGTCTCACACCTACAGATCAGGGAAATAAAATTCTTCTGGTAAGTTGCTGCAACACAGTGATCAGTAGATTATAGGAGTTATATTGGGTTCTTTCATGTATTTCTGAAATTCCTGAACTGCTTAGTCAACATATTGTTCCGTTATGTGTAAATTTTTATTACATTAATTCAAACTCAGTCATATATTTGATTATACTTCCCCTTTTCTTGCATATTTAAAGAACATAATTTACTAAAAAATATTTAACATCTATGTAGGAGGAAAAATTAAAGCACTTTACTTTTGCACCTTTAAGTATAAAAATAGGACCAGATATATAGAGACAAATCCTTTTATATAGGTCAAATATCTCAATGTATGTCTCTTTATGTGAAAATTTAATCCAGGAAAATACATATTATCAAGAAATCAGATGCTCTATTGCCCAAAAATAATTTGTTGCTGTCAAACATTGTTGCTGTCAAATAATATCAGTTCAAACTGGTTTGACTTTTTACCCTGAATCCAACTGTGCTGTCTTGTATTTAGAAGCTTGAAATAAAGCTGTGCATGTTTTGATTTTTGTGCCAGGCCATCATCTTTACTAGGTGAAGTACTGTATTTCAATAATATCATGCATGTTCAGCAACATGAATTCTATAGGGGTATGTAAAATTTCATAATAATTGTCAATGTTAATCCCCTATTTCAAAATACAGAGATCCAGAAGTATAGATTTTTTTGCCAATGATTTTTTTTTTATTTTAGGAAAATAGTGGCAATTCAATCTTCTTTTCTAAACCAAGCAGGATTTAATTCTATTTACTATAATATTAATTGGAGACATTTCAGTCTGCTTTGTTTCATTTCATCTGGAATTGTAGAAAGCAGTTTGATTAAACATTTCAGTGTTCTATGCTCATTAAGTAAGTAAACTATGTATTTTTACCAAAAAATCACCACTCTCCCTTCTCTGATATATTTGGATTTCCTTGTTCTGACAAAACCATGTGAAAACATATAATGCTGTGGAAAAAATATGTAACAATAGCATTCAGAAAATTTTAGATGGATTGAATATTAGCATTAAAACCATTTAGGGGTAGAGAAGCTACCAAGATGAAGAATTGGATCTTTTTTCTACAAAATTAGGCTAAAGAGCAGGAGACATATGGATTAATGTTTCTGTGCATATGCTAATTAAATAGTTATGGGGCTTGTATCTTCAGAGATTCACTCTTGCTTCCCCCTTGTATTCTTTTCTAAATGAAAGAGAATGAGAATCTTTTCACTTCCATCATATGCAAGGGTGTTGTTTGTCTTTTTTTTTTAATTTTGTCTTTCTTTCTGCCTAGCATCTTAGAGCAAAGATCAACAAACTCAAAAATCACTGCAAATTGCTAAATGCTTTTGTTGCTTGGTTTAAAAGCTATCTAAAATGGAATCTGATACAATATAGTTGACAGATACCATCCAAGCCATCTCTATCTCTTAGCACATTCAGTAGAATAATAATCTGAAAAAAGTGCAGGCTGTGCAGCCAGATGTGTTCACCTTCATACTTTCACCTTCATCTCTTCTGCAACTGTTTTTCCATCTGATATTTGGGAAAGAGTTCCATCTCTCATAAAAATTAAAAAAAACTTCACAAACCAACAAACAAATAAAAAATCCCTACTGATTTTTAATTAAATGATTGAGAAATTTGGTTCACATTTACAGAGTTTAAGCTACATTAGGCTCACAACTTTTAATCAGAATTCCAGATGTTATTACTGCCAATAACAGATGCAGTCTGATTTCTATTTTATACCAGCCCATATTTGGATGCATGGTTAGTAGTATAGTTACTGCAGGTATTTTTCTGTGGATTCTTTCAGCGTACTAATGCTTGAAGATTCTTAATTGCAGGGGGGAATATAATGCTAGAAATACATCAATAAACTGAAGCAAGTTCTGCTGAGAGGCTGAGGGTTCTGGGCTTGTTCAGTCTGGAGAAGAGACAGCTTTGAGAGGAGTTTGTCACCAAACTAGCAGGATGAGGCTTTTCCCAGAGCTGTCTGGAGGGAGGATGGGAATGAAAAGCTATAAATTAAAACAAGACTGGTTCAGACTGGGAATAAAGATGATTTCTCTGAGAAAAAATATTGAGAAAGTTTTCTACTGTGCCATTGTGTAGTAGGAGCTGGCAGCTCCCTGGAGTCAGAGCAGAAGGAACTGCAGAGGCTCCCCAGCTGGACCTGGACAGCCAGATCTGTCCCCCTGCCCCAGCTGGAGAGCAGGAAGGGCAGGAGTGCACCAGGGGTGGCCCCTGTCCTGGGCATTGGGCACTGCCCTGGCGATAATAATGAGCCAAATCTGGGCTGGGATATGACCCACAGGTGTGCCCAGCTTGGCAGGGCCCATGGCTGAACTGTGGGGAGCTGGAGACTGTCCCTGCTCAGGAACCATTGAGGCTGGGACCGATGGGGTATTGGGTCATGGCCAGGGACTGATAACTCCCAATGAGGTTGAATGGGAGCACTGCAGTGAAATCAAGGACATTAATAAAACTGGGGAAAAAACCAAACCAAACCAAACGAAACCAAACCAAACCAAACCCCAAACAAAACAAAAAAATAAAACAAACAAATAAAAACCACAAAAATCAAAAACCCCTCAAACAAACAAACCCAAATAGTTTTTTCTCCTTCTCTTTTCTAAGTATTACTGATTCAAAACATTTTCACTCAAATAAATGCTGAATTCTTCTCTCCTTGTTAGAGGCAAATAATAGTTCCTTTTTAACAACATGAATTGTTAACATTACTGCTTTAAGTAGAAGTTTTTGAGTTTGGAACTTGAAATTCTATTTATTCATTTCATCAGAGGATATAATACAGATCTTCATGAAGTGTATAAAAAAAGTTTTATTTCCCATTTTTTGTTTTACTCTCCACAGTAATAATTCTAATTGCAGTAAATGTAATTCCTCAAAAAATTCTTCTGCATAATCAAGTACATAGCACAGGTCACTATGCATCAGAGGAAGTAGCTCACTGTTGTGAAGAAGCCCAACGAAACTTTTCTGGCCTTAGGCAACACTTTCCATGTCCTTCTGATTTCTGCGAAAGAAAATTCTTGAACATAATATAGGTCTCATATTTTAAGACATCAGAACTATGCCATACATGGCAGCTTTTCTTTCCATTCAATTTAGATGTTTAAGCCAAGAACTGAGATTCCTTTGCTCAATTCATAAGGAAAAGTTATAGAGACTTTTGCAGTTGCAACACAAGCCAATTCAATTCTTGGCAGAGTAGTAAAAAAAATCAGTTATAATTTGCAGCTCAAAGTTGCTACTGAGGCTAATAAACCAAAGATGTGAATTTACCAAGTACTCTCTTCCGGGAGTGTATCAAGACATAATATGGGCTTTGTGCTTTGATTAAAAGTTCTTTTGAGAATATGACAGACCTCAAATTAATTTGTGTTAGTTACTAATCAGAAATAATTGAAATTTAATGAAAGTTGCACCAAACTAGACTGAATTCAAGCTTGAACTTCAAGGTCATCAGGAGGAAAATCTCCATCAATACTGATTTATCTGAGAAATAAAGAAGAAATTATAAACAAGGAATATCTGGTACCACATTACAAACAATACAGCAATCACATACAAATTGTGTCAATAAAAATTAGAGGAGAAGGTAGTGGTAGAAGTGTGGCTTTGAATTAATTCATTATATTAAAATACTATAGGTATCTTAAAAATTGTTTAAATTGTTTAAGAATCATGCAGTTTTGTATAGGATTTCTATTATATTCATAATGTAAGCACTATGAAGCAGTCATATCCTCTGTTTTATGTGTGCAGAGATTGTAAATGGAGATTAGAACTAATTCTTCACAACCACAGATTTATGCTGTAAATTTTGTTTCACTTTTTGTGGGAGAAGGGAATGAGTCTTTATGTCATTAGCTAGTGGTTTTTATTATGAATATGACATTAGAAAAGCATTACTCATTTTCATAAACAGTACACAACTATATGAGGCAGGAAGGATCTCTTCAGCATATGGGCGCACAAAACCCCTAAGCAACCAACCAACCAAAACAACAGAAACACATAAACTTGTAGTTTTGCTGGAGAGAGGTTTCATCAGAAGCAAACAAAAAGAAATAATATTTTCCAGTTGATTGGCTGCTATCAAGGCATTCAGACTTTTTTTATGAATCTATATGCTGCAGCCCTCAACAGCAGAGCTTCATACTTGGCATGGCAAATTAAAGTTCCCATTTTGTCTTCAATTCACTCTTTAGAAAGCACCATTCATGGGAATATCTAGGCATTAGATTTTCAATACTAGGAAAATAAAGTGTTACCATCATAAGAAAATACTATGAGTTTTACTTAAGAAATGTGGCATTATTTAATGCATTTGATAAACATGCCCGGAAGGAAACCTAAGTTCATTTGAATTTGAAGTTGCTATATGGACAGACATGGAAAAATTTGACTGAGATTTCTGTAACAAAAACTGTGAACATGTTTGGGTTCCCAGTTTGAAAAGGGTTTAGAAGACTTTGACTAGGATTGTAATGCCTTTTGTTGCAAATATTGTTTCCACATGGACCAAAGAGGTTTTTTCTTGCCATATTACTCCTGTTGGATTATTGCACAATGGTTTTTTATTGCTGCCATTGACTGTTTTTCAGATTAACTGCTAGCACAGCAGAGCACACTAGCAATTAAATGCTAAATGCTGTATAATCATAGCAGTAGAAAGTATGAGAAAATTATATTCAGGATCTATAGAAAACCTGAATAAATAATTTTTTCTGTCTGTTAGCATAGTCATGATCATGGTAATGAAATACATTAAATGTATACATATGAATGCTTTGAAGATTTAGCTTCAGGACCACAGTGAAAATAACAAACCTTTTCCCAGTGTTTTCCTTTGGAATTGTTTTTTATTTTAGTTACTTCCTCACTGCTAAAAATGCAGCACTCTTAAATGCACTATTAATATAGCCTGGATGGGACTATTTGAAAAGAAGAAACAGTGCAGGAAATAAATTATTAGTTAATTATGACCTTTGGAGTGGACAAATCAGAAACCAATGTGATTCTGTAGCTAGCCCCATTTCTCAGGATTTTTACTTCATTGAAACCATGGGATTTTGCTATCTATGACTCTATGATTCTAATGTAGAGATAAAAACATAAAATAATCTTGAAGTTTAGTATTTATTAGATCAAGCAGTAACTTTTGTTTTCCCTGAGATCCTTTCCCTGTTCTTATTATAGCTAACAAAAGATGGAAGAGAGAGTCCTGGTTGATCAGGACTTAATAGCACTGCACATGTGTTTACACCAATAACTGACTGAAAATGAATTTTTCCAGTCATTTTCATATTTAATCAACAGCTATAATGATGGTAAAGTTTATTTTTCAAGTTCTCAATACAAAATGAGAGAGGGGTGAAACATTATCACAAGCAATATTTCTGAAATAAAAAAAATTTAAATAGAGAATAAACATTTCACTACATGGGGGTTAATGGTAAAATTTTACATTTAAATTCATCTCACTTAAAATTATGTACCTCTGTCAGTGACTCCTAACCCAGAGCTTGTCATAATAAAATCCTTTAAAGTTAATGGAGGGGAAAGGAAATCTGAGTGTCTTCCTGCATATCCTAATATTTTTCCACTATCTTTGAATGGATCTCAACTCAGAGAATGTATTTTCATTTGCTAAGGTGAGATTCAGCAATAAGAGCTTCAGCACAGCCAAGATGCCAACATCTGAAGTTAATAGTTACGTCACTCTAATACCTCCAAAATTATAACTCTTTCTTTCAATGTAAATAACATTAGAAAACAGTAGACCCCAAATCATTCCAAAGTAATTCTGTATGTTGAAAAAGCTGAATTTTGAAAAGTGGTCTAAGATATTTCTTCATTATTTATAAATCAGGTTATCATGTTAATTTTAGCAGTAGAATAAAAATATTATGAAAAATGTCATTCTAGTTCTTTGAGTTTCAGTTTATTTTTCTACTTTTAGATTATCTTGTTGCTCTTATATCCCCTTTAAACCCTTTGGCTAATAAGTACTAGATCAGGCAGAGGTCAGTGTAAGGCAATGGTCCACAACTGATGCGCAAGGGACATTGGTAGAGATGAGCTTGATACTCCACCTTCAATATAGATAGCCTTGAGTATAATCCATTTGATAGAGTATAAACAGAAGGGATTTATGTCCTATTTTCTATAGCAACATGTCTCTTCTTTAAGGAAACTTACCTGTCCAACCATCCAGGAGCCACTCTGGCAGTCACACTCCCACCACCTGAGCTGGGACTGAGGCCCTTTCCCAGCTACACATCCCACACTCACACAGCTAGACCAGGTTTCCTTACTGATTTGACCCCAGGTTTCCTATATCAGAGTCTCAGATTTATCCTTACAAGAATTTAATCTTGGTGCACTAAATAACAAAATAACAGTTTGAGCTGGATGCCTCTGAGGAGGGTCCTTGAACAAAGGAAACACATGGAGCTACCTGCACTAAATGTATTCTTCAACATTTTAATGTGAATTTTATGTTTGCAAAAAGAGTTTCCTATAAATCTTCCTTGCGTGTACTGTTCTTAAGTTTTGGAAAACATTTTTGAATTTGTAAGTTCTAAGACAAGGTCAAAGCACAGGATGACAACAACAGAACAGCTGCTGTCTCCTATTGAAAAGTTTAAGTTTAAGCTTTCAAAAATTCAATATTTAGTACTGTTCTGGTATAATAAAAACCATGTGTTTCAGTCAAGAAGGACCAAAGGCCAGGAGATATTTAAAATCTATTATTTCAGCCACTTCAAAATTATTTTAAGAGGTCAAATATGCCAGCATTCTCCACTGAAATATCGACTATTTCAGATGTCAACTCCTTACATTTTATCTGAAAGCAAAATCCCACCTTGTATTCAAAGTGGTTGTCATTAATTGGCCAATTAGTTAGAAATCCAAACTCATTTTCATTGTTGTTATTCTCAGTTGGGATGCATGGAAGTGGAATATGACCTGATTTCCTACTTATTAACCCCAAATTAAATTTAAACCACAAAAGCAAAGAATTAAATACTTATATTGTATTTTTCTTAATTTACAAGTGGTGAGTGAAATGACTGGAATTCTGCTTGGGTTTTAAAATATTTAATTTTATTTTGAGAAAATCATAAAATTATAACTAGTTTGGATTGAAACGGACCTTGAAGATCACTTAGCTCCAACCCTGCAGGGGATACCATTAAATCAGGTTACTCAAAACCCCATCCACCCTGGCCTTAAACCCTTTCAGGGATGGGACATCCACAGCTTGCCTGTGTCAGCTTGTTCCAGTGCCTCATCACCCTCATAATATATAATTTCTTACTTATATCTAATTTTGATCTGCCTTCTTTTATTTCAAGAAAGGGACAATTTTTACACTGCAGGAAGCTTTATCAGATACAGTGAATTTATTCTGGGAAGAGACCAGTATCATATTTAAAATAAATATATGTAGCAATTTTTTGCGTGTTGATTGACATTAAAAAAATTTATGAAACTACACTAAAAATTTTTGTTGCACAAAATAAAAAATCAAACCAGGAATGTTCATTGCTTAAAAAAAATTTCCATGCAAGTTTATGTGAAATATTCACCTGGAAACAAAGTTGAAATGTTTCATCACCAATGGATAAGCTCATAACTGTCTCCTGAAGTAGCTCCTTAAGAACCAGCTGGAATCATCTGGAACTGGCTGGAAGCTGTAAAGGGCAGTCCCTGGACTCTTCCCCCAGTACAAACAGAACTGCACAAATATAAGTGAAATTGTAAATATCAGTGTTGAAGTTGTGTCATAGAACTATCAAATAATAGAATGGTTTCGGTTGGAAGAGACCTTAAAGATTATCTAGTTTCCATTCCCCTGCCATAGGCAGGACCACCTTCCACTAGACCAGGTCATTCCATGATAAAAATATAAAAAAAAATACTTTGAAAGAGCAAAATATGAAGTCCCAATGGCTGAATTCTACATTGCATTTCAGGGATTGTTTGATGTTGTCTTATTAGATATTAATTATCTATGTGGACTTCAGAGGTTCTTTGTTTTGGCATGGTTTATAGCCTTTGAAAGGTCTCTCAGAATGTTTTCCAGGATTCACTTGTTGATGTCGATTTGCATTTTGAACATTTCCAGGCCTCTGAAGAGGCCTTCATAGCCTCTTTCAATGAGTTGCAGTGTTGAGTTCCTTCACAATAAAGAAAATGTCTTCATGTGTTCAGACATAATCTCGTGTGTTCTATATGTGCCTCTTGTCCTGGGCACTAATCAAAAGAGTCAAGCACAGGTACCTATACAAATTAATAAGATTCCCTCTGAGCCTTCAAGACTGCTTTCAAGGCCCAGGATAGTGTTCCAGGTGATGGCTGGGGGGGGGCACTGGATATGTCTCCAGCAAGCCATTGGTTGCTTCCACCATTGTAAGTACATGGCACTTACCTTGGCAGGTTAGTGGAAGTGTGATATAGTCAATAAGCCAGACCTCCCCATATTTATTTTTCAGCCATCGCCCTCCATTACAAAGAGGTTGCCAATATTTTTTCAGTTGGAGTATAGCAGGCCTCAGATCCTCTGTATTCCTCCCTCCAGATGCCTAGGGGTTTACCTTGAGTCTCCCCTGGTGTTTTTTGCCAGAGGTTCCAGGAGGGGCCATTCTGTCCAGCTGCAGTGTAGAGCACATGTTTTAATCTCTTGCCCTGTCCAGACTGGTCCAAGGGCTGCTGCATGAACTATCTCCAGTTTGATTTATTGAAAGGTTTCTCCTGTTTCTAAGAAACTACTGCTGTATTGTCCAACAGAACAATATCATCAGTGTATTGCAGGTGTCCAGAGGTTCACCCTGTTCCAGTGAAGTAAGATTTATGTATAAAATAAATATATATCTTATATTAATTTGGTTTTTTTGAAAATATTCACAAAGCCTTTGTATTTTTATTTTTATTGCTAAACTTAAAGTAAAATTGGGTGTGCACTTTCTCTTTTATATGTACATTACACAGGTAGCTGAGACACAACTATTTTTAAAAATTATATGATAGACTATTCAAAGTAGAACAATTCAATTTTAATATTTTATAATCCTCACATAGCTTTCTAGCATTGCAAAATTGGAATTAGAATAAAAATTCTTCAAGAATTTATAGGGTAAATTTATATCGTATCATAGCTATTGACTTAAGGGCAAAGCAGAAAGCTGAAAGAAATTGCAAGTAGTATGCTATTATCCCTTAAAATTTTGACACACTGCTCACACTAAATCAGTGAATAAGTCTGAGAATCTACTTCATACAGACACACTATAAACCATCTCACAATATTTGGAATTCATGTGTTAGCTTTCATAATATGAAATACTTTACCTCACATCATTTTTCAAAGTACAGATGTATGGTTTATGAACTACTTATGAAGTTTATGTCAAAAAATATTCCTCAAATATGATACACACACAACCCACTGCAGTTACTCTGGAGGCTTGAGGTTTGTTTTTACTTTAAAATAAGTCTGCAGCAAACCAAGTCTTTCCATGAATGGTCTAAAACACTGTTGAAGTCATTGAGTTAGAGCACATGTAATTGACTTTTAAAGAAATGGTGAATTTTTAGGCTCTGTTCTTTCTGTTGATATCAAGCAACAAGAGAGCTAGACTTAATAGAAAGTGTTTGGGGACCTTAAAGGAACCTCTGGAAGGTAATTTATTTTGCTTTACAAATAGATACCCAAGATAGGCAGATACACCTTTAAATGTACCTGTCTTTCACTGTTCATGGTGAAGGGAGCTTAGATTTTGTTGTAATTATCAACATTATTTCAGAAAACTAAATCAGATAGTAAAATTTCTTGCTGCTTGCTATCCCATCTCTTGAATTCGTAATTAAAAAGTTAATTTCACTGTTATAAGACTTACTGATATCCAGTAAAATAAATCACAATGCCACATGAAATATGATGCCTTTTAAGCTGTTTCTCACTCATTTATCCACTATTCTGGGAAATAGTACCTTTTCCCAATAAGACGTCATAGGGAATCTGTGTTGCTACTGTATTATAGTTTTCTTATTGGAAAGTTTGGAGCACTTTACTGAGGGTATTTACTCTGTACTAATATTTGCTGCCTCTCTAAAGATGGTTTTCCTATTGTGTTTCCTAATAGCAGTTCACTAGGAATTACTAGTGGAAAGACCACTATTAATGGTCTGACACACCTGCTCAGGCACTTCACACCCCTTTCAAATATTATACTGTAGATCACAATTCACAAAAGTCTGACATGACAGGCAATACTAGGCTCTGAGGCGACAGATAGGCAAAATAAATCCCTATTATACAGGTACAGTGCTCTAATGAGCTATGTAGTCTACATGCTTACTTCTCAACCCTATAAAATCGTGAGTTAAACACTAGTAGGCTTTGTACAGACAAGAGCTGGAGCAAAATACACTTCAAACTATTCAGAGATGTTTAACTTCTAAACCAGTTCTGTAAGATTAGTTTAATCAACTAACTCTGATTAATTTAGACAATAACAATTAAGATGTGTGACTGCTCAGAAGTGTGTACCCAATTAAAAGTTACTTTATATTTCCAATGAGGTATTTCTCATATCAGCTAGTCCATTCATAGTTTATTTATTTACTACTTGGAGTCCCAGAAGAGTTACAAAACTTGAACATATTTCATTTGAGAAGCCTTTTCATCCAGAAAATACAGAGACATGTCTGTTTCTAAACAGATAGCAATGTGGTCTGTTAGTATCTTTGGCAGCCTACATTTTAATATATATCTGTAGAATACCAAGCCATAGCAGAGGAAAAGATGGGTGAAAAATTATTAAATCTGCCGCAGAATCACAGACTGACTGAGGTTGGAAGACAGCTCTGGGAGTCATCTGGTGTGGCTTTCCAAGTCCAGACCAGATTGCCCAAGACCATGTCCCTAACAGCCTTTGAATATCTCTAGGGATGGAGATTCTTCGATCTCTCTGGGCAAGCTGTGCCAGTGTTCAGTCACCCTCATTATAATAAAGTGTTTCCATGTGTTCAGATAGAACCTCCTGTGTTTCAGTTTGTGCTCATCACCTCTTGTCTTGTCAGTGGACAGGATCCATCTTCCTTGCAGCCTCCCTTCATATTTTTATACGCATTGATGAGATCATCCTGTACCTTCTGTTCTAGGGTTGAATACTCCCAGCTTTCTCAGCCTTTCCTCATATGAAAGGTGTTCCAGCCCCTTAATCATCCTAATGGTCCTCTTTTGTGCTCTCTGCTATAAACTATGTCCACGTGTTGCTTTTACTGGGGAGCATCGAACTGAACAACCCCTGTCAGGAATAGTCAGCATGACTTCACCAAGGGGAAGTCATGCTTGAACACCTCGATAAACCTGTACAATGAAGTGACTGGCCTGGTAGATTAGGAGGGAGCAGTGGAAATTCTCAGCCTGGACTTCAGGAATGCTTTTGACATTGTCTCTTACTGCACCCTCATAGAGATGCTGTTGACGTAAGGGCTGGATGAGCAGACAGTGAGGTGGATTCAAAATTGACTGAATGACGCAGCCCAGAGGATGTTGATCTGTGGCACCAAGTCTAATTGCAGGCCAGTAACTGTTAGTGCACCCCAGGGTTCAATACTGGGTCCAGTTGTCTCCAGCATCTTCATTAATGATCTGTATGATATAGCAGACTGTATGATACAGCATATATCTGTATGATACAGTAAACTGTACTCTCAGCAACTTTGCAGACAGCACCCAACTTGATTGGTATGCCAAGGGGTTGTACTGTCATCCAGAGGGACCTCAACAGGCTGGAGAAATCAACAATCAGGAACCTCATGAAGTTCAGCCAGGGGAAAGGCAAACTTCTGCACCTGAAGAAGAACAACTCAGTGCACTGGTATATGCTGGGATATAACGAACTGGAAATCAGCTCTGCAGAAAAAGACATAGGGGTTTAACAGGAGCCAGAATGTGCCCTTGCTGCAAAGAAGGCAAATGGTATCCTGGGCTGCTTTAGGCAGCACAGTGCCAGCAGATAAAGAGAAGTGATCCTTCCACTTTATTCGGTGCTGCTGAACTCATACCTGGATTACTGTGTTCAGTTCTCACCTCCACAGCACAAGAGAGACATAGACATACTGACAGGGTCACAAAGAGGAACAAGGGCTTGGTGCATCTCTGTGAAAGACAGAGATAGCTGGGACTATTTACCCTGGAGAAGACTCAGTACAGATCTCATCAGTATATATAAATACCTCAAGGGAGGGTGCAAAGAGGATGAAGACAGGTCTTTTCAATGGTGCCCAGTGGACAGGACCAGAGTCAATGGACATAAACTGAAACACAGAAAGTTTAGTCTGGACACAGGAAAGCACTTTTTACTGTGAGGGTAACAGCACTGTCCCACATTTTTAAGAGAAACTGGGGAGTCTCCCTTCCCTGGAGGTATTAAAAAATCATCTAGTCATAGTCTGAGACAATATGCCCTAGGTGGTCCTACTTGATTAGGTGAAGATCGCCAGGATGACCACCAGAGGTCTTTCCAATCTTAACCATGTGCTTCTATGATTCTGTGATTCAATGCTCCAGATGGGGCCTTAGCAGTGCTGTGCAAAGGGGAATGATCACCTGCTGGCAATACTTTGCCTTATGCAGCTCAGGATACCATTAGCCTTCTTTGCTTCAAGGGCACCCTTAGGTTCTTTTCTGAAAATCTGTGCTCTAGATGCCAGTTCCCAGCATATAATGATGCAAAGGATTATTGCTTCTTCAGTGCACAATCTTGTACTTCTTCATTGATTTTCCATGGGGTCACTTTGTGAATTCATGCTGACTGGTTGAAAACATCTTACCCTTCATGTACCTTGAAATAGCTTCCAGAATTAGTTGCTCCATCACTTTTCCAAGCACTGAGATGAAGCTGACCAGACTGGGTTATCCCTCTTCCTTTTTGAAGATACTTACCAGTGTTAATTCAGAGATGCTCTGCTCTGAAGTTTTAGAAAGAAACAAAAATAGTTTTCTTGGGAACATAAGGAGTAATTGCTTTAGATGAGAAATCACATACAGTAAAAGCTAAATAAGATTTACTTTTGTCTGAAAGTGCTATTGATTTTTTTCTTTTTTTTTTTTTTCTGACTATCTCCTGCAGAAGAAGGAAAGATCTGCATTGAAACTATTGTCAACATGTTAAAATGTATCTTGCTGAACTAATTTCCTAATTGTTAACCTTTGTTTTGGTGTTGCTAATTATTGTTTCTATTTGAATTACTGCTGAGACAGATGTTCTGTTAGGAGAATTCTAGAAGAATTTATTAGAATATCAAAGTCTGACTAATGAGTTCCAAAGGTTCTTATAGAGCTTAGTGTTATCAACAAATTCAGAAGTGTTGCCTTTTCTTCTGACAGTAGTTGATGATGCCACCATTACATCTTCTCTGAGAATTGTGAGATGTCTGAGGCCTGTCATTGACTTCCCAGCAGGAAGAAAAATCAATGAAGCAGAGTACATACTCTTAGAGTTATTTCCTGTGTAGATGCCAATCAGAAGACTTTCACAAATAGAAACAGCTGGGAACTTTTTTTCTGTCTGCCTAAGACTGAAATACAATCAAGCAAAATAGATATCCTTGGCCAAGATTATTCCTTGTTATGAATGCTTGTAAGAAAACTAAATGTAAGCGATATAAGAATTGTATAAATATATAAGAATGTGACTGATTTTGGTAAAAGTAACAGGCAGTCTTTTGAATGCAAGAAAATATTTATCTGGATCTTAGTCAGTGTTGTAATATATTTTAAACTGGATTATATATTAACTAATGAGAATCTCTTTCCTTTATATTCTGTTTGAGTAGTGTAGAAGTCCTCTCTGTACAGAAAATCTTGTTAAATGAAGGTACATATTTCAGTGAGTGGTTTTGTTCAGAGGCATCTAAGAACTCCAGTTGAAACACCTCTTTCTGGAAATATCAGCCTATGTATTGCTGTATCATCTCACTCAATTTTGCCTTTAAGTATTTGCCTCAGAGAAGAGAGTGAAGTCTCTGTTTTCTACCAAGTTCATTTTTCAAAATATTGGAAATCTATCTATACTATGTCTTAAAAATACATACACTCTATTGCTCAGTATTTATAACATAATGTGAAAAACAAAGGGGTTATGTGGCTCTGTGTCATAGTACAACCAGATGTCTCCTGTCTAAAGGAAACCTCCTGGATCTCAGAAACAAGATGAGCTTCCATTGTCTCATTATGAGATTTATTAATCCATAGAATTATATTATGACTAGTGTCTATATATGTTTACATATGCTGCTTTTAATATATAAATATGCAACTTTTGAACATGTAGGGTTGTTATCCTCAATTTTTTACCTTCATCTAAATTTCTTTTCATACTCCTTCTCCACTACCTAATTCCTCTCTCTTGCTGTGCTGAAACTCCAGCCTAACTGAAGTCAATTGGGTTTTTACAATTGATTTGAAAGGAGTCAAGATGTCACTCATGTTGTTCGTACCCTGGAAATATTTACAGAAAGCCAGCTTGCCAGTCTCCTAGAACTTCCAGCTGCCATGATTTCTCAGCCAGCTTTACAGTTTGCATTCAGCAATTCCTTACTCGTTTGTAAAGAAATTTAGTCTCCTTCACTCCTGTATTTTTTCTCCTGTTTAAAACTCCAGAACTTATAAAAATTCCCTCCTTTTCACTTTTTTCCCCACAATAGTCATTATCTTAAAATCTCAGACTCTTTAGTTTACAGTCTATCTGTATAGTTGACTTCCTTTGTCTGTGAGGAATTTAAGTTCTGCATGTGTTTAAAGAGGCTGGCCATGAAATTAAACTCCTGAACAGAGGTAGACTTGGAAATTATTTTCCTCTTCCCACCAAGCAACAAAGCTATTTGTGAAATTATAGCTCTTTTCCTCCTCTGAAATAATTTTTCCTCTGCATTTGGTGAAATAAACTTTGAATATTGAGAAAAAATCTAACATGTTCCACTGTTAAGCTATTCCATGACCTTTTAAAATTACCCTTCTTTAGTTATTATATTATGTCAATCCATTTCATTATACCAGGTACAACAGCAAACAAAGACAATGAAGGTATCTCTGCTGATTTCAAGGAATTTTAGTAATTTTAATGGCTTTTTAATTATGTGAAGTAACCTTGGAACAAAAGACTGTAAGGTTACCTTAAAAAAATGTATAGAATCATTCTCCTCCCATGTGTTTCTTCCTTCCACATAGACCATGGTTGTATTAGACTTTGTATTTCTGGAATATTCTAAGTCTATGGAAATAGAATAAGACTAAATCTTTCCTGAGTGGTTCCACTGCCTGTGATCCAATGTCTGTATTTGATATAATCCATATAATCCAACTGTGTGTATGATTGGTTGAAACTCCTGAGAAATTTGATAAATTGTGAGAAGAAGCTGTGAGAAAGTGCCTGGGAAATAACCATAAAAGGCCACATGGGTAAAACACAGGAAGAGGTAGGATAGTTGGGATAGGACACCTGGCACCTCAGGAGTTAAAGATGCGAAGTTCTGATGTGGAAATGTATAAAATCCCAAGGAAAAAAAAATTATGTGTAAATATGATGATTTAACCACATCAGAGATCAGGCCATTCCAAGGAACTGTGATGGTTCGGACCTGGCCCCCTGCCAAATGCCCAAACTCACAGTAGCAACCCCTTCCCCTTCTCTGTTTCCCTTAGGTAAAAGAAAAAAAAAAAAAAAAACAAACTATGAAAATTGAAGAACCTGAAATCAATTTAATTATATAAATATATATATTTTTACATATATTACAATTATATACAATTAAAATACTATGTACACAGCAAAGGGGCTCCCAAACACCCCCCGAAGGGAAAGGGAAAGGAGAAAAAGGGACATAAAGGGACAAAACCAGTATAGATGCCAATCAGAAGACTCACAAATAGAAACAGCTGGGAACTTTTTTCTGTCTGCCTAAGACTGAAATACAATCAAGCAAAATAGATATGCACAAGCAAACCCAAGAAATAGCAAAATAAAGCACTAGCAAAATGAAATCTCAGCATGTCCCTCAGAAAAACAAGATCGCCAGACATGACCAGCACCCTCCAAACCTCTCACGTGGTAGACCAGCAGTCACTGCAGACCTCAGCCTCTAGATAAGAGAGACCAACCCAGTGATCCACTGCTCCCAAACCTCACCAGAAGAGAAGATCATGAGGTCTCTAATCTCCATATTATTTATACCCTGGTTTACGTAAAAATTGTATGGAATACTGGGTACATGGCCACTTCCTGTGGTTACAAGCTGAGTACCAGGAAGACCTAGACTAAAACCATCACAGGAGCAAAAGAGGTCACCCTTCCTCCTCTGACTAATGACTAATGTCTACCAGAAACGATACATGACAGGTCTCATCTCAAATAGTAAGCATATTAAATGTTAATCCAGAGTTAGTTAGTTTTGGGCATCTATTGAATATATTTGCAGAAAGAAATAAATGCTTTAAAGTCTTAAATATGTAAACTTCCTACAAACTCTCTTTGCAAATTGCAAAAGGTGCCTGTATTGTGACCCAGAGAAAAAAAGTTATGTCTGAGCTGATATCCTAAATATGCAAAATACATTTTACATCTGTAAAAACTGATAGAAGATTACATTAGAACATTTTAATTCATTAAACAATCCAGAGTTCTTAAATGACAGATTAAACAATTTTATGTGATTCACTGACAGACTTCCATCAATTTTTCAGTGCCTGTCTTAATCCTTTGGATGCATAGTAATTTTTTTTATAGTCAAGGTTATGTGGTCAATTCATTCAAGACAAATGAATGGTCCACAATTTTTTTTTAATATCTAGCTTAAAATGCAATTGTTTTTAATGATGTACTTGCCCTTGGTAACTACTTCCAAATAAAATTAATCTTTAATGGTAATATTCTCCATATGCTGCCTCATGTCAAGAAATATAAATGTTCCATCACTATTTTCATGTTACTTTACAGCTGTGGAAGGGCCAGCAATTTATTAGCCCTTTTACATCGTCATCATTATTATGTATTTCACATAGTAAATAAATGATGAACTGTGGTCACAGAAAGTATTTTATTATCAAAAAAAACCCACTACCGTGTCAAAAAGTGTGAGAGGCTATAGCTCTGCTCTTACTTGAATCCTAGAAGAAATAAAAATGAGATATTTTGTGCTTTTGGCATTGTTCAGGGAATGCTGCTGTTGTGAACCACAGCAGAGCTTGCTCTACACAACCAAATGTGAGAGGGTATGTACTTGAGGTTTTGCAGTTTCTTATTTCTCTGCATTGCATGTGCTGTGTGAGGAGGTAGAAGGTCTAAATAAAAATTTTAAATAGGTTATAAAAAGAATGAAAGCAAGACATTAGGAATCAGAAGTGTCATTGGTCTTAATATTAAACAGGAAGGATGACGAAATTTGCTAGCAGAAGTATTTTCAGGCTATCCATATTTCGTAAATTGAACAGTATTTTTCTTGTCCTATGAACGTGAACATTAAATGAGGTACAGAAGTTAATTATCATGTTAAAATAATTTTCCTATCTCAAAACATATGCAGTAAAAAGTAAGAGCAGCTTGCAAGTTTCGGCTTTGTGAAGGAAGAGAGGAAAGATTGGTGGAAGGAAGGGTGGAAGGAAGGAAGGGTGGAAGGAAGAGTGGAAGTATAAAGGTGTGGAAGGAAGAAAAGAAACAAGGAAGCAGACACACAGAAAAAAGTTTCGTATCCACAACTTCATATTAGTTAGTGTTCATATTACACTAAGACACTATTTGTAGCATCCATGGAAGATAAAATATATATATTTTATATTTTACTGAGCATCATGTGAAAGGAATATATGTGCCAAGAACATACTGTTCATCATCTCAGTAAACAGTATAACTACAAATGGTCAATGATGAACCTGCTATTAGTATGCATACCACAACAATATGTCAAGAAGATGAAGATAGTTTTCAATTCTTTAATCAAGATTAGAATATTACACATAAAATTGCAGGCATAAATGTACAAGAATCCATTCAGCTAGTAAGTGGCCAAGTGTCTGAATTATAAAAGGTGTTTGTATGACAATCAACAAATATTCACAAGTACAGCAAATATGATCACAGGAGAAATTTTCGGTTCCTTCTTCTATACAGCCCACTACATGAAACTACATGTGTGAAATATGTAGCTATGAATATTGATTAGCTAAAAAAACCGCATAATTTGAATCTGCAGACATGAATGTCATACTTAAGTAGTGGGTTGTATTAACTGCACAGAAATACTAGAGAGAGAGATCAGAATGATTTGATTACTATAGTAATTATTTAAAAACTGACTAGATAAGATGCTGTCATAACACTGATTGATGTATGGCTGCTACGGTGAAAAGGCACAGGCTTCATAAATAATCATGAGTCAAACTGACAAGAGTTGTGATCAGACACACTTTTGGTGTCTCTATTATCTCTACTTGATCAAATAATATCAACTTCTAAAAACTGTTCTTGATGCATAACCTAAGTGAGGATTGCAAGAGGAGGTCAAGGATCATGCTTTTTAAAAAATATAAACTTTGAAATAGATGTTATGTAATCAACTCAGTATATATAAATCTTATAAAATTTGTGATTAAAGATGCAGTCTTCTAGACCATCTGAAAAATAAGAACAGACAAAAAATTGTATCAGAAGAACTGTAATGTATTGGCATTTTTTGGGACTGATCTATTATTTAACCTTCTGCAGGATAGGAGAAGGCCAATCCTGATACCATAATTCTGCAAACACTATAACTTATTCGTTTATATCAAAATATCATATATACATTTAATGATTTAAGCATCTCTTTGCTATTAATTATCTTTAAAGTGTTACATGAAAATGCAGTTCTAACATATGGAACTAGGAGTGGGTCAGATCTATTGGAATACCACCTAAATTTTTGTAGGGTTTCACTGACAGTACCCTCATTACTGATCTATTCCAGATCCAGCAGTAGAAAGGTATTAGCTATTAGACTAATCAGAAATATGCTAGCAATATTTTATTTACAAAATGTTGATTCATCAAAACCTTTCTTTTTTTTTTTTTTTAATAGAAACATACAGATTTTGAATGTTGCTTTGATCACAAAAGATTTCCTAATTCTTTCTCCTCACCCATTCACACCCAAATCCCCAAATCACACATGCAAGTCATGGGTTATATTAGCTTCTTAGGAAATCAGTGTTTTACTGTTTGAAAATATTTTCTGATATTTTTCTGTTCAGCTAGAGATCATCCCATCCTTGACTTTCACTTAAAGCTATATGCTTTTTTGCATATGTTCTTGGATTTAACAGGAGGGAGACGACAGCAGGGAGGTGTATTGAAACTCCATCAAAAGGCAAAAAGATCCTTTGAATAACTCTTTGCAAGGAATACAGAAATAGAGAAAATAGACTTTTTATTGCAAAGGCTTTGCTTGCGGCAGAATGAGAATAGCTCCTAGGATGAAGTAGTTCATCTATGGGGACCCTCTGAGTCAGGAGCACCAGCCAAGGGGTATTGATGAGCCATCATGGTTATTCTTTGAACAGAGTGCTATAGCCAAAAGCCAGGGAACAGCCGGAGTACCAACAGGAGTGATGGGTTAGGCCTCCAGAGAACTAAAAAAGATAAAGGATGAACAGCACAAAGGATAAAAAATTCCACAGAATTAAAAAGGATAAAAGCTTGTCTAAATAATGATGGGAGTAGGAGGGAACATCCTTCTTGGATTGTGTTCTAGACACCAAGGGCTTATGATCTACTCATGTACCTTACATGAGTAGAAAACCTCTTTGAAGTTTTTCTTCTATGGATCTTCACATTCTTCTGTCAATGCCTTTACCAAGCTCCTACTGTATCTGTACCTACAGTCACTGACATTTTGCAAGCCAGATCCACTGTAAGCAAGGCCTGTGCAGAGAGCAGCCCCAGCCCAAGAAGTAAGAAAAGGTATCTTCTTGGGGGATGAAACTATACTAGCCAAAACTTCCTGTCAGTTCACAGGAAAGGGCCCAAACTGTGCAGGGGGTACAGCCATAGCAACTATGCATATCCAAAAGGGATGGCTGTTTGTAAGTGAACTAATCTGCAAGAGGGTATGAAGATATTTCCTACTGTCTCTTAAGCCAAATGTGAAACAATAGCAATGACTCAGACTTGTTCAACTATCTGTTGCCTAAGAAAAAGGACCTGAAAGAGGACTGTCATAGGTTCATTTAAAATATCCTCCCAGCACTGATGATGCGGTTGCTCAACTGACTTTAACACCCTCCCACCATATTACCTTGCACATTGTCCAAACTCATAGCTGGGAGGTTGGTTGGTCATCAGGTACCAGACAACCATTCAGAAAAAAAACACAAGGAAGAATAGTAATATGGCTTAGATTTTGAGGAGAGGAAGACACTAATTTGTTGTTCCCTCTTTCAGAAAGATAAAAGATAAGCATGGGTCTTCATACAAGAGTCCAGACTTGGGAAATGAAAAGTTTATGAAGTATCTTTTCCTATGAACCACCTATGTAGTAGGGGTGTTTGGCACCAAGTAAACTGAATCTCACCCCCTAAAGCGTCCCAATACCCATCTCCCCAAAAACCAAAACAAATAAACAAAAACTCCATGCCTCTGTGGGGACATTAGTATGTGAGCACCAACTTCCCCAGTCTATTGATTCACACATATTGGATTTTTCTGATTTACTGAAAAAAAAATTTCCAGATGTTTAATTTCCATCAGAAAAACACTGAAGTTCAACATTATCAACACTTAACACTGAAAAGCTCACACTTTGTATCAACTAGAATATTTAATATATAGGTCTAGGACCGCTATAATACAGTCAGCAGGATCTATCAAATAAACAAGTGACTTCAATAAAATAGCAAATACATGAGATGGTGTTGACTTAAATTGCCATCACGTTGTTTTCAGACATTACCTGCAAAAACTGACAGTGCTTGAATAGTGTCAGATTTTTAAAGCCTGAAACAGGAAGCAGGAGAGGAATTGAATGGTTTTGGCACTGAAAGCCTTGAGATCTAAAAATTCCACTGACTGAAACCACTGTATTTATTTCAGAGCTTTGATATATGCAATATTATTTTATAAAACCATGTTACATTTTCCTGTTATAAATTCATTAATATTGGAGGGATTTTTTGTGATAATAATTTTAATACTGAATTGACATTAAATATTTAGATTAATTACACCAAGTGTTCAATTAAAATAAGTGTTTATTAAATGTTTGAAAAAATTATGCTTTGGCTTCATTAATAAAATATTCTTTTTTAGCATGAAATATAGAACTTTTTATGTAACAAGGCAGATGGATTACTCTGAAAGTTTAACAGGTACATGTTATTTAGAGTCCCTTAAAAGACAAGTCTTGATTACTGTGACTAAAATGGCAGATGTTACTCTTCATTTCCAAAAGCAATCTCAGATTTTGCTTGCCTTCTTATTCAAATATTTTCTTGACAGACATGTTAAATAAGCTTTCTATTTGGCTTTGAAAATTAATCCTATGGGTCTTTTTGCAAGCATATTTATTTTGAAGAGAAACTGAACTAGGTGAATGTTATATATTTCGTGAGCTGTTCTGCATTTGATGAAAAAACCCAAATGTAACTCCCACTAGTGTCTGCAAGATTTTTTCCATTGTAACTATATTTGTAACAGAGGTGTCTTGCACAAAAAATTGCAGGTGTAATATTTCACTTTTTTTCATTTGTTTAGGGAGTTAGTTATATTCATAATATGTCCACCTTTGATTATTTATTTTCAATTTCATTTGTGGGGTTTTTTTATTTTCCTGAAGTCAAAAAATTTATGAGAAATTACCATTTTCCACATCTCATTTTTTTAAGTAATTATCACTGTAAAAAATGCTTGAATTGCATTTGAAAAGCAAATAGGTACACAGACAACTGTTTCATGATGGTTTATTTCATGTTTCATGTACTTTATTCAGTTTTACTCACCATAAAATAACACATATTTGTGTTTCTGTTTCAGCACTGAAGAAATATAGACTAAAACTATGTTACATTAAGCACTGTAGAGACATCTTAGAACAGGCTTTAGAATCTGGGTGATGATTACACAGATAAAATGCAGAGAACAAGCATACTATGTAGCTCTGCAGTAATAACAGTAAAGTCCGGTCACTGTAGATTTATTTGTAAACATTACTGTAACTATGAAAGATATTCCCATACAACTCGCCTGTAACTGAACAGAACATTGTTATGGAGTTGGCAGATAGTTTCTTTCCATGTTGCACACATGGAAAGTTTGTTTGAATGCAAGAAAGCAAGCAAACAAAGTTGATTTCTTTGGTCTCTTGAATATGGTAACTCTGATGTGGGAAATGCCTAAAACAGGACAGTAGTCAGTATCCAGATGGAAATGGGGTCTCAATTGCAAGATTCCTTAACATCAGCTGGGTCTGACTCTTCTACTGAAGTCTCATGATGCAGGTGACCCAAAGTCTTGTGCAATCAACTCAGCACATGTAGGATCCACTGCCATAGATTTTCTTAATCCACATGTGAAGCATCTCCTACCTTTTTTAAGCATGTATAAATGACTGTCCTATGTGATGATTTCTGCATTTTCAAGAAGACTTTATCACTTTGGTACTTTTACTTATCTATATACAATTTGATCAGTTTTGTTGCATGAACCACTTGGCAGTCTCTGGAAGGGAGGGCCAGATCCTCCACTCAGAATGTTAGCTAATACAATCAAACACACAACTTTGCCCCTACAGAGAAGGAGCAGTCTGGAGGGATTTTTCATGTCAGTCTGGAATTCTCACCTAGAGAACTTCTGCACCAATTAAGTTGAGAGTGTTGCTAAGGGTTCAATTATTCACCCAGTACCACGTTGCTCCATTGTCTAAAACCTGTCCATTACCTTGTATATGAAGATATCTGGCTGGGGAGTTCTTGGAGTATCCAGAAAACTAATTTTCCTTCAGGAATATTGAGGTTTTCATTATAAATTGTTCATTTGGAATATCATTCACTAGCTATTTTTTTAAATAGATTACATACTCTACAGTTATAAGTTACACACAAAAGAAATATTCATCCCTCAGAAGACCATAATGTTCTGGCTGAAGAATGTGTCTGTCCTTAACAATCTACAGAACCTACTGGATCTCAGAGTATTTTCAGATCATTTTTTAAGAATAATGTGATTTTATATATTGAGAAAGTTATAATTTTTATTGGAATTCTTGGCTTTCAGTATATAGATTATCAATTTGCTTTTTCTACCTACTGTAAGCTGTACAAGTGTATTTGATACCAATGTCTTATTTGACTCTTCTAGCAAAAACTAAGATAAAAATATTAATGATATCAAAGCAATGTGTGACATGCTGACATGAAATGATGCTTACATTAAACAGCACAGAAGAAACAGGAATAGAATAATATCCAAGAGTTAAAACAGAAAGGATGCTAAAATTTCCTACATTTTTTACACATACATAATAATCTTTACACTTCTTTCATATTCTACTTGGTTATGCAAAATGATGTCTTATATGGATAGCTAAAAATTACATTGCCCATAAGTATTTCTATGTTTCAACAAAATTCCGTTCCACTTATATAAACTTTAAGTCATCAAACCGTTAAAATATTTGGATTTTTAATTATTTGCCTGCTCCTACATAAAGCTTTAAAACTGTTTGCTTTAATGGGTGCATATAACCCATATTGCATATATATAGTAACTGAACTTTTTCTAAAAATTGAAATATTTCCCTAATTTAAGATTGGATTAAGATTAAAAATTCTTTTACCTCTTTTCTATTTTCCTAATAATCAGAACTTGTTTATAAATTTCCTGTTCAGTTATTAAGCTGAATTGCAAAACTGTGTATGTCTTAGTCTGCAATTAAATTACTTTTTTTACAAATTATTTGCCTTTAGAAAAGTCCTTGCAGATAAAAGTAATTATAAGAAGTTTTTCTCAAATAAAGCAGCCATAAACATATACTGTCACATTCCTTTTTTAAAAATATATATGTATTCATCTAAAGAGAAAATCATAGAGTTTAAAAACCTTGCCTTTGCAATGAAAGCTGACAGAAACAGTAATAAACAACAGACATCCTTAAAATACCCACATATTTATATTTGTATTTTACAAAACCTGAAGAACACTAATACAAATGCTAGTTTGGCTCAGAATCTGTAAAAGTCCTTATCATCCTGCCTCCAAACGTATTCATCATCCAGTGAAAATTTTTCTTTATTAATTTCCCCACAAGTTCCATTATTAAAAACAACAAATAGCAAAATAATGTCTCTTTCCATGACCAGAGTTTAAAAATTCTCACTTCCAGTTTGTGAAATAAGAGTTTTAATAAACATACTATTTTTCTTGTTCACCTCCTTATGACATAATAAATAAAATTCCATTACTGCACCATAGTAGATCATTTGGTCTAATGTAAAACATTTCCTTCCACTGCCACCTCTGTTTCTAAGAAGACTGCATTCTCCAATATGGACTGATAATCTGTTCTGCCACATCAGTTCACAACTTGCAGGGAAAAGCATTACAATATTCCTTTATTGCTGACACTGGCTCAGTTAATCTTTAGTACAGTTTTACTATTTATCCTCCTTTGACATTGACTGAAAGAGTGACAGTATGAGGCAGAGGTTAACTTCAAGTGAATACTGTGAGTCAAAAGGAATACAATATAGGTGTTTCTGAGGCCCTAGGCTGTAGAGAATAGTAGTAATCGAGAAAGCTGTTTTGAACAGACTGAAGAGCCACCTACAGCAGAGTCACATAGGGAAAAAATGCCAGAATCTTCACCTTGACTCCTGTTTGGAAAGTCCTACACATCCTGCATACATTTTCAGCCTCTCCTTTTGCCTTTGCCCTTTATGATCTTCCTGCACTATGAACCAGTGGAAATGCCCAGGGCAGCTGATAGAGCAGTGATCTCACTGAGAAATGTGGAAATCCTTCACAACATGAGAAATTTTATACTTGCTTCAAACTGAAGATTTTATGGCCCCAAGGACAATGGTTGCTTGTTTAGAGGAAGGCTCAGAGCTGTGGGGAACAAAAGGGTCATTATCAGTCAAGCAGGATCCAGGGGAGATTTCAGATCATGATCTGTGCCATAGCTTTATGCCAGTTATTCTTTGCTATACACCTTAACTCTGTATCATTTGGTTCTAGGAAAACAAAAACAAAAAATAACCAAAAGCCAAAACCATAGAGGCAGAAAGCAATCTTATATGAACCTGTTGAAATTTACTATCAGTAAAACAATATAAAATTCTTAACTGGAAAATCAGACAACAGAAGCTAATGGAATAAAAACAAACAAACAAACAAGCAAACAAAAAAACCCAAAAATACTTCTATAAAAAAAATCCAAGACTTTGAAAAGTAATAACAATTCATTCTGAACAAGAGACTCAAATATACAACATCATGTACAAAGTCTAATCCACTGAGTCTCTCGGAGCCCTGTAGTCCTACAGAAGTAATGAAAAAACAGGCTAAAAATGCAAAGAGATAATTTCTAGATTCTGTTTGCCTTGTAGTCCTCTGGGCAGTCAGTCTGAACTACAACCATTCAATTCCTATATTACCCTAAAAGCACAGCCTAGGTATAGAAAAAATCATTTTGAATATTACTTTCTTTTCTTTTTCCTTTTTTTTTTTTTTAATGCCCTTGAATAATCTCCATGGAAAGCCATATCAGTATTAGGATTTTCTATAGTTCTCATCAGCTGAATATCAGGATGCCTATTGTCCCAGTTCAGTGTATATTCCAAATATGAAGGTGCTCGGCTCGGGATAGAAATGTCATTGTAAAGGAAAATCAGAGTGCTTTGGGGAAGACTTTGTTCAATAATCACTGCTTCTGACTGCAATCTGTGAAATCGTTTTTTACAAACCTTGCAGAATAAAGCCAAGCACGGATGTTTCTCTTTTTTTTCCCTGTTTTTTTTTCTTTTTTCAATACTGCTTCTTTTTGTTATCTTTTTTCCCATACTCCACATACAACAATCTGAAAGGTTTTTAGTAATTGTTCATGGAAGAATGAAAGAAAAATTATTTATAGAAGCCATCCTCACTTGGATGGATACAATAAAAAGTAGTCACAGAAACCCACACCATTAGTATGAATAAATCCTATGTATGCAAATTTCAAATAGAAATATATAAATAATTCAACCATTGCTAAAGATGATTACCTAAAAGCTCTGCTATAGTGAATGTATCAAACTGTTAGGGTCGCATAAAAATATTGCTTTTCAGAACCATTAAATGTGAATGGGCAATAAAGATTAAAGATTAAAATAATTAGCATTTCTCCTTCAAAAACATAGGTAAACACCAGGCATATCAGGACAATTTTACCATATCTAAGACCTCTAGTCCCTGTCCCCCTGCACCGCTGGGGGGGAGGAAGGAGAAGATGCAAGGAAGAAGGGGTGGGGGGAAGATGTTTTTAAGACTTTTATTTCTTGCTCTCTGGCTCTTATCCTGTTAGTAATCAATATAAGTACTATCCCCACTTTGAGTCTGTTTTGCCTATGAAGGTAATCAGTGAGTGACTTCTCCCAGCTCTTACCTCTACTTATTAATCCTTAGCTGATTTTTTTTTCTCTCTCCTCTGTCCAGTTGCAGAGGGAGAGTGAGAGAGTGGCTTTAGTGGGTATCTGGTATCTGGCCAGGGTCAACCCACTACACAAGAGAACAGTAATTTTCAAATTAAAAGAAAGATTTTTCTTATATTGCTGGGGTAACATTAGACCTCAGATGAAATGTGTTCTTACTTTGGATGCACAGTGCAGGAAAATTCTGCAACAGAATATTCATGGAGCAACCAGATGCAAAACAGGGTTTCAATTTAAAAATCTTTTGAGAATTTTTGTGTGTAAATCAAATGACAGTTTAAGACAGATTTTTTTTTTTTTTTTTTTTGGTGACCTCATAAGGACTGCTTTTTCAAAACAAGGTATGAGATCATGGTAATATTATGTCAAAAAGTAACACAACACATAACAGAAGACCATCAATCTAACTGGACCTCTGAAAAATGTATCTGTCTGCTGCCATTCTACTGACATTCCTACAGTAAACCTTTTATTAATTATATGGTTTGACATCTTGATGCTCTTGGCAAGAAGATTAACATTTAGGATTACAAAAGTTTGCTTTCACACTCATTATAATTTTTTTCTGTGTATATTCAAATAACCAACTGTGTATGTTCTTAGAGACCTGATAAAATATCTTCATATGTGTGTTACACACGCAAACCAATTTTCCTGTTTCATCTTTCTGTATGAAAACAAAATCATCAGTCAACAAATAAGAAACAATTCTGCTTTTCTTTGTTTTGTGCAATAAGTCCAAAGAAACTCATGAACAAATACTTTATAATACATTTGTCTTTAATTTAATTTCTGGATTTGAATTGTGGTATAAATGTCTATTAAAATGAAAACTACAAAGGAGAAATTTCTTTCTTCTTGATATTTAATGATCATCCTGGACCTTATACTTCTCTGTAACAGAGATAAAAATTTCTTCTTTACTTTTGTATATATATTCTTTGCATCTGAGGAGGTGAAAGGTTGTTCCAACTCAGCTCTTAAAGTATAGTTTGATGATTGATCCATTTAGACACATTAGAAACACTTTTTTGTTTGTCTAGTTTCTGAGAAAATGAAAGAAATGTTTTGTAATAAAAGATGCTCTTACCATGGATCTCCAGTCACTCATCTAGGAAAATGTTTACAAAAAAGGTATCACAGTCTGTGTGTATCAAAAGGAGATACAAAAAAAAATGATTTTAATAAAAAGCAGATTTATAAAATGTTGAAAAACTTAATAAATATTACAAAAATATTTTTATTTAATTTTTAGATAATTTTCATTTTGCCATACAGGAATTGAATGCATAGCTGATATATAAACTATTCAATCTGCAAATCTACTCAAGGCTTATATGTAAATGTCTGGTAAAATTCTGAATACTCACAGTGAAGATTCTTCACAATTTTTTCCATAAATAATAATGGTCAAGAATGTTTAGTGGATTTGTGGAACGGAAAGCATGGACAAACCAGAATCTTCCAATAGGAAAAAAACTTTTAGTGTGTTGAATGGTAATAGTTCAAATAAAGTCTTAAGAACTGTGAACAATTTACAAACTGTCTCATCTTTCTTCGTGTTCTTGTCAACAATTTACAATATTTGATTTTCACTTATCCTAAGTTTTAAGAACTATGATACTATAAAATAAAAAATTGTTTCCTATATACAAAAAGAATCACAGCTATGTCAGAAATGTTTTACCTGTATCTTATATCCTTTTTGTTCCAGATTTGATTCCCCTTTATTCCAGATTTGATCTTTGTCAAGTAGAATCGCATAGATTTCATAATTCATATGATGCAGAACTGAAGGATAATGTCATGAGACAACACTAGGTAGCATCAGTCTGAGCATTTGCATCATGCTATGACATGCCATAAAGAATGGTGAACTCAGGTCCCAGTAGCAGGATAGTCACTGGAAGGTGACATTGTACCTGGACTAATCAGCCCTGTCTTTCAGTATGCTTAATTAAAATAGACATATTCCAAAAATTATGCAGATACACTGCTACATATCTGGAGGCGATATTTCTCTAACATACTCCATTGTACAATGTAAGCATGATCTTCTTGTAATGTAGAACTTGCATAGCATTTAGGTAACTCTTATTTACCTGCTCTGTCAGCTGCAGTCATGGCAGTCTGTAGCCTTAAACTATCAGTAGGGAACCGAGGTACATATTCAGTAGTTGTTATAGTTTTACAAATTTGAATTTTATCATTATTGATGTAACAGGGATCTGAAAAGACAGCAGTCTTCCACTCAAAATTCTCAGTTAGGCATTTGAAATGTGTCTAACTTTCTAGCAGCAGTGGACTAGTTTATAGTTTATACTACATTATAGTATTTCTGACAGTTGATTCTGCATTTTCCTTCAGAAGGCTATGTTTTCCTTTCTTGTGATAGCATAGCATCATTAGACAGTTTACCCAGAAAACAGGTGAGTTTTTCAAGGATTCTACCTCCAGCTCACTCAGCAATTAATGCAAATTTTTTTTTTTTCCTAAAAGACATTTTAATGATTCCTGAGACAATGATTTTGTCAGGGAATAGAGGGAGTTGTCCATGACCCAGTGCACTCCAGCAAGTGGAGCAGGGCAAGCCCAGGGCTGTTAGCTAAGGTCAGCCAAGAATCCCCATCACGTGACAAGTCCATAATGATCAGGAAGGTTATGACGTGAAGCTGAGACAGGAATTCCCCACTTAAGGAAAAGTTTCAGGCCTGTTGGTGGTAGGCAGGGTTAGTCACAATCTCACAATCATCAGCAAGTCCATAACGATGGGGCGTGTCTGACGTCAAACGAGGCAGTCACATTTGTGAGATTCAGGGTCTGGATCAACAAAGGATGTAGCTCTGCACTTGTGTAGCTGCAACATAGCTCAAAGTCTGGAAAGTTGTGGCTCTGGTAAGAAGGGCAGCTCCTGACGCTCCTGGAGACACCATGTCACTGAAGAAGAGATTTGAAACCACTCTGAAAACAACAGAAAGTATGATTCTTGTATTACAGTAAACATAGGAAAAGGGGAGTGTTTTGGGTCTGACTGAGATGGAGTTCATTTCCCTATAGCAGCCCTCACAATGCTGTGCTTTGCATTGATGGGTGTTGATACTACACCTGTTTTGGCTATTGCTGAGCAGTGCTGGCACAGTACTGTCTCTAAACATTCCTTCCTGCCCCAGTAGAGGGCAAGGTCCTGGGAGGGGACACAACCAGGCCAGCTGACTCAGACTAATCATGTTTATCTTCTGAGCAACCACTCTGCGTTGTTGAAGCCCTGCTTCCTGGGAAGTGGGGACACTGCTGCTGGTGGGAAGTAGAGAACAAACCTTGTTATTTTTCCCCTTCACTTTTGCATGCTTAAACTTTCACTTTTGCTTTAGTAAACTGCCTTATCTGAACCTACAAGTTGTTTTCCATCTAATTCCCTTTCCTCTGTCCAGCTGGGAAGGGAAGTGATAGAGTAGTTTGGTGGTCACCTGGCATCCAGCCAAGGTCAACCCACCACAGGGAGATATGGATGCTTCTCTTAAAGTGTTGTACATATCTTGTATTAAACATTGTAGATCAAAGTGGAGAAACAACTCCAAAATCAAGCACCAGTGCAAGAATTATTTTTCAGTGAATGTCAGTGAAACCACTGGCAAGTAAAGTAAATATTCTTTTTTTTTTTGTTTTGTATTTTGAATCAATAATCTTGAATTTTTTCCTCTTTAGTAGCATGCTTTGTATAGAGATAGCAGAAATTGATTTCCCTTTTCTTCTTTCAGCCTTTGACCACTGTGGTCTTAACCGTCTGCATAAATTTTGTGTCTCCAGAAACAGATTAGCACATGTTTTAATAAGATTTACTTGTTTGAATAAAGATATTAAGCCCTTGATAATACACAAATTAAATCTATTAAGAGTCTTTTACTCCAGTATTGTTTGCTGGGGTAAAATTTTGTCATGTAGGCAGGTGTAAACACTTGTGAGGAGGACCAGAAACAGAGTTTGAAGAGAACAGTAGTGTGCAAGAGCTAAATTATTAGCTGTAGGGCTTTTGTTCCTCAAAAACTTGGTCTTGAAACCATTACTATAAGAAAGAACATAATATTATTACAAAGTAAGTGATGTTATATCTTCATGCCTCACGCAAAACCAAAGTATTCTCTATTTTTACTACTATGTCCTTTATAGAGAGGAATAATTCAGTATTACACAAATGCAGAATAGAGGACAGATTTCATTTTGTAAATCATAATACAGTATCTCAGTAATAGGCATTTAGAGTAAGATACCTTTCTGGTGTCTTAAATTTGGACATGATTTACATATACATTTTTTATAATATATAATTTTTTAATTATAAATGTTTTGTTGTGACAAAAAGCATATTTCAACTAAAGCATTATTCAAATGTTGAAAAGTACTTTAGACATGTTTGTCTTCTGCCAATAGCCCAACTATTCTAGAGTTCTTCTGCCCTCAAGCGCTAATTATGTTAATAAGAATTATTAAATATTAAAATTAACTACTAGAGAGTTAAAAATTAAAATTAACTACTAAGAAGAGAACAACCTTCTAAATGAGACTTTCTTATGCAATTCTAGGTAGCTAATACTTTTGAGGGTTTGAAATACATATTTTTGTATAATTTCCAAAGGGGTTGATGTTCATATGTGTTATATTGATATTGCTTTAGTCTCATCTTTAGGGCATCTGGTTGAAGATGAAGCATGTCTGATTCACTTCAGGAAAAATAAAATGGCTTTTGAAGAAGGCTTTACTAAAGGGCCAGAAATTCACATAGCTGCATATGTTATGTAGAAATGGTGTGCTATTGATTAGAGTGGCCTTAAATCACCTCTAGTGCTTCATCAGGATGCCCTACTCATTTGTACAGCATCGTCAACAATGGTGACACTACAGTATATAAAATTTTTATATTGGCAACTTTACAAAGGAAATGTGATATTTCACAAAAAGTCTTGTTTTGGTCCACTCAGCTCTTCCCTGAAAAATTTGTTTTTTGTAAGAAAAATTAAAACATTTTTTTCCTATTATTTCTGCTTTTTCTTTTGGTTTGTTTCTTGCAGAAACTAATCTACCACTTGACAATATTAAAGAGTCTCAATGATAATTTTTTCCTCTTGTCTTCAAAGGGAAAACTTGTTAGATCTTAAACATTAATCTCGCACTAGGAGAGGACTAGTTTACTTAGATTCCTATAGTTTATTTTGCTCTTAAGGACTATAGATGAGGAACACACCAATTATGTTTCCATAAAGTTCTTCTTGTATTTAATATGACTCTTTTATCCAACAATTCAAAGTGATCAGGCTTCATCCTATCTACCACATACATAAAGAACAAATCATTACTTTCCTTTTTGCAAAACTCTTCTACATAATTTAAGACCATTGTCGTATGCCTTTCTCAGTCTCCACTTCTTTAATCTAAGCAATACATTTGTATTTTTGAACTTTTTTATGAAATCCATACTGTGCTTTCTTGTCAGTAGAGACACTCTAAGCATAATAGCAAATCCAGAGGATGGCACAAAGTTGAGTAGAGGGATGGAGCTACTCCCTTATAGGGGAAAGCTAAGAGAATTGGGTTTGTTCAGCCAGAAGAGAAGACTTCTGGATCATCTAATTGTGGCCTTCCAGTACCTGAAGAGAACCTACAAGAAAGATGGCGAGGGACTTTTTGCAAAGGCATGCAATGACAGGAAAACGGGAAAGATTTGAAACTGAGAGTAGATTTAGATTAGATATTAGGAAAAAAAATCTTTACTATGAGGATGGTGAGGCACTGGAACTGTTGCCAAGAGAAGTTGTGGATGCCTGGGAGTGTTAATGCTGGATTGGATGAAGCTCTGGCAACCTGGCCTAGTTAAAGGTGTCCCTGTCCCCAGTAGGGAATTGGAACCAGATGATCCCTTCCAACTTTGGCCATTCTATGATTGTGGACTTAACACTAAAGTTACTAAGCCCTGGGTTGATGTAAACGTAGTTACTTTAGATTTATACAGAGAATGGGTAGTGTATAATTTCGGTTACTTTCCAAACTAACATATCAGTCTATTATCTCAAACAAATTCACTAGAACTGCAACTTATACAATTTATTTTTGGGATGACACTTACAGTATAAATCTAGGAATTGTGGAATGCCTTTCTTGTTTGAGAATTTATATTTATGTATAAACCTGTAATAGCACAAACTAGTGATTGAAAAATAATTCCATTCATTCTTACTTCCAATAGATTTCATTAACTCTAAAATAAAACTAAGATTCAATAAATGCTTTCAGACTAAAAGTGACATTATTGTAATTTATTTTGTAATTTACTCTAATTGTACCATATTTACCTTGATTACAGTGTTTCTCCATTTTCACTGTGCCTTTTTCAACTTTCATGAATGAGGATCATGATCTCTTTTGCACTAATGTGGACACAAGAGTCAGTGATGCGTACATATATGAAATGCTTTTGTCAATTTGTTTTATTTAGTTACATTCAGTCATATAACTGCAACTTTCTGTTGTGGTATTATTTGGATATGGTAATGAGTCAGCACTACAGCTTTTTTTATTTTATTTTCGTTGCTTCTAGTAATTATGACTGTTAAGAATTCTTTGAGAATTTCTTTCTCTTTTCTAAAATGTTGTAATTGTTGCGTTCTTTCTCTATAAGGAGTGCTTTTATAAAAAGCGTGAAGAAGATAAGGGAATTTCAAGGACACAACTGAGTTACAAAATAAAAGCTAGTTTTGAATATGCATGACTGCCACGACCCACTGGTAGGGAGAATGATGTTCGTTGTAAATCCTTGTCAGGTGAACAAAGACACCAGATCACATGTCAGGGAACTCTCACATTTTATTGTACAGTACATAACTCCAGCAATCAATCCACTGTTTAGACTGGAAAAGTTTGGGTTAACAAGCCCTTAAATTCTACAACAGTTTTCCATGAGAGTGGATATATGCAAGCCCTTAACTTTGTACACTTCAGTAAGTTCTCAAATCCCATAAGAAACTCCTCAAAAGGTGCTGGCTAGCAAGCCACAACATATTTTCACAAGCTCCTGTCTCACAACAAACCTCAGTACAGCATATGGGGTAGAACATGATAGTTGTGCTTTGCCCAGGCAAAGCGAGGGAAGAAAACAAATATCACCAGTTTTTAGATCCCACATTGATCCTGCCACATGGATGATCTAGAGGTGGGATTTCAAGTCAAATAAAGTGAAAGGGAAGAAAAAGAAAGAAGAGGCCCTTTTTGCTCCCTCCAGAGCAGGCAGTTATCTCAGAACAGCACTGCCCCACGTCCATGGGACCCTCTCCACCGATTACCTTTCTTGTAGCAATACTCAGAATGTTTGAGACAAAACATGCTTAGGTCCTCTACAAGGCTTAGCAGTAAAATACATTTTCTCATCTGTTATATCCTAGTAATATCTAAAAACGAAGACTTAGAAGACCTACGAACTTTCCACAAATTATTTTTAAAGGCTAAATTAAGACTTATGCTCTATAGTAGTTATATTAACATAAATACATAAATACATAAAAAATACAGCAAAAACTTAAATTAGTAAAAATTTTGTTTTATGTGACTTTGCTTATTACCAAGTATTCTTTGGTGGATGCCTTGACCATGGATAAGTCCTTTCTTTAAATGTTGCTGATTATCTTTTTCTCTCACCTTCAGTAACAAAATTCCTTATCTGCAATAAGGAATATATTGTTAGGATACCATTAAAATAGAAGCTAGTTTTTAGACTGAACACACAGTTCAGAAATAGTTACACATATTTTGATCCTTTTAAAAAAAAAGACATCACAAGAACAAACAAAAAAGCCAACCTCAACCAGTTAAAAATATCTGGGAAAAACCAAAATATCATACTGTTCAAATCCACGTAAATTTCATTACAATTGTGGTTATGAAATTTTGTCTTGCAACTGTTCAAATGAATGGATTAGGCTTGCAACTGTCCAAATGACCAGATGTGACCAAAGAATCTAAAATAACATCTAGAGATTCTGTATTTACTGATGACTTGATTGTACTCTATCAATCCAATAAATCCTTATTCTGGTCATACAAACAGATTATTGAATCAAACATATTAATTATTGAAATTGTTCATTGTATATTTACCAGTAGTAAGTATTTGCCTCTAACTTGCTTTTAAAGTGAGTTTCCTGCAAGAATCTAAAAATCAAAGTTATTGAGTAGTTTTTGTTGAGAAATAGGCTATAAGCTATGCTTCTCTTCTCTGATGAGTGAAATATTTTAATAACGGAATTTTCAATTGCTAAATCAGAGCTAACTTTCTGCTCGTATTCTTAAATATTTGTTTAGAATCTAGTATTTTCAAAGATGTAGATAAATTTTTAGTATAATATTAATGGGAAGAAAACATAACATGAACATTACTTAATTCACTAAAATGTCATTAAGTCATTTTAGAGGAAGTAGTTATATCTGTCCAACTTCTACAGAGAATTATAGAATCATAGAACCATTTGATCTGGAAAAGATCACCGAGTCCAATCACTAACCCAACACTACCAAGTCCACCATTAATCTATGATCCCAATTACCACATCTACATGTCCTTTGTATACTTCCAGGGATGATGACTCTACTACTTCCCACATGAAATAATGTTCCCAATAAGAAGTATGCAAACACTTTAAATGATAAAAGAACACAGAGTCTTCAATTTAAACAATGTTTCAGGCACAGATTACCTGTCTTTGACATTACTTGTTAAACAATCAATGGTTAAAACAGAACTGAAATGCTCCCTTGGTCATTTCCAAAATAGAACATTTGCTACACAACTGGCATCAGTAATTTGCAACCAAGTCCTTGCTTATACATTTCACAGTATTTTTTCCCAAACATGCAATCTTAGTCCAAATATGGCATAGACATATTCCCCACATAAACAGATCGTTCTAAAAAACTATTGGATCAGTGGGGAAATATCAGCAAAGATTTTGCAGTCAGGAAGAATACTGTCTATTTTTTATTATATAACTCAACAATGAAGAATTTTCTATCTTCAGTATATTTTGCTGTGTTTTCTACAGTGTATTTTCCCCATGACATAGGAAATAGGACATTACTACACACCCATGAAGAGTAAGAAAAACATATTTTAATTTTAAAAGAGAAGTGTCTATATACAGAGGGAGAAGAAATCAATTAATGTAATTTTTTTTTAAGGAATAGCATGCTTTTTAATAATATTTTGGATTGGATCTAATGTACATTAGGGAAACTATTGGGTTTGCTGCTCATGAGTGTTTTAGATTCTATGAAAGTTTTTAATGTATAAACTATATCACTACTTTTTAACTATTCCTTTCACTTGCCATATGTAAATGGATGTGTACAGAGAGTAAGATGAAAGCATTCATTTTTCAGAAAAGATCAAGACACTTCTGGTATGCTGAAAATCTCAGGATTTATTTGTAATATTCTCTATAATGTTCCAATTTTCTATTCTGTAAAATAATGAGATTTAAAAAAAAAACATATCAACATTCAAAAATTTTTTACATGCAAAGCTATCTGGAAGTTTCAGGGGTGGACACAGGCAACTTTTAGGCCAGCAGCAGTTTTCCACTTTCCCCACATGAGCTAAGACCTCATGCTAGGAGAAAGAAGAAAGAATTTATTGCTGGAAATAGAATTCCCAGAGGCAGATATATTCTCTAGCAAGAGGATGAGGAAACTGTAGTTTGGAGGTCTTTTTCTTCTGATGTATTTGAGAATGCAAAGAGAGTCTGCCCCAAATGAATGGCAAAGACTATTTAAAGTATTTTAAAGAATAATCTGTTGAGAGAACTGCTTTGAACTCCCTTTACTGCTTGATTTACATCTACTGGAAATAGTCAATAACTGGGAGACAGAGAAGAAAACTTTACTCAGTTCTGTCTTATCTGAAATTAACTCCTATCACAGAACGGATAAGGTTGGAAGGGACCACAGTGGGTCATCTGGTTCAACCTCCCTCCTCAGTTAGGGTCATTCCAGAGCACATTGCACAGGATTGCATTCAGACAGTTCTTGAATATCTCCAGTGAAGGAGATTCCACAACCTCTCTGGGCAATCTCTTCAAGTGTTCAGTCACCCAGGCAGTAAAGTTACAATTTTAAAATTTTGAGTATGTGGCTAATGTAAAACAACAGAAGGAATTTAATTTATTGCATAGTCCTGTATGTGCAATTCAGTATGGCATTTAAATCCTAATATGTGAAGAACTGATGTTCTAGCAGACTACAAATGAAGAGGTTTTCAAAATCATATTCTAACTAAATGTTACTTTTTTATTACTGTTACATTAAATTTGTACAAAATTTGGCAGAAAATAAACCCCCTTGAATTTCAGCTGGGTCTCAGAATTCAGAGGATCTGGGACAGTTGGGCCTAATCTTTGATTATAACTAATTTGGCACTGTAAGTCTGGTTGTGTTCACTAGGAACTTCCACCATCACAGATTCACAAATAGTATTTTTTATTGGAGCAACAGAAACATAGATGCAGAATTGTTATTGATTAACGCATTTATTGCATTAGTGCTAAAAATATTTAAAAAATTAAATTAGAAATTCTTTAAGCTTAACTTTGCTGTCAATTAAGCCTAATTTCACTTAGATATTTTCTCCAGGTGTTCTGATGTATTTACAAAAGCTACAGAAGAGCCATCCCGGCTTTGGGAAGGAGAAAGGAGCAAGCCCATCGACTTGTCTGTGAGGTGGGGTTGTATTCTCATCCTGTAACATAAAGGATTTCAAATCCCAAATTTATACTTCTGGAAGAAGTGGCAGTGAGACTGTAGTCAAATATCCCATTGATGCTGTCATAAATGGGAGGGGGGCAGACACTTTATATGTAAATGAGGGATATTAAGAGTTTCAGTTCCAAAGGCTGTGTAATTTTCATGAGGACAATTTGTAAATTTTAAATTTCTCTCATCATCTACTAAACATTAAAATTCACCTTTACACCCATCATTTGAGCATACAAAAAAAAAAAAAAAAAAAAAAAAAAGAAGAAAGGACAGTTTTCCTATCACTTTATTTGAACAGAGAATCCTGATAGCCTACCATAATTTTATGTTCTATGAAAAACAAGATTGCATGTTCTAATTTCCTTCCATCCATTCACATGTTCATTTATTTGTTATTTCTGTAAATATCTTCTTATTCATTAAGTTGCTTTCTGAATATCAACTATGACCCCACCACCTCATTATCTCCAGGATCTCAGTGTTTAGATCAGAGGTGACTGATATTCCCAGTCAAAATATCGTAAAGGTCAGGTTTTATGGCTGAGAAACTAAAAAAGTTATCTTAAATAATCCAGTCAAAATATAACATCTAAAACCAACTCAAAATTCACAGAAGCACCCGCAACTGTTCCCTTAATCTATTTTGCAGGAGTTCATATTGCTTTAATGAAGGCTCCGCCTTCATCTCCATTAAAAGTACTATATTCAAACACTATTTTTTTTTCCAATTACATCAGCTTCCTCTTTTATAGTTGTCACTCATATCATTAATAAAAATTGACAAGGTTAGTCTCTTTATTTTAAAGATATAGAGGGAAGCAGTTATCATGTTTCTGTCACTTCTTTGTTGAACTCTAACTAAATATTATTTTTAAAAATAGACATTTTTAATCAGTTAACTTACAGTGACTTTCTGTATAATATCATGGAAAAATATCCCGGATATTCATTCATGAATTTTTGTTTACATATTTGCCTTCATTCTGTCCCTTATGCAACTTCTTTGTTTGGGGTGGCTGTTGCTTCATTTTCTTCTTCCACAATATTTCGGGGTTTTTTGTTTGCTTGTCAAGATACTTTTTTATCTTAATCAGCCCTTTTAGGCAGTACTTACATGTTTTAGAATCACTAAAAATAAATAGAAAAACTGAGACTGCTAAAAGTTAGGTATTTGCAAAGGGTGAAGAGTGTCTAATGCAGATAGCCTGGACAAGTTCCTGTATCCTATTTTATACACTTTCAAATCAGACATTTCATTAATTAGCTGTGAAACAAACTTCTGCTCATGGCTACATATTGGGTCTTAAATAAACTCTCTGTAGGCTGAGAAGCAGTTACATTTTGTTAAATTCAGATTGCTTACAAGAGGTGCTAAGTATCTTTCAGTAGCTCCTAAATTTTTCAGGAACCCCAGATAGTCTGTATTAAGCAAGGGAGGATATTATGTACATAAATATCTGAATCTTGTTTTTCAACAAATCTTATCTTAATAGAATGAGGAAAACCAAACCAAAACAAAACCCCTACATAAATTTAAGATATGTTAACGTACTTTCTATATGAAATTCATGTTAATGTGTTCGAAAGATTTCATTGTATTAGTCATGCTTAGACTTCCAAATGCAGGCTTTTAAATTTCAGGTTATCACAAAACAAGCATATGCAACAAATCCAAATATGAAACAAATGTTTTGAAAGATAATTCTTCAATGTATACTGGGACTATATCACACCACAAGGCAGAGTTAGTGGTGTAAATACAACGTAGCTGTAATGCTCATTTTGTTTGGATCACAATATTCAGTGAAAACATATTTTTGTATTTGTTTGGTTACAAAATATCAACATGATAGATGATATGCAATTCTATGAATAGGGAATACTGCACTATGTAGGGGATTGACTGACTATGATAATCTTATAGACATTTGTCAGAACAACTGGGCTTAGAGGTAAAAGTCATCTTCCTTAATTAATCTGCATTTCTTTTAAAAGATAAATATTCTTTTTAATAATTAATTTTTAAAAAAAAATCCAAAAAGAGAGATTTTTTTTTTTTTAATTTCCTTCTAAAAAACAGAGAGAGACTCACATATCTCTTTATTACATCCAGGAAGTTTTTCTTTAATCTATGATAGCATTTTATATATTTATCAATTAAATACATATGTTTTTCTCTATACTTCCCTGCATTTAAATGTAGGAAAAGATGCATGACATGAGAATGTCGTTTCAAAGCTGAATGTAAGGTCCATTTGCTATGGAACTTGGCTATTATTTATAGAAGTTCTCAGTCTGAATGTAATTGGAGAAATCTGTCCACAAAGACCCTGTAATTAAACACGTGGTTATGTTACACATTTATTATTATATTTGCAAGTTTAAGCTTAAAAGAAGATACGTTCAGTAGGTGAAAAATATTCAAAGTATAGGTCAATAAGCAATTTTTTTTAACAGAATTTTCCCTTACAATAGATTATGTTCTCTGTTGACAGAGTATTAACACTTGTCTGAAAATATTTTGTATTCAATATTCATTGAATATTTATATAAATATTAAATATATTTAATAATATATAAAATTAAAAATATATAAAACATTTCATGGAAAATGTATCAAGCGTGAAAATTATTATACTTCCATTTGACAGTTGTATTGCAATTTTTCAGGGGAAGAACTCAATAAAAATAAAATAAGTTTATTGCCTATTAAATGGGAAATAGGACAGCTTAAGAGATCAGGGAAACTGTTTAAGATAAGGCACCCTTAGAATTATGTGGGAAAATTCTTTTGCAGCAACAACTGTGCAATGTCATCTGTGCAAGATTAAGAATAAATAAAAATAAATTAATTTTTTTTTAAAGTCTCTTCACCTTAATAAGTGTTGGGTTTATTATATTGATAGATGTGTAGAGGTTTAGCACAACATCTGAAACAAACAGAAAATAGTATTAATCACAATCTGCCTTATAGTGATTTACATTACATGGGATCAAAAGACAGACTGGACAAACACAGGAGAGGAAACCCATCCAGAGTTTCAAATATGAAGAAAATACCTCCGTCACACAAAGTATTTGTGTCCCAAATAGTTGGAGACCAGGAAGTACCCTAGGAGTGTGTGTGCCTGCTGCCTCACTCTGTTACTCTTTGTTAGACATTTCCTTTTGCCTGATGTTGTACAACTCTTCTTGTGTTTTTACGTTCCTCATTATTCATGCCATGTTTGCTGAAAAGGTGAGAAAACAAAGGCTTTAAGCAGAAGAAAAGCAAAGAAGGTGAAAAGGTAAGAAGGTGAAAAGCACTAAATTTGTTTGCTTAGGCACTTAGAGAGTAAGACAGAGATTCTGATTATGTTTTCATTCTTTATTCCATACTAATATGAAATAAAATGTACCTTTTAATTATTTTTGGTGTCATTTAGATAAAAATGCAAGGACAAGTATATTTACATCCGGATGAGAAGAAAATAAAACCAAGCAAAAGTAAAGCTTTAAAAGAGAGGAATGTAGGGGATTTTATATTTTCTGTGAATGCTATTTTTTCCTTGTAACACAGAACAAGAATTCATATTACACACAGTCAAAGCTTTTTTTCCCTAAGAAATACACTGTATCTCAGCAACAGCGCATGTACTGTGGATTGGTAGAGCCACTTTCTCTTTTCTCCCCTTCAATTTTTCTCTTAGAGTAAATAAGCTTTTAGGACACTATGAAGTGCTCCATTTGACATTTCTGTAGCTCTTTTGTTTCCGTTTTCATCCCAGGAGATTTTAAGGTTCTTAATAGAAAAAACAGCATTTTCAACTTGAAAAGATAATAATTATTTTTTTGTCTCTCATTCCTTAAAGGTGTTTCATTCAGTACATCAACAAGTCACTTATTACAGCGGTGAAAGTACCACAGCCAAATAATTTATATAAATTAAAAATAAGCATTTAAGATGATTCCTCAATTATATTAAAAATGTTGATGTTGTATCTTTCTGAATGTCTTCATAAATATCTGTATACTGAACAGCAAGGTAGTTACATGTTAATATAAAAATATTTAGATTTGGCATCTCTAAAAATATCTGAAAATACAAAAGAAAAAGGGCCCTTCATTCTTCATGAGAGCAATGATAGGTTTTCCTTTTTGAAATATGTTTTTCAAATTCTTTTGGGGGATAAGGGAATTTCATGTGCTGCCTTAGACATTTTAGTGTTTATTTTTTTCTTATTTCTGTTTCCAGATTTTCTGAAACATCTTCTGAAAATTAGTTGAAGTCTGAGTACAAAACCCAAAATAATCTGACCTATAACCAGTTCTAATATTTAATGGACCAAATATTAAATGAGAAATTAAATCACTTTTGTTCCTCAATTTGTGCCTTTTGGATGGACTTGCACTATATTTGCAATGTTCAAAATCTGTGACAGAAAAGGTGAAAGATGATTATAATATGAACACAATAAAAATAAAATCTGAAAACATAGTTTCTTAATTAAGAAAAAAATATATCATACACCAATAAACATAATAACTACATTATTTATTATTTATTTCTTTCTACATAAACACACAAATATTTAAAAGTATGACATCATCACTTTGCAGCTTTTCTACATGTGTTTGTTAGAAAAAGTGTCCATGTAGAACATTGTTCTGGTTTGGAGGATGACGTGCAACAAACTGTTAACTCAGGGCAGGATAAGTTGTTTGGCAAAATTTATATTTTGTACTTATGGTACTTTTATCTCCATAATAATCTGAGTAATAAACAGTAAGCATATTCCCTAAAGCAGAACATAGATGACAGAAGCTGGCAAATAAAAATCAGCCATCAATATTACAGCACAGTATGCACAGTATGATGCAGCATAGCATTGTATGTGCAGTACAGTGCAGTACAGCATATAACTGTGCTGTATTGTATTATGTTCTATAGGAATAGGGATTTCAAATACAAAATATCACAGGATTCTTGTGGATTTTTCTGATCATCCCCATTACAAGGAGTCCAAACTGGATAATAGCACCAAAGCATTTTAAAGCCACTATGACTAAATTATTATGAAAAAATTCCATCTATTTTGAAGTGACCCTAATTTGCACTAATGGCTAGCAAAAGAAGTGAAGGGCACTCTATATTTTAAAAGCATTAAATGAAATAGAATTTCTCTGAAATTGAAGTCCGTGAAGTCACATGTAACATCAGTTGCCTCTTAAAAAGAAACGGTTCAAAACTTCAGATAACATTGCCGAGTGCCATAGTTCTTTTCAAAAATACTAATTTTTTATGTTTAAAAAGTATAGAGTTCCAGGAGACAAAGAATGATGAGCTGTTAACTGTAACTACATTCCAAATTTTTCACCACAGATATATTTAAATATGAGTAGGCTTCTGGCACAAAGAGAACACATTGTTATTTAGTTGACTCAAACATATTTTTTCCCCCCATTAAGGTCATCATATTGATTCTGGTAAAATACTATAAATATTAAATACTTCAGTCAATAAGCTTATATGCTTACTAGTTGCAAAATAGTAGTAGAACTTGGCTTGGTATACTCTGTTCTGTATAATACTCTTTGCTTAACATAGGTTTTATGTTTTAAAGGAGTGGACATGTTCTTTGCTGGAAAAAGATAGCAAAATTTTTAAACCACCATCATCTGTTGATAAGCATAGTTCTGGAAATGTTATAAAATAGTTTCAAATGAACAACAGTGCTACAACCAAGTTGGATGTTTTAAAGAAAACTCTTTAAAAGAAGTAGTCACACAGAAAATGTACAAAAATGTAATATGCCAGAATTAAGATCAAAAAGCACTCAAAGAAGTTTGAAACAAAAAGCTTTAGTCTTGCTGAAGATATACATCTCATGCAACATAGACTATTTGCTGCCAGTTCTCCCTCCAAGGTGAAAAACAAACCAAAAACTCAGGAAACAAGTCTGACCAGAATGCACTTTTCATCAAAATACTATTTCAATCAGAAACACTTGATTTAGGGTTTGAACTGTATCTCTAGGTAATTTTTTTTTTCTTTATGGTCAGTTGATTCGGAAATTTTTTGGTTCATCAGCGTGATGCTGCCCATTTCCCACTAAAATAATTCAAAATCCATGGAAGTGTTTGTTGAGACAGGAAATCTACCAGTTACCAAAAATTCTCTTATTTTGATGACACAACATTCATATGATTATATGTTGACAATATAGAATTTATAACTTTGAATCCCACTGTATTACCACAGTATGGTGTGGAAAGATATTTTTCTCAATCTTTTTTTTTAATATTTGTTCTGTCAACAACCATGTCCCATTATGGACATGGTTCATGCCTTTTGAGTCCTCAGTTTAACAAACAGCACGTCCAGTAAGACACTTCTTATGAAGGCTGATGTGTTATTTGCCTTTTGTTCTGAAAGGAAGAACAGGATGCATAGTTATCCTATAGCTTATAAAGTTCACATTCTCCACCATATGGGTAGCTCAGCATGTTCATTGTTCATAGATGGTAAAACCTATTTGCTACATAGTAGTCTCTAATAGAACATTAATTTCTCTCAGTGTTCCAAAATTACTATGCCGGACAAACTATTTGTCCTGTTCCATATAGTTCACTGAATGTAGCAACGTTGTAATTTTACAGACAAAAGTCAGAAGAACATCTAAAGTAAGGGGATTCTGAAGGTCAAATGCATTTTGAAAGCTGTTCCTTCAGTGGGAAATAGGTATTTTTTCAGATTGAGATTGAGATTATTGGCTGATAGACATTATCTGATAAGGTGAATGATGGTGTTTATATGCTCAGATCATGCACCATATGACTATTGATTTGAAGTATTTTACTTTTAGTTTTTAAACTGAAGAGTTGCTGTAATACTTGGTTTTCAAAGCAAATAAAATAATGCCTAAAATATAGTGTTGGGAACTGAAAAGATAATCTTCAACAAAAGGAAGAAAGGCACAAATACATCGTTAAAGTATGAGAGAATACCTAAATCTATAGAAATCTTCAAATCTTTCATCATATATGAGCTGAGACTAGCTAATATATATGCTAATTATCACAAATTACAGTATGCATTTGCCAATACAAAAGTGTCAGAAATCTAATGTTGTGGACAATAACAATATTAGTTGATATAAACTTTGGACTTTTCGTTCTCAGAGAGACCCGTTTTACAGAATTGCAGAATGGTTGAGGTAAGAAGATTCCTTTGCAGACCACAGGGTCCAACCACCCTGCTTTAAATAGGGAAATCTAAAGCAGGTATTTCCAAAAATGGAGCCTCAGCAGTCACTCTGGGCATTTTTTTCCCATGTTTTATCACACCCATTGTAAAAAAAAAAAAAATTAAAAAAATTGTTTTATGTTGTTTGAATGGAGTTTTGGGTTTTCATCTGGTTGGTTTGTTTGTTTTTAAATTTTTAAAATTGAAATTCCTGTATTTCAATAGAAATTACAAACAAACAAACAAACAAACAAAAAACCAAACTGTATCCATTTTTCTTTGTCTGTCACTGGGCCACACTGAGAAGAGGCTCTATCTTCCTTGTTCCTTTCTGTCAAATATTTATATATTTTTATAAGATACCTCTAATTTCTTTTTTAAAGGCTGAACAGTGACTGCTCTCATAGAATTTCTTCACATTTCAGATACTTCAGTCTCCTAAGGTCTCTTGCTGTACTTGCTGTACATTACATCCATGTGTCTCTCGTATTGAGGAGCCCAGAACTGGACTCAGCAGACAGATTTACTGGTGCTCATTAAAGAAGAATCACTCCCTCCATCTGCTGTTCAACCCTCTTCCTGGTGCAGCTGTAGGCTGGTGGGGTTTCTTTGCCTCAAGGACACATTGCTAGCTCCTGTTCAGATCGCTGTCCATCAGAACTGCCAGGTCTCTTTTCCAGTTAACTGGTCACTAGACTCTCCTGCAGCATGAAGTTGTCATATACCAGGCACAGGATTTGACATTTCCTTTTGATGAACTTGAGCAGTTTCCTGTTATGCTTGGAACAGACATAGTAAAATCCCAGAACAATCAAGGCATATTTACAAAATACTGAGTTCATTCTTTCACCAAAACATCTTGAAACTACTTAGTGCAGTGTTCATTCTTTTCATTTTAGTCAAAATATAATAATCATTGTTTACCTTTTTAAATAGAAAAAATGGCATAAACATGGCATAAATCATGGAAACTACCATGATTGCTTGTGGAATTTTTATTGCGTTGTTGGTTTTTTAAAATATAATTAAATTTATAGTAGAATTAATTTTAACTGGGAATTCTGAAATTAGATGCCATGTTAAATCTATATGTAAAATCACTAATGCAAATATTTATTATGGTATTTATCAGCATTTATATTAGAAATATTTATCTTTTAAAAGGAGTTGTAGTTTGGGCTTTGTTTTGGTTTGCAGATATAGAATTTCCTACATCCTTAGAATTTATAAAGATTCTGAGTGCCAAAGCTATGTTTTCTTTCTCATAGGAAGATAAAATGATCCTCACTAAATAAAAGTTCTAACCATTTTATTAGTTTTATTTCCATTACACTTATTCAGTAAGCAAGTAAGGAAAGCTGGTTTTCAGTTCCTTTTGTCCTCCTTACTCACAGACTTTCAGGGGTGAATCTAAATCTTCCTGAGTAAATAAGGACAGTTTCAGGAGTATTTTTCTTTTCTCCTTCCAGGGGCCATTAGAATATAGAATAATAGAATTTATAACAGGATATTTCAACCATATATCTAATTACTTCCCCTACTGTAAAGTAATTTCAAAATAGATACTTGCCAATCCAGATGATTCCTGCAGTACAATATAGTGCTGACAGTTACCTTTTCATTCCCAGCTTGCTAGTAGAATTTATGTGGCAACTAGGGTGAGAATGATTGGAGAATCCTAATGGCACTTCTGCACTTACAAAAATCTAAGTAAAAAGGAATTTAGCATAAAGGAGAAATGTCTGTACTTCTGTTTACTGGCACTGAATAATAAAAGCATAATCAGACAATAATCAAGCAACAGTAACAGCCTGGAAATATGCTATTTTAGAATGTATATGTAGAAGTAGAATGATGTATTTTCCTTTTTCAGGTCTTTACAGTACTATCATACTTACTTTATTTATTAAATTTGGCTGTTTTCCATTGCTGGCTCCAACTCCTTGACAGTATAAGACTTCCCAGAAAGCTTGATCTGTTAACAGAAAACATCCTCTTCTGCTTACTGAGCTTATAGAGCTCACATTTCAATTTTTAAGTATGGCATGCTTGCTGCAAAAAGCTCTCAAGTAATCTGTCTGCTGAAATTCAAAATGAGACAAAAATATAAAAAATGCTGTCTGCTTGGGGACTTGTTATGCACATAGTGCTAAAAATAATAATTTCCTTATTTATAGTGGTACATTCATCCATTTATGCTAACCAAACTCTGTAAACTTAATCTTCTCAGACTGCTACAGATGACCCTGAGATTATTCCCCAGTCACAGTGATGACTTGATTTTTCCCTGTCGTTTTACTTCTCTGCTCCTATTTCATATAGAGAAGTGTGAGTGTTGGTATTTTTTATTTCCTTTTCTTTTCCATGAACATTTATTATAGAATAAATAAGACGTCGGTATGTAAATTATTATAGTGGATTTTCAAGCATTTATAAAAGTGACAAGCAACAAAGAGAACTTTGAGGGGGCAGATAGTAAACTTCTTATAAAATACATGTTTAAAAAATATGTTTCTTTTAAATAAGGATTAAAGCAGAGTAAGCATAGTCTCAATGAAGAAATACAATAGAGATGAATTCAAACAGTAAATAGTATTATTATAGGTAGCAAAGAATTTTAACATTGGCTGAAGTGATATTTTTGTCAACTTATGTTTCAAGTGAGGCAATTAATTTACTCTAGGACTGAATATTTCAAACATAACAAGTAGAATATATTATACTGAACTTGCTTAGGTACCTTCTGACACTCTGCTTGTCTCTTGAATTCAACATGACCGTTCAGTGTGCAATTAAACAGATGTAATTAGACAATGTGGGACTTTGGTCTTTATACCTATTGCTTAACTTATACCTATTAACTTATGGCATATACAGATCTTCCAAAACCACAGTAAAAAATGAAATAGAGTATGTAGCATAATTTATTTGCTCTATGCAAATATTCTTACTTTTAGAGACTTCAACAACCATATTATTATAATAATTTATTTTCATTTTTGCAGTGTATGAAACAAACATATCATCACTTGATATTAAATTATGGTATGCATTCTAATGACTTCATTTTACTTTATTCATTGACAAGGAAGAAAACAGACAAATACTAATGGACAAGAATCAACAGAAGCCTACATAAGAGAAACTGGAAAAGTGGATCACTGAAATACTGGTCTTAGTTTTCCAGGTGATACAAAACATTTTCCAAAACTGTAACCATTTTGTTCTTAACTGCCATGCAAAATTGAGCTGGAGTTTAAATGAATAGGATAAGAAAACATATGCAGTTAAGTTTTTCCTACTTCAATCAGTCAAGTGTCTAATGTCTTTGTGATATGAAATAGAAGAGACAGATGTATATCATATCTTAGCTCCAATCTATTTTAAATGTGCATTTAAATACGGCTTGAAATAACCTCATGATATGTTCTTAGTATGAAAACCAGGAAGTGGCTCAGCTTCTACATTTTAAGTTGTATCCTAAAGGATCTGACTTAACCTTCTTCAGTACAAATGGATCTGCAGCACCTTTGTTTAACAGTTCAGCAGTAACAGAACCAGAGGCAATGGAAAGAAATATAGATTTCCTTACATTCAGATTCCCCCTGAATGTAAGGAAAAACTTTTTTACTATGAGAGTGACTGAAAACAGGCATAGGTTGCCCTTAAAGGTTAGGAAACCTTCCTTCTTGAAGATATTCAAAAAGATGCCTGGGCATGGTACTGGGTAACCTGCTCCTGGTGTCTCTTCTTGAGCAAGTACGTTGGACCAGATGATCTCCAGAGATCCCTTCTGACGTCAGTCATTTTGTGATTTTGTGATTCTGTGATTCTATAACCTTAGGAGGAATAAACTTGGTCTTCTTGGTCATCAGAATGAACACTGGGATCTGGATGTTTTAATTTTAAAAAAAATTCAAAACCTCAGGTGATTTGCAGTCAAACGAATATTTCTGCATCTGCACATGTAAATTACTGTGGGACATGCTAGAATATGAAATTACCCTGCACAAACTGTTCTGTGCTAATTGTCCATGTTATATTATGATAAACTTCAGAGAGCTTATTAAATTTCACTGAGCAATCTAGCTTGAATTTGTCTTAGGCTTAGCTTAGGTATACAGGTAGTTGGAGCAAAGGAGCTGAAATGAATTAACTTGTTAGACCTGACAATTTCATTGCTTGCCTATAACCAGTTTGCAGGTCCTGAAAAGGCTTTCTGAAAGTCGGGAACATGCATAATAAATTTATTCAGACAGAGCTGGCTAAGACTGTTTGCAGTGCATTTTGTAATACATATAGACTTACTTTTTTATTCCATAAATGCATATAGACTCCAGGGGAATGTTAAAATAAGACACAATCCCACTGAAGAGTTGGATAATTTGAAGATAAAAGCTAAAACCCACACAGGCACACAGGTGCCTGCGGGCATGACTAGACATGAGCAGAGTCAGCTGGCCAAATGTACAAGTAGCTTTGGTATTGAGGTTATGTTTGCATATTTGCATAGCAATATGCCAAAATTCATCTGTCCTTATGAGCAAAGAGCACAGAAGTAAAACTTGGCAGTACTGGAAAATGCTATATCTACATTTTTCTAAAGCCAGTTTGGACCTGCTATATTAGGATATGTCTCAGGATGAGAAATATCAAAATAAAGGAAATTTACTGTTTCAGACATATTTGTGCTGTATCAGCCTATAGAATTAATTAAAAAATTAAAGGGAATTTCAGAGCAGACTATTAAATTTAGAATATTATTCTCATGCATAAGAAAAAAACCAGAAGAGCAAGATTAGGTGAAAGTTTTTTAGCAAGACTTGATAAAATTTCTGAAAGATATTATGTCTGTGCTAAATATCTTTGACGTATCAGGATGTTAATGTTCATGTAGGTATCTGCAAAAAAAACTTCAAATAAAACCCCCTATATTTATTAGATTATAAAGATTAATTTTGAATTAGCAGTATGATACATGGTATGAAATCAGATTAATTTTATTTGGAGAAATAAATATAATTTATCTGTTAATATCTGTTTTTCAAATTTGTCTAAATATAAGATCTAATTTTCATTTGTTTCAGTCTCTTGCATACTGTGACATACTTTTAAAAAAGCACAAAAAATGCTATCTTGCTAAATTCAATTTGCTATTTAAAATTATACAAATTATAAAGTTGTCGCTACCCCCTTTTAGTCCAAATGCTCTCTTATCACTGAGTAGCTTCTATCAAAGAGGTTATTTTTTCAGCTGAAAATTGAAGAACTTTTAAACAGAATTAATATTATCCTAAAAAAAATATTTTTTTGTTTTTCTGATTTTAAACTGATTTATTTAATTTTTTTTATTATTATAATTCTGATTGTGTCAATACTACAAAGTTTGGATAGGAATAATGTAACTTCATTCAAGGTGGAAGCTGTCTAACTAAAAAGGAATTACTAATTTCATTTTATCTAAGAGAAGTTAAGTTTAGGAAAATTAGCCTTATGCATTTTTTCCTTCTTTTCCCTTTCTTTTCTTGTAAGAAAAATTATGTTATTTTCATGTCTGAAAGCATGTAGAGCTAGGGAAAGCTAGATAACACTTAAACCACTTTACTAGATGGATGTGGCAGCTTCTTAGCATACTTTATTCAGTTTATTCTTATGGATTTCTTGTCTTTCAAAATTTTAAAAATAAGTTGGTGAAAGTAAAAGCTTATAATAGCACCACAGTGATTTCAGCATGCAAAAATTAGAGTATCTTGAACACTTCTACAAACATTACTTGTGAAGCTCTTATGATGTGAACCAGAAGCACCAAATAGCAAGTTTCAGGCTAGGTATGGGGATACCTCTTCCGCTAGTGAGTACTACTGAGTCTCCTACTGAGACCTCTTTAATTTAGTTTTCCATATTATTATTACTTTACGTCACTTTTTTTTGCAGTACTCGGCCATTCTGAAAGGACTTCAAGTTAAGATGTATGACTTATCTGAAATGACACTAAGAAGGCAGAATTTCTGATAAAGTGTTTTCAGAGAATATTATTATATATCATCACTGAAGAATCACCTCTGTGCACTTGTACATATATATGATCAGGCATTATACTTGCCTATTCTGGAGATTTTTGGAGTAAGCAACCAAGTTCTAAGCATGCTTCATAAAACTAAAATACTACACCATTGAAGGTTAAAGTTCTGCTTCAGTGATTCCTTGTGGGAATCTTAGACAATTTGTTCTTATATTCTACCTATGTTTGTAGTGGAGAGCTTTATTTTATAGACCCAAATTTGGACATCATACTTCAAAATCTTCAGTCCTCTTATACAGCAAGAAATTCTTTTACGCAGTGAGACAGAAAAACAAGAAAACTGACAGAGTAAAAGGAAAGTATAATCGCTGAGGCTTAACTTCGTAGAAGAATAGCATAGAAAATGAGTTTGTTGTGACTTTCCATCAAGAACAATTAATCTACCAGATCCATAGTTAATCTGCATGGAGGCAGTAGGAGCAGTGTAACTGATACTCTGACAAATGTTATTCACTCTAATAGCAGGGAGCAAATTATTTTTTCTTGCTCAAATGAAGAGATGAGAAGTATAGGCATGTTAAAAGAACAGAGGATATCTGAAACACGGATCAAAGACTATCTCAAAGATTATCAAGGGAAGAAACAGATTTTATTGTGTTATTTAATTCAAAATGTGTGAAAAAGAATTTTTTTTTCCACATTAACTGCACCAGTAAATCGTATTTGCAGATAAGTAAATAAAGCTAATGTTGAATGGATTGAAGGCTTGCCTAAGACACTGAATGCAAGCTAATCTATTATTGTCTTCCTGTGACAACTGATGTCTTCAGAGTTGAGGGAAGGAAGGAGAATATTTGACTCCTTTACTTATCAAAGGATTGCTTCTTTTACAGTCACTTGGTCTCCAAGTTCAGAACACATCTGCATATCACAGCTCTGAAAGAATAAGCTGTAAAAGAGTTTCCACACAATATACTACTAGCACTACGATGCCCTCATCTGCTTGTATATTAGTTTCTTGTGAGGGAGGAAACAACCAACTTGACTCACACTTCCAGTGGTTATTCTATGATATGATAATCTTCCAAATGATTTCCTGTCTTTTGACTATGTAGAAAAACTCTACACACTCCAATTCTAAAAATAAAACAAACAAACAAACAAACAAGAACAAAAAAAAACCCAACCACTGCTCTGATTTTGATATCTGATTTTTCTCCTCATTCTTCCTTATCTGGAAACAGCACATATGAAATACTGTATTAGATAGTATCAAGGTTTAAATAGAAAAATATCTCGTGTTCTTGAACCAAAGTACTGATTTTTTTTTTTACTGGAAGTTAATTCATATAAAAGAGAATTTGATATGATCTATTGATAATAAGCAAAATAAATAGTATATTCTAGCTTTCCTAACTCAGGAAAAATCTGATTTTCTAATATGGCCATGAAGAAAACCAGTTTGTCTGGGCACACTGTAATCTAACAAACTACTGAATCTGATAAACAATTATCTCATTTTCTGTTATTGTTCACAAGAGTCTAAAGATTTTTTTAGTTTCTACACATTTAGTTATCTACTTGAATTGAGAAGCCAAGTTAAAAAAAAATTCTCAAATTTGATGATTATTTTTTGCATTTTTATTTGGTGTGTGGGGGGTTTCTTCTGCAGTTCCACACAAGTACTCAAGATTTTTAAAGATTACTGTTATGCATCACAATTTAAACCATTTAGTCTGTAGGTGAAACATTCATGAAGAGATGAGATTAACATGAAGGCTCAGGTTTTGTTCAGGTTTGTATTCAGCCTTAATCACAGGCTATTAACAGTTCTAGGACAATTTATTTTCTGTTTGCCTGTCTGGTGCCCTCTGTTCTAAATATTCACTGGACAAGGAACATGGGTCTGAGAGTTAAGTGCTATGTGGGCTGTACAATCATAGTCTCTGTAAATATGTTGCTATTGCTACAATGTGGAACTGCTGTCAAAGAGAAAGCTCAAGATTTTCTCAGAGATTGTCCCCCTATACTGAAGAAATCATATTATTTAGATTACATTAGCAGGAGATTCCTCTAATCAGTAAGTAATATTTATGTATTTAGACAATGAACAGAAAGATTACTGGCCAAGGCAGTTAATTAAATCCAGCATTGCCTAGCATTAATTTTCAGTGCTGATGAAGTATATGCAATGGGACTGTCTCCAACTACAGATTAAGGCTCCATTTCTTCTTGTTTTCAGATCCCACCTCTAGTGAGGCTGCCTACATGCTTTGAGGGCATGAATCTGCAGTGAAAACTACCACAGGTGTAAGATAAGTGATCAGGATTTAGACATCTATGGCTACATGAAGGTTAATTGGTCACCTATTTTCTATTCAAGTACATAAACACCCATTTAAGTTTGCCTGTTCTAAAGGTGTCAAGGCATTTTTCTGTGTTTGAACTGCTTGTATGTATCAGAACTACTAACAATTTAAGCATTATGATCTCATTTCAGTAAGAATTAACCATCTAGTTTCTTGGTGAACCTGTTTTGACAAAGCAATATTTCACAAATAAATTCAGTTCCATTGGAATAAAGTGCTTTAATACAAAAGTGCAGAATATAAGAATATTTCCATGAAACAGTTGATAGAAAGTCTTATTCAAAAATCTAAAATTTTCACAAGTATAATGGAAGGAATGTGATGTATAAAGAGGTTATGAATTAGATATAATTCAATAAGCTGAATGAGGCCTGTGTTGCCCATCATATGATACTCCTAGTGTCTTGACATTACTGTATATTTTCCAGATGATTGCATTAATTTTTATGTATCACATTTGAAATGTCTACTGAGTTCTGATTTGATAAAAAATGAAATTAAGCTTGATGCATTCAAAACTCACTGAAAGCTGCTAAATAATAAATATGCCTCTACCTTGAAATACACATATAAATGTGTGATGGATTCTAATGTGGTTTTGACCATCATTCCCCCAAAAAGAACAAAAGATTCTAGTCAGAAGAGAAGGAGTACTTAGAGGAGAAAAAGTCTATGTCATCATACTCATTCAGCTGGTTAAAGGGTAGGAAAAGATTAATAGTTATAGTAAAAATTAAAATGTGAATATAATAATGTAATTTTATACTACTTTCATTGTAATTGAAAAGGTGTAATGGGAGAGACAGATGTGGTTAGAAATGTGCGTGTAATAAAGTATATTAAATTGTGAACACATGGGCAATTAAAGGGAAACTAATCTCATCCAAAATAGTATTGGGCATTTACTAATCAAATGATAATGTTAATCTTACTATCCAAGAAAGTAATTTTCTATTCCAGTTTTATAATGCATCATTTTATGTTTGTTGCCATGGATTTTAATTGGGAAATGCATAATTCAAAGGACTAATGTTATCAAAATTATATTTAGATTTTGTATTTAGATTTCCTAGAAAGATGTCATGCTTTTTGCCTTTGCTTTTTTGCTATTTACTGTTTGTATTCACTGTTTACCATTGCACTCATTTTAAAACTTCTGTTCAATTAATGTAGCAACATAATCATAGAATCATAGAATCATAGAATCAAAGAATCAGATGGATTGGAAAAGACCTCTGAGATCCTCAAGTCCAACCATTGATCCAACACTGCCGTGGTTCCTAGACCATGGCACGAAGTACCACATCCAGCCTCATCTTAAAAACCTCCAGGGACTGAGAATCCACCACTTCTCTGGGCAGCCCATTCCAGCACCTGATTACCCTCTCTGTAAAGAATTTCTTCCTAATATCTAACCTAAACCTGCCCTGAAGAGCTTAAGATAGTGCCCTCTTGTCCTACTGATAGCTGCCTGGGAAAAGAGACCAACCCCCACCCGGCTACAACCTCCTCTCAGGTAGTTGTAGAGAGTGATGAGGTCTCCCCTGAGCCTTCTCTTCTCCAGGCTAAACAACCCCAGATTCCTCAGCCTCTCCTCATAAGAGAGGCTCAAGTCCCTTCACCAGCCTGGTTGCTCTTCTCTGGACCTGCTCCAGTACCTCAATATCCTTCCTGAACTGAGGTGCCCAGAACTGGACACAGCACTCCAGGTGTGGCCTCATCAGCACTGAGTACAGAGAAAAAATCACTTCCCTGTTTCTGCTGGCCACCCTGTTCCTGATACATGCCAGGATGCCATTGGCCTTCTTGGCCACCTGGGCACACTGCTGGCTCATGTTCAGCTTCCATCTGGCCGCTCGCCAGCCACTCTGTGCCCAACCTGTAGCGCTGCAGGGGGTTGATGTGGCCAAAGTGCAGGACCCGGCACTTGGCCTTGTTGAACTTCATCCTGTTGGAATCAGCCCAACTCTCCAGCCTATCCAGGTCCCTCTGCAGAGCCCTCCTGCCTTCCAGCTGATCAACACTTCCTCCAACTTGGTGTTGTCTGCAAGTTTGCTAATGGTGGACTCAATTCCCTCATCTAAATCATCAGTAAAGATGCTAAACAGAACTGGGCCCAGCACTGATCCCTGGGGGACATCACTGGTGACCAGCTGCCAGCTGGATGCAGCCCCGTTCACCAGCACTCTCTGTGCCCAGCCCTCCAGCCAGTTCCTGACCCAGCACAGAGTGTCCCTGTCCAAGCCATGGGCTGCAGCTTTTTCAGGAGAATGCTGTGGGAGGCAGTGTCAAAGGCTTTACTGAAGTCCAGATAGACACATCCACAGCCTTCCCCTATCCACCAGGCGGGTCACCTGATCATAAAAGGAGATCAGGTTAGTCAGACAGGACCTGCCCTTCCTAAACTCATGCTGGCTGGATCTGATTTGTTGTACTAGGATTTGTTGTCCTGTGATTGTACCTAGGATGATCTGCTCCATAACCTTGCCAGGCACTGAGGTCAGGCTGACAGGTCTGTATTTTCCTGGGTCCTCCTTGCAGCCCTTTTTGTGGATGGGTGTGACACTCGCCAACTTCTAGTCATCTGGGACCTCCCCAGTGAGCTAGGACTGTTGGTAAATGATGGAGAGCAGCTTGGAGAGCTCTTCTGCCAGCTCCCTCATCACCCTTGGGTGGATCCCACCTAGTCCCATAGACTTGTGAGGATCCAAGAGGCTCAGCAGGTTGCTAACTGTTTCCTCCTGGATTATAGGGGGCTATTCAGCTTCTTATCTCTGTCTACAAGCTCCAGAAGCCACCTGTCCTCAGGACAACCTGTCTTACTGTTGAAGGCTGGGGTAAAGAAGATCTTAAATACCTCAGCCTTTTCCTCATCTTTGAGAACTATGTTTCCGCCCATGTTCAGTTAAGAATAGAGGTTTTCCTTGTCCCTCCTTTTGCTATTGATGTATCTGTAGAAAGACTTTTTTCTTATCCTTAACAGATGTGCCAAGATTGTGTTCAAATTGTGAACTTTTTCCATGGTTAATCCTTGTAAACCCAGTTTAGCTTCTTGTGAATAATGTTTTTTGCATAGACACTAAAGAGGAAAGAATAATATGGCACAAAGTATTTATTTTTCTTAGAGTTCAGTTTTCTTTTTCAGTTGGGCAATCCCCAGTCATTCAGCATAAAAGTAATGAAAATTGGACTGGAAGATGACATTCATTTGCAAATTGTCAATAAACCTGGTATGCATCACTCATAATGAGATGTCAGACCTTCAATTCAGACTGCAAAGCATTGTGTGAAGACTCCTGAAGCATTACTTTCCAATAAATGTATTTAAAAGGTAGGAGGGAGTCCTATTGAAGAAAGAAGGTCAAGAACTACTGATATAATCTTCATAATCTTCATAACTCAGTTTCAGAAGCCCCTCACGATTGGTTTTTTTTTTTGTAAACAAGTTCAGGTGATGAATTTTGTCCTTTGTACTCTGAATACAAACTACCAAAACAAGTACATATATACATTCTGTCCAATACATACAATGGAACAGGAAAAACCAAAACAAACCTAAATAACAAATTTAGTTTAATTATCCAGTCACATTTCAAATCAGATTGTAATGTTCAGACAACAAATTATGGAGTTATAGTGAAATAACATGATGGGAATCTTTATACAGTTCTCTCCAACTGTTTCCAAATTCATCAGTGCTTAATCCACCTGTTTGTGGAAGTATAAGCCTTGCCAAGTGTTGTGCTATAATGTTTCAGTTTAAAATTCTCTTTAATTTTCCAGGATGCTGAAAGATATGCTAAATAAACATCTTTTCTCCTTTAGTTGTCTTACCGGTGATTCCATATAACTTCAAGGCATAACAATTTTTAATGAGCATAAAGTGCATTGAAGGAAAGTAGCATAATTGGTAGTCACAGAGATGAAAGAAAAATCTTATCAAATGAGTAGTCCTCTGTAGTTTCTAGGTAAGATTCCCATTACAAAATGAAATAAAAATCCACTGCTGTAAACTGTTTAGATTTTTAATTTTGCTTTAATCAAACCATTTTCACACAGTAATTTGGTTTGTTTGACATTGATCAAAAACTGCAAATACAAATAATGAAAATGGTTCTCATTAATAGGTAGGCAGCTGGATTTTCTCCATAAATATTTCAAGAGAGTAGTCAATCCATAATATTATTGATTGAACATGAAGTAAAAGAAATCTATTTTTCACTTGCTGAATGCACAAGAACCAATGTTCCGCTAATAGGAACTGCACATCTAGCAAGAAACAAATTATATTCATGTGGCCTCTTGCTGTGGTGACTTCAGATCTCACAGGCTAAGTGGCCTGTCAGGCCAAATTTGAATCTGTATAGGAAAACGAAAGATGAAGAGCAGAACAGCTTTAGCTATACACGTTAGTAGTTCAACAACTGAAATTTTTCCCTCCAGTAAGCTGTGAAAGTGAATCCTATCATGGTTCAAGGGGTCACTGTGCAGCTGGAAACAGTGTGTTCCAAAGTCTAGATATAATACTCATTAGAAAGCCGTGGAAGTTTTAAAGAAAAGTAGTTGGTTTTGTCTGTGATATACAGATAAACTTCTCATCCAGAAAATTCTGGAATGCCATTGACTTGCTTTCTAAAAACAGTCATATACAGATATGAATATGACTGATATATACATGTAATGGATATATATATAATTCAAAGATATTTGAGAGAGCATAAAAGAAATCAGTATTACAGGATCATTCATTGGTCATCTAGCCCAGGGTCCTATTCATCACAAAATCAACACTGAAAAGATTGGATTAGTCCGACTGGGTTTTGAAAACTGTCAAGCACAGGGACTGCGCAGTCTACCAGGAGGACCTGGTCCAATGCTTAAGGACACTTTAAAGGAAGAAATTTCTCTTTGTATCTCCTTCAGTCATAATCTGACAATTCATCACCAGTTGCTGAGGTTTAACCCCAGTCAGGAAACAAGCATTATGCAGATGGTTCCTCACTCCCCCACCAGTGGGATCAGGGAGAGAAGCAGAAGGGTAAAAGCTATAAAACTCAAGGGTGCAGCAAAAGACAGTTCGATAGGGAAAGCAAAAGCAGTGCATGCAAACAAAGGAAAATGAGGAATTAACTCACTGCTTCCCATGACAGGCAGGTGTTCAGCCATTCTCAGGAGGGTTGCTGCTCAGCACCTTGAAGTTGGCCTTTCCAGGATGAAAAACCTAAACTTCCTCAGATTCTCCTGAGGTGGCCCTTCGCTGAATTTACTGCAGTCTGACAATGTTTTTCTTGCGTTGCAAGGCCAAAACCTAGATGCTGTACTCTAGATACAATCTAATGACTACCAAGTAAAGGGAAATAACCATTTTTCAAAATCCACTGGCTGCACTCCTAGTAATATTTTCTGTATGCTTTCAGCCTTCAGCGCTCATCCCTACAGACTGAATTCCTATGTGACTCTAGAAGTGCTTTTTCAAAACACAAAAAGTGATTGATTTCATCAAGAAGTTAGTATGTAGGGTCTTTGTGATGAGAAAGTTAATTTCACATGCATATATATTTTTGCAGCATTTCCTCCCAATCTCAGTGAACAGGGCATCCGTCTGCTTAGTCCATGGTCATGACACTTCAGCTTTTTGCTTTGAGCTGTGGCTCACTATTTATATATGCTTCTTTCTCTGATTGATAATCCTTAGAAGTTAAGAGCTGGTTGCTGGCCTTCAACATTCTCATCGACTTGGACAACTCTGCCCAGGAGTTTTTTATCATACATTCTTTTCAGCTGGACTACATGGTTAATGTAGGAAAGAACTGAACTGGAAAGAAATTAATTCTGCAATCCTAATAACATACAAGACTACAGTGAGGGGTTCATAAAAAATATAGTTTTAAAAGGAATTGACAATAAAAACATGTTTTCCAAAGTTCTACAGAAATCAGAGAATAAAACCAGGCTGTAGTTCCAGAGAACACTGGAGTCAGAACAAAAGATGAACTGGAATCAGATGGATAGGAATAAGGGTGAATAATAGGGAAGCCTGGAGCAGTACCAGGGAAGCTGATTCCTCCTTCTTACAGTAGTGTCAATCTGTGAGGTTAACTTTGCCATCTCACGCAACTTCGTGATAAAAATGGGGTAAGAATCTGAATTGAACTCACAGAGGAAATTCAAGGAAGAAATTTCTTGTCATATATTTTCTGTTCATCCTTCTAAATAATGCAAAGTGAACTGGAGGACATGCAGAAAGATAAAATCTCTGAAGATGTGGGGGAGCCACCCAGACACAAAGAAATTTCCATCTTCTTTAGTCAAAGAGCTCTTGAGCTCATAACCTCAGCCTTCAGGATTGTGATCATCAAGGACTACAGCCATGAGCACTATTAGTACAATGTCAGTCAGGGCAATTATTTAGGAGATGACTGTTGAGAATTTACTGTTTTGTATGTGTAGTCGTAGGGATTGAATGTATGAGAACTAGCCATTAGCATAAGCAGAGAATGAATTGAGCAATGTTATGTTTTAAAGTTTGAAGTTGGCTTGATTTGTCAGTCTTCTAAACACTGAGCAGCTTCTGACTCCCAGACACACATGTAAACATGTATGTTCTGTTGCAATTCACTTTTCATCCCCTGACTTCAGTGTGTAGTGAATGAAAATAATGTGCAAAAATTAGAAAGGCTTCCAATATTACTTCAAAATATTCAAAAGGTTCTACTGTTTTAGAAGGTCCATAGGCCAATTTAAATGGTGATGACATTGACTAGTGATAATCAAAGCACAAGATCTTCCTTCATAGAGTCATGAAGGAGTCAGTTTACACCATTCTTTCTGAAACTATGACCCCATCTTGGTGTACAAAACCTGTTAAAGTCTGTTACTCAGAGTTTTGACTGAGAAGAAAAAAACTGCAAGAACTGGAAATCACAAAAAGACTGGAAATTACAAGAGACTTTCAAAACCTAAAAGTGCTGCTTTTGCAGTTGTTGCAGATTCTGCATTCCTGGGAGCCATGAATTGATCCCAATCCTCAAAGATGGACCTCCTATCAGTAATTATAGAACAAAGTACTACAAGTGCTAAGACAAGTCTGTTAATTTAAGTTTGAAAAATGTTTTTACTTGTCCTGCTGTATCAGTTTCATCTTTAGTTCCACTGACTGCACTGTAAGAAGTATTTTTCCCCATCCCAGAGGTATCACAAAGAAAATGTAAACAATTTTACAGAGCATTGTTAAGTTGTTGCAGGGAGAAAAGAAGCATGAATGGTGTGGAAGAGAAATACAACAGCAAGTAATTTTTAAGTCCATTCACATAACTGAATTTTTAAAGGAAAAAAGAAAAAAATTATTTGGAAATAGAAAGACACTGCTTTGTTGTCTAAAGCCCCATTTAATTATCAGTAAAAAATTGAAATGAAAATTCACTAGTTAAGACTAAATTTCATAAGCTACATTGTAAATTTCCATATGTTTTGGAAGTGAGCTTAGACTTTTTACAAATTCCTATTACCTCCACATACAAAAAAAGTATTTTTTTTAGAACCAATTGCTTAGCTGAAATTATTAGACATGGCATATATTTTCCGAAGTTCCCTTCATTCAGTGAACAGTCCAACATTTTGGGTCATTGTAGAAGACAGTGTAACCAAGATAATGATGAAGTACAGAATTAGTTTAAAAATCAGGCTATAATAAAAACTGTTCCTTTGACTCTGCAAGAGACAGACTTTTTTGTTGAAATGTTACATTTGCAGCTGGGATTACTAAAAAATACTGAAAAAAATTAAAACGCAGACAATAATTTTATAGAAAACTACTTTTTAAATATGCTTATTTTTCTCGAAATATAACTTTAAAATATCATTGCTTGTTCCCCATTCAATTTCACAAACAGTGTGGGCAGAAACAGGTACTGGAAGAAATGAGTACTCATTATCAGCTTTAACACTTAAGGCCATATTTGTTGATAAGAGAGGTCAGCTTCCGGTTTAGGTGTCATAGAAAACTCCTCTGGAAATATGGCTGTAAATTTATTACCCTAATTCAAACCACAAATATGTTATTGTGAATTTCCAGCAAATCAGTGATGTGAAAACTGTGTTATTTGAAATAACATTGCACTGGGCCCGGCAGGATTGAAGCTAACTTTGCTCATAGCAGCCTGAATGGTGCTAAGGAGGAGAGGTGTCCTGTGTCCAAAGCAGTGATTATAACATAAGGGTGTTTTCAATACTGCTGAGCGATGCTTACACAACATTGAGGCCTTTTCTGCCTCTTTTACCCCAGCAAGGAGGCTAGGGTCACACAAGAAACTGGGAGAGACAGAGCTGGGACAGCTGGCCTCAACTGGCCAAATAGATTCTATCTACATCACCTCATGGAGTAGTTTATTCTCTAAGGACAATTACACTGTTAAACAACATTTTCTCTGTCTTATTTATAACATACTGTACAACAATAAGGACCAAGATAGCATGATATAAAGACTTGAGGAAAGAAGTATGTGTCTATGTCCAGAAAGATTCTTCTCTTTCTCTGTGTTTGGCTCATAAGGAGGAAAATACCACTTCATTCATTTAAAGAAGTCAAACAATATACCCCACACCAAACCAGTGAGGATGAATAACACAAAAATCATGATACACTGTACTAGTGACAAATCCTTTACTCAAATACTTTAGTATAAAGCATAGGGTATAAATGAAGAAAAAAAAAAAAGAATAAATACCAAAAAAACCCCCCACATTATATACATTGCAAACAACCTGTTTTTTAATCACCTAAAATTTCTGTCTGTTTTCTTTAAGACAAGGGAAAATTAATGGTATTAGTTAAATAGATGACAAAATTTCATTACTATAAATCAGGATATGTTAACTATAAGAAAAAGTAAGATCATCACAGCAATTTGTATCAGATCAATGTATTTTGTCAGGCCGCTAAGTCTGTAAAATCATCATGACTTCATTTCATATAGGCACCATCTTGAGTGATTACTGAAAAAATATAGTGACTTCAGTGTTGAAAGCAGTTGCAGATTTAGTGTTACAATATCTAACATTTAAAAGTCCTACCGAGTGAAATCCTTCTTAATTATTCATTGTGGCAATAAAATTAATGAATTACAGTTACTTGGGGAATGAACTATCTTTGTCAAGAAATAAAAGATATTCCATAGTTTTGAGTGGTAAAATAAAAGGAAAGATGAATTGGGCATTTATCATAGATCTTTCTCAAACAAATATGCCCGTATTTGCACTACAAAACCAAAACAGAACAAAACAAAACAAAAAAACCAAATAAAGCCACAAAAAACCAAACAAATAACCAAACAACAACAAAAATGTCTGAAATGCCTGGAGAGCAAGCTTTCATCTTGGAAAGAAATGGAATTAAGGACATTTTAGAGTCTGATAGATAGGGGATGAAGTTCTTCAAAGTCTGAGAATGTCTTAATAGATAGGAGGTAAGGTCACAGGGAAGTCAGAAGTTTTTTCCAGAAATCAAATTGAGAAGGACTGCTTACACTAGTAACTTAAATATATGGCTACTAAACACCAAATATGTTATACATGGCCTCATCTCTCCTTTACTCAGACTTTGTTATGGTCTGAAACTGGCATTTGTGGACAGATAGCTTGAAAATCCAGCAGAATATGTGTCTCATATGCATAGCATCACAGTAGTAGGTATGCTGGCACCAAAAATCCAGCTAAATCTAGCTGGGGGGCAGTCACAAGTCCAGATCCCTGATTCCCCAGGGATCAGAATCAGTACTGGGGCCAGTCCTGTTTAATATCTTCATCGATGATCTGGATGAGGGGATCGAGTGCACCCTCAGTCAGCTTGCAGACAACACCAAGTTGGGTGGGAATGTTTATCTGCTGGAACATAGGAAAGTTCTGCAGAGGCATCTGGATAGGTTGAATTGATGGGCTGTGGCCAACAGTAAGAGGTTCTATATGGCCAATTACCAGGCCCTGCACCTGGGTCACACAAGCACTGCAGGCTTGGGGCAGAGTGCCTGGAAAGCTGCCTGTCAGAAAGGATGTGAGTCAGCAGTGTGTCCAGGTGGCCAAGGCCAGTGGCATCCTGGACTATATCAAAAATAGTGTGGCCATCAGAACTAGGGGAGCAATTGTACCCTTATACTTGACATGGGTGAGACCACACTTCAAATCCTGTGTTCAGTTTTGGGGCCCTCACTGCCAGAAAACACTGAGGCTGGAACAAGTTGAGAGAAGGAAAAAGGAGCTGATGAAGGGCCTGGAGCAGAAGCCTTATGAGGACCAGATGGGGGAGCGGGGTTGTTTAACCTGGAGAAACAGAGGCTCAGGTGGGACCTTATCACTCTCTATAAATACATGAAAGGAGGTTGGAGCCAGGTGGAGAGTGATCTCGGTAAAGGTTAATAGAAACTTTTACAATGAGCCTTTTGGAGAACTCTCATCAACTGTTGCATGGTTGAACAAGTAACTATTTATCAAATACTTTTTAACATGTAAAAAACCCCTAATCTGAGCTCAAATAACGTAAACCTGCAGCTGTGTATATACCACTGTAATCACTATAAATTAAAAGTTTTATTTGCATAGGATGGATGAAGAAATGTAGCTATGAATGAAAAAGCCTGTTCTTATTGATCTGATATTACCTTTCCCCCCTCAAGTTCCCTCTCTTAAGTCATATAGTTTCATTTGTATTGAAAGGTGAAATTTTTTAGACTGTTTGCTTTAATACACTGAGACAAAAATGAACTTGATCTTTTATTTTTATGTCTGATTTTTTGTAAAATGCTTATAGACTATAAGGATATTGACCCCCTATCTAACCATGTAGGTATTCAACTTATCATGGTCAGAGTGTTCACTGCCATCCTCAAAATAACCTCAAATGCCTCATAAATGGATGACTATCTGCAATACCAGCTAAACTTGGATGTTTCACATGCTTTTTCAGCAAAGGCAAGTGCACTACACCTAGGGAGGAATCCTCATGTACCAGTACAGGTTGGGGGTTGACCTCCCAGAGAACAGGTCTGTAGAGAAGGACGTGGGAGTCTTGGTGAATGACATGGTTGGCCATGAGCCAGCAGTGTGCCTTGGTGGCCAGGAGAGCCAATGGTCTCCTGGTGTGCATCAAGAAGAGTGTGGCCAGCAGATCTACAGAGGTGATCTTCCCCCTCTACTCTACCCTACCCTACCCTAGTGAGTCCACACCTGGAGTATTGTGTTCAATTCTGGTCTCCACAGTTCTGGGGAGGGTCCAGTGAGAGGCCACAGAAAGAGGGGTCTCTTATGAGGAGAGACAGTGGGAGATGTGTCTGTTTAGTTTAGAGAAAAGAAGATTGAGAGGGCACATCATAAATACATAAAGATATCTTAAAGTTGTATTTCAAAGGGTGGTGCCACGGTCATTTTAATGGTTCTCAGTGACAGGAAAAGGACCAATGACCATAAACTAAAACACAAGAAGTTCCATCTCAACATGAGGAAGAACTTCTTTCCACTGAGGGTGGCAGAGCACTGGAACCAACTGCCCAGGGACGATGTAGAATCTTTCTCTCTGGAGACATTCAAAACCCACCTGGATGTGTTCCTGTTTCATCTGATCTAGGTGACTCTAGTTTGGCAGGGGTATTGAACTAGGTCATCTCCAGATGTCCATTCCAACTGTAACTATTCTGTGATTCTGTTTCCATGTAGCTGAGCTGCATATCTGAGCTGTAATTAAAGCCTTAGAATTCTTTGGTGGTGGTACAGTCAGGCACTCAATATGTAGTGCTACTGTACACATTTCATCTACTTAGCACAATTGCAACTTAATGAAACAACATTTTATCCGTGGCACATATCTTGCAGAGGACTTAACCTTAATGCTGTGTGCAATTCTACTTCCTGATCAGTATGGATTTAGAAGACGATTTTATGGCCTTCAACATCATGGGGGAAAAAATCATAGGGAAAAAACTCAAGGGTAGTAGAATAAATCCTTTATCTGGTTTGCTGTTGGAATACGTAAAGCTTATCACTTCCTACAAAACTTAGTGCATCACCTAGATGTTTTCAAGATACTCCTTTCAGTAGTAGAATATATCTATAAATACACTACTTAAAAACTGTGACCATCTAATTTAATACAAATATTTTCTTTGGTGCAGATAATAGGGAGTACGTAGAATTCTTTTAAGAAATCCAGAGACCTACTCTTCTGGTGAAACGTAAAAGAACCTGAAGAAATCTATTGTCCTCATAAATTAGGCCATATAATGTACTAATTATTTTCACCAGAAATTTCCCAATTCAGAAACAGAGAATCTTAAAGTTGTCTCATATTATGTCTATATCAGTCAGACATTCCACCACAATGTGATCATCTGACTAAAGAAAGAAATTCTGCAAAATCAGCCGTATACTTGAATATTGATGCGCTTAGCTCAGTTGAATTGAGCAGGATTTAACTGTTGGCTATTTTGCAACTGTGCATCTATTAGGCCTATTATAAATTGAAGCATCTCTGTGATTAAAAAAAAAAAGATAACCAAATATATGCATTGAATACGTATTACAGAGCACATACCTTTCACAGATAACCCCAAGAGTAGCGTTTCTTGCCTGTCAAGGAAAACAGTTTCACAGAAGAACACAGAATAGCTTTATAATGAGACTATCAAAGCAAAAAAAAAAATAAAAATCTGAACACTAAATATTCAAAAGATCTTTTTTCTATAAAAGCTAATATTTATCTTTTATACCTTAATATATAAAGATTTCATTTTCAGTTGTAAATCAGCTGAAAGTCAAGCAACTAAAATAAGATTGCTACCCTGTTTGCTTGTTTAGTTTTCAATAGTTATTACATATTAATTCCATATCCCTATGGAATTGAACAACCAAGTGAATCAGGATACGTTGTTCATCAAATATCTTTTTCTGGTTTTTTTATTTATTAGAAACATAACAATATGGACATTGTTCCTATTGCCCTTACTTAAATTTGGATTCCACTGAGATTTCAGGGGGGAGTTTATAGCATAGAGAGATTTAAAAAATGAATAGGGAAGGTATTTGGGGGAAGGTGTTTTTAAGATTATTTTACTTCTCACTCTTTTGCTCTGACCCTGTCAGTAATAAATTCATTTAATATTCCCACAGTGAGTCTGTTTTGCCCGTGATGGTGATCAGTAAGTGACCTCTCCCAGCTCTTACCTCAACTCATGAATCCTTAGCTGGTTTTTTCTCTCCTCTGTCCAGGTAGGGGAGAGAGAGTAGCTTTAGTGGGTACCTGGCATCCATCCAGAGGGAACCCACTACAATTTTTTAATCAATTTAAACTAAAGAAGAAGAAATGTCCTTTCTGTCTTTTCTGCAGCTGAACATTGACTATGCTTTAGAAATAGTATGACAAAACAGAGCTCTCATGTCTGTCTCTGATGGTGACTAATATTATTGGTTTCTGGACACACTGTCTCCTATAACATTAAGTATTTCTATAGCTTATTTCACTCAGAATTTGCAGGCTGTGAATGTGTTAATGCCATTTCCTCATAATAATAAAACCAACTAAAATTTACAGCTCAAAATCAGAACAGAAATTTTAAATGAATGGGAACCTTTTAAAAACCTTATAATGTAACAAAATAAAATATATCAGGGTTATTTTGTAAAAAATATCAGAGATACTTCTAAATCATTAAAAAGAAAATCCAGTGCCTAAAATACTAGGTAATATACAAATTGTTTGCTGCCATGGAAACTGACAAGTTTAGAGATGCCTGAATTTCTGTGTGCAGTTTTACTATATCCTTCTTGTACAGACTTTTTGCATTTTATTTTTTCTATAAAAATAGTTCCTTTCTGAGGGTTATTCTGGACTAGTCACCCATAACCTGTTATAAGGATGAATGGTATGGAAATGTCAGAGGCTTTAATTCCTGTTATATTAGTTACTACTAAAAACTGTATATTTTAAAATCTAGTGATCTTATATAAGAAACTGAACTAGTTTAGATTGGTGAGCTAAGAGACATTCAACTGATAATAATAATTTGAGCACATTCAAATTGCTGCTGACTCTTTTTTAAACAGTTTAACAAAAAGAGACCCTTTAATAGGTTTTTCATTTTGATTTTTAAACAGTTACTGGCAAAGCTTCATTTTTCATTTATACCATTAAATGAACCACCACTTCTTACAGACATGTCAGCATTGCAAAAGAAGTTTTGGCAAGCTGACTGTATAATACTCATTTGATATTGCCTATTAAAGTAAATCACCTAATCATCAAGCAATTGCTCATCATCTATAGACTGATGTTCAGCCCATCCCTGAGCAGTGATCAGAGGCTCCCAGCAGCTTATATATGGAGCATGACACTCCATGGTATGGAAATTCCTTGGACCAGTTTGGATGAGCTGTCCTGGCCATGCTCCCTCTCAGCTTCTTGTGAATCTGCTCACTAGCAGAACATGAGACACTGAGAAGTCCTTGATTTAGAGTAAGCCCTACTTAGCAACAATTAAAACATCAGTGTTTTTAAACATTATTGTCATACTGAATCCAAAATACAGTACTATATTAGCTACTAAGAAGAACATTAGTCCTCTCCCAGCTGAAACTAGGACTATCAGAAATACTCTTCCTATGAATTTGTGGTTTTTATTTTAAAAATTATTGCTGTCTTTGCATTTGTAGGCAATGCAAGCACTGTCTATTATTGTGCAACCATCAAATTATTGATGTGCAATAGGTACTTCACTGTCCAGAATACTGTAAGAACAAAATTATGAATGGGTTGAGGAAAGCAGATATAAATGAGGAGACTCTCTGCACCGGGAATAACTAAAATAATAAGTAAGATTGGCTATATTTATCCTACTATCTATGTTAGGTTTTACATGTATTTTACCCTAAAGAGACAAAACCAAAGTTTAGTATTGTAGGTACCACCTTATGAATCCTAATTCTTTTCTTTTTAATGCCATAACTTTTATATGTAGTAATGTGTCTTCAATAGGAAAATGAAACTAGCATAATAAATAAGAGGAGGAAAAAAATTAGGTGCCACTCCTCTTCACCATATTGAGATGGTCTACGTGTTTCCTTTAAGCTTTGGAGGTACAGGACCAAAGAATTTCTTTAGCTATTACACTATTTCATAAAGCATATATGAGTCTATCCTCAACTCTCCTATTAGTTTTAAAATCAATAAGATGAATTCAGGTAGGAATAGGTATATGAGACAGAAATTTTCAGTGTAAATCCAAAATGAAAAAGTCTTGGAAAGGAAATCTATAATTCAGAAATAGAAGGTTCAGACACACCCTTTTCATTATATACATTATTCATTGCTTGATAGATTCATGTTTTGAATTATATATTCTTACTTTCCTTAGGTTTATGGGTGCTTCATCACTAAAAACAGGTGTAAACATGGTGGTGCTTGGTTAACAGCTGAACTCATTGATCTCAGAGGTCTTCTCAAACCTTAATGATTCTATGATTCTATTATCTGGTAAATCTGCTGATTGTCATCTTTATAGATGAAATTGAGATCAAATAAACATATATACTGTAAAAAGTTAAAATTTATTAATATTTTTAATCTCGAGTTATATAGGTGTCTATTTTGAAAAAAAAATCAGTTATATTCACATCTAACAATGAAATGCTGTATTAGAGAAATGATAAAATCTACACTAAAATGTCAGATATTTATCAAAAGAATTCATCCTGTAAATTAAAAATATAGATATTTAATCATGAAAATGTAAAGCTTTTCCCCTCCTTAATTAACAAATAACTATACGTATTTTTGATGTAGAAAAAAAAAAAATTAAAACCCCAAAAGTCAACCACATAGAAATAAGTGCAGATTATAATTACAAGCACTCATAAATATGATTAATAAGGAATTAGATAGCTAACTTTTTTAAAAATCATAGAAGTGTTTGACCAGAAAAAAAAATCCATAATTAATTATATAATAAGTTTTAAATATTAATGAATAACTCCCTAAGACAAAACACATAAATTTTGTGCTTCAAGGCTTTAAACATTATAGATTTAATACTGAATATGAGAAGACCTCAAATACTTCTGAGTGAAAAAGAACTTAAAAGTTGATGTTTGTAATCAGAGTGATGGATGAAATACTGTTAAGAAGCGATATTGAAAATGGAAATTACTTAACACAGAGTACAAGAAATGTCAGTGAATACATTATCTACTTTAAAAGAGATATATTTTAGTATTAATAAACTGTGCTTTAGAACAAATTCTTTATGAGAACATAGAAACATGAAATCAGAGAACAGCTTCGGTTGGAAGGAACCTTAAAGATCATCTACTTCCCCTGTCCTGGGCAGGGGTGCCACCCACCAGATCAGGTGCTCAGAGCCCTTTCAACCTGGACTTGAACACTTCCAGCCTTCTTGGTCCATAAATTGCTTCTTAACAACCGTAACATAAAAGTAGTCAAAAAAGTCCCAATGGCGGCCCATGCAACAAGAGAAATATCTTTTTTCTTTTTTCAGTTTTAGTATTCAATAATCTAAAGAAGTTATCATTACCTCACATCCTCGTAGTCCTTGAAATTGCCTTTAGTTTTAGGGAGTGGTTGACAGTATATCTATGTTACAGTTTCAGTCTGGAATAGGAGGTTGCTTTTAATCCTAACCATCCCATATAACATGCTTAGATTCACTTTTTGGGACAGTCTCAGAGCACAACTAAGTTAGTTTCAAGTAAAACTAATCTGAAGATGCACAACAAAAATACACCCAGTGACCTCCAGACACTAATGCCATTCAGCTCATGAAAGCAGAATGAAGACAACCTGAAGTCCTCCACATGCAGCATGCTAATGGGGGTTGTTATGGACAACTGCTTTGATTTACAAGTCCATTCCTACTGTTCTGCTTTTCTTGCTAAAGTAAACATAACTTACAAGATTCCCCACTTCAGCTCTCATGTTACAATACAATCAATGAAAAATACTTACGCTTTTCTCTAGAAAACACACAAGTTCTGTCTTATTCCCAATACCTCTGACCACAGAGAAGTTTAAGTAGCAGGTGACTTTTACTGTGCCTCTGAGAGAGAGGAGTGAATAGCTACAAAATATGAAAGAAAAAAAAAAAAAACAAAGATGGAGTGCCAGTAGTCAGGTAGCATCCAGGTAAAATGCTAATAAGTAATAGGTGTACTTTATACAACAATCATTTAACTAGACAGTGAAACTGAGTGGAAAATTTCCATTATGGAAAGCAGAAGAAAAACACCAAATGGATTTTAGTTCTGCTAAACACCAGCAATGTTTTCGACCATTATGATCTGAAAAATAAGAAAACACTCTGTATCGAGCTTGAAGTCCAAATACCTGGAAGAATGACAGATCCAAAGAAGAATGTTTAAGTAAACTATATTTGTTTATGAAAGACTCAAACAGGAAATTTAGCATTAAAGGCTAGCCATTTTAGTGGCTGTTTATGCTCAGCCTGAAAAATGGAATCAAAACCTCCAAGTTAAAAACTGCATATTGAAGAATTAGGCCTTTCTGAAAGTTGTAAGAATTTCTACAGAGTAATAATAAAACATTTTAAATAACTAGTGAAAAATACTAGCTTAGATGCTTTTGAACTTCTACATTTCTGCAAGGGCTCAAGATTTACTAGACCACAAAGAGGATTCTGTTGGTACTATGAATATAGAGTTTTGTTGCACAAAGAATAAGATAGTCAAAAGTAAAGATCTCTTGAGATGTTTGATATTTTGAAGAGAATGGGTTTGAAGAAAATTGGTACAATGGACTTGAAAAATTGTAACCCTTTTTTATAAATAACAAATATCTATATATTTATATTAAAAAAAGACTACTTGAATGATGAATGCTTCTGCACACTAGAGACAGTACTCTTAATATAATGATGGATGTGGCTTTCCATCCCTTACTTAAATAAAATTACCAACTTACCCCAACTTAAATAAAATTTAGAGTCAGTTGAAATATATGTGGTATTAGAGGAATATTTGCATTTTATGTAAAGATAATATACATTAATTTAAAAATAATGGAAGTTTACAAATTATTTTCAGTACATTATCCTCTTTTCTTCTCCTCTGCCTACCAAAGGGAAATGCAGTTATGGATTCTTTGACCTTTCTCATTAAGGTTCTTCCCTTAATAATTCAAATTCAGCTTCCATATCTCTATTTATGCATCTTTTCTTGCTTTTTGCTCAAATCAAAATTTTGTTTGTTTTCTGGATTTTTATCTTTCAGTTTACTGTCTATATAGCTAAAACAGCTCTAAAGATCTGGAATGCCTTCACTGAGGCATGACATGGGCTTTATTTGCATGTAGTTTTGAAAAATGTATCCAAAAGTCAAAGTAAGAATGGTATTCCACATGTAGTAGAAGCTGAACTAGACTGGTAGTGCCTTCCTAATCCCCAGACCTTTTCCTTATGTTGGTTCTAGTGGTCAGCCAGTCCCATGGAGAGAGAGCTGGGTGGCCAATATTATGGGTTTTTTCAGGGTACATTTCACACAGATCAAGAAGCTCTTTCAACTCACCATACAAGTAGTTGGTAGTTTCCTCACAATCAGGGTTGAATCATCTGTCACAGTTGCAGAATGGTCTTAGTTTGGTTCACATAGGTCATGAAATTCTGTCCTGTGCTGACTTGATGGACGAATTGAATACAGGAACCCTGACTCTGCGTTAGATTGAAACAGTCAGTTTCGCTATTATCTCTGCAGATGTAACCGGTGTTTTCTTCCATGCAGCATACCTAAACTCTTCTTCAACCAGACTTAAGTATATTGCTAAATGTAAAACTATACTGTAAATTTTATGGAAGAAAGATGTATTAAGACTTAGAGTCAAGGAGTTTGGACACAGGACAAATTTATTAGAGCATAAAATTAGATAGGTGCTTTAAGTCAAAACTTAAAATACAAGCAATTTAAACTAGTGTATCTGCACTTATTAAAGTTTAAAAGAATGAAGAATTCATGGAAGATCAGTTCACATACATATATTTTGTATTTAGCTAGATATCAATAGTGTTAATGTTCCTAATGAAAAAAATATTGAGTTTACCTCCTTTTTAAACACATAAGAAATTGTTTCAGATAGAAGAAGTAATATTTTTAAAAAAGGGTTATTTTCCATTGAGTCTTTTATTTTTGTCCCCTCTCTGCCTTTTTTTTTTTTTTTTGGTTGGTTGATTTGTTAGTTTAGGGGGTTTTTTATTAGGATTGTTTTTCTATTTTTGCTGTCATTCCTGTTTCTGTTATAGTCATAAGAATACATTTTGTATAAACTAATAGTATGCATAGCATATGCATAGATATTTCTTTTTCTTGTAGAAAACTCTTGTCAACCACATCTGATACCTTGTAGAATTAGGGTGATTATGTTTTTATTATCATTTTTCATTAATGTCTAACCTTTATTCCATAATATAGTATTTCTTCTATTACTGATTGTTATGTTCTAGCAGCACTTTCAACATGCTCTGAATCTATGATACATGATACAAACCTCACCTCTTAAAAGCCTCTTAAGGAATGATTTTGTTCTGGACATTCTTTCAGAGATTTTTTTTAAATGTAAATATCACCAGTCTTTTCTTACAATTCAGCTGTTTGTAAGCAAATGAGTGCAGTCACCACTTCTTTCTTCTGACTTTCTTCTATGCATTTTTTTTTTTATCAGTTTGGCCAAGTTTTGTGAAAAGTAGAATTACTTCTCTGGATTACTGAGAAAAAAAGTGGTTTACAGAGATGTATTATTTCAATGAAATCTCCTTGCAGATGTTTCTGACAGGATTCATAAAGCTTCTGGCCTAGGAGCTATTTCTTTCAACAAATGAAGCAAATGTAACAGAAACACATATAATCAAATGATTAGTAAAACAGTCAAAAAAATCCACCCAACCTTCTATTTGTTTAGCAATGCATAATGCTATTTATAGAAAAATGCAAATATTCTAGGATTAATCCACCACGCTGCCCCACAAACAATGCGAGAAATTGCTAAATGGAAAGAAAAATATGAAACATGCAAAAATTAAAGGAAGCATTGTGGTGATTATGCAAATGCAAACATCATTAACGAGCATAATTATAGAAGTGTGTTATTTTTGGTGATGCAGAAATGTTTCACAGCTTGTTCCCAAAAACTCAGGAATCGTTTCTTGCATAATTGATTTGTTCTAAAACACTGAACATAAATTTAATGCTGCTTGACCTTATGACCTTGATTACTTTAGCTATGGAGAAATAAGGTTTTTGAGAGATGTAATGAATTTATTAAACTTTGATTTTGGATCAGTAGATCCCAAAATGAAGTGTCTATCAAAAAAAAAATGGAAAAAAAAATGTTTAGCAAATGTCTCTTTTGTAATTAAATATTTGGCCACAAAAGTTCATTTCTTTGTTATATGATTTTATACAAGGAAGCCAAAAGATTTCATATACAAGTGGAGAGGCTGGAATTATCTTTTTCTGTCATGGAACCAACAGTTCTTGGGTCAACCTCTTTACAGAGAATTAGAGAATGCAATTAAATAGACAGTTCTGAAAAAGTAAATAACACCTTTGTATCATGACAGCAGGAAGATCACTTTGTAGGAGAAGAAAAGAAGATATCCTTACTGCTTCAAATGGGGAAAAATGCAACAATATATGAAATTACATCAAACACTACAATTGTTTTTAAGAGAAACAAATAATTCATCAAAAATATTCAAACTTGCTTAAAAAGTCTTAAAATCACTCATATGGGAGTAGAAAATGACACAACTTCACTCATCTCTACATAGTTATACAAATACAGTGGAATTTTCAAGAGAATGCCATATTTTTGTCAGATCAGAGGCTGCAATTTGACTGTCTTATATTAATTCTAGCTTATAGTGTGTTACAAAGGTAGTCCTCTCAACTAACCCTGACTTGGACATGATGCACTGAATATGAAAAAACATAAATTTAGAACATTGCCTTCAGATAATGCAGGAGTATCTAACAAGGAAATTTTCCAGTCCTGTATCATACAGTCCTTCTTTTAGAGTTTTGAATATTTTTACTCTCTCTATAAACAACATTATTTAGAGAATTAACACTTTTATCTATATATGCAGAATAACCTTTTCAAAGTCTTAGTGTTTTTATACTGAGCTGAGGTTCAGTTTGAGGTGGCTCCACATTCAACATCAAATTGACTAAAGAAATACTTTTACTTTGTCTCCAAATTTACCTATGTGCTCATGTAGAACTTCTGTATATTTTTTAACTTTGCTTTCTTTACTTCAAACTTTTTTTTTCTTTGTTGTCTGATTTTGAGACAGTAAAATAGTCCCCAAGTTTATCACAAAACCTCCTTTCTCAAGAGCAAAATATAACAGTTTTAAATTTCTTGCTGTCATCAATCTTCTCATTCCTTTTTCTTGTGATTTTACATCAAAACTTTTATAAATATATGAAAAATTATTCCAAAAAAGCGAAAAAGTGGACAGAGGATGGCAAAGCAGAAATATTTTATATCCTTGACTGAACAACCAAAGAGGTTCGTAAGCATAAATTTTCATATCACTAAATACTGACTTTGATGATGTACATTCTTTCCAGAAACACTTAATTGAGGCAAATGGGACAAAGAGCAAACTACCAGAAAGCAATCAACTCCAACTTTCTTAATGTCTCACAGGAAATACTGAGTGACAGAAACTGCCTTTTATTTTTTTTTATCCTTGGGCTCTTCTGTCACTTCTCTCTCTTATTACCCACCTACGTCCCATTTAATTTCCCTATTTCTCTGGCATCTGTCTTGCTCTGACTTGACTTTAAAAATGTATACTAAGTACTTCAACTGCATATAATGTGTTTAGGATTAGCAGTTGCTGAAGTTTGATTCATTATAGTGGCTTAGCTTTGCAGTTGTAAAAGACAGCTGTGACTCCTTGGCTTTCCTAGGAAATTACATGGTTAATCCTATGTCATATTCATTTTATCATTCATATGTTTAATTAATTTCCAAAATATGTTGTGTCATTTTGTGGCTTTATACAGGGAGTCTAAGACATCTATATAGATGTAAAAATTTAGAAAAACTGAAATTTTGAAACAATATAAAGGAAAAAGCTGCTAATGTTTTCCTTGCCCTCAAATGCTTTTTAATTATCTGAATCAACCAATGAATAGGCTGCAGCAAACCCATCAGTGTAGTACTTCGCAGCAAATTCTAGGTGTTGATTCAGAGAAAATTACAATGGTTACAGAAGAAGGCAGAAACAGAAATTATTTTGTTAGGAAGCTAAGTTGCTCCTCTCTGGCATGTGTAGCACAGGCATCTCACTGAAACCAGATGCAATATTCCGACATGCTTTCAGACAGTAAGAAATTCTACTTGATGCAATGGCAAAGAAAACATTATGAACCATTATTATAAACAAATGTTAAATCATTTTGACAACAAGAATGCAGGCATCTGCCAAAAAGCTAAGTAGATCACTTAACTAAGAGGTAGATGAATTTCCTAGCATCTATATTCACAAGATTCCATGTAGTGCATCAGAAACTTTGGGGGTTTTATGCAGACCTCTATGTGCTACTTTTTATACATGATACAGTCTGAAGCTGTAATCGTGCAATCCTCCTCTTCAGCAAATTCTTACTAAGTTGCCTCTGCTACTGGGCAAGAATTAGGTTACACTCACTTCCAAGAATATTCTGGGTAAGGTAACATACATGGTTTTCTCAATCATCTGACGTTGTACGTAAGTATATTTTGGTCAGAAAACAGATATGTATGTATGCATGCATTTAATAGACAAAGATGCACCTACATAGAATTCTAAATAGATTTTTACAAACTAAAGGCTTCTATTTTATGTGTTAGCAACCGTGTTTGTACAATACATATTTTTATGATTGCATCTAAACATATGATTTTATTTATTAATAAAAAAATTACTATCTCATGCTCTTAAAAATTCTCTTTCTGCAATCCCTATAGGAATCAATCTTTCCGTTGTGAATATTTCTTGTGAAATTTAGTTATTTGCACAGGCAAAAATTTTGGAGTTTCTTCATGTTTCAAAACCAGCTGAGTAAAATAAGCACCACCTCACCTATGTAGGATCAAACCCTTAAACCAAACTGAAATAATTCAGGACTATTTGATGATTGTTTCCTCAGTATTGAGAAGAAAACCTATTCAAAAACTGAAAAATATAACTGGTATTATTCATTGTATTGAGCATCGATAATGAAGTTTATCAAAGTATACCATGTTGCTTTGTTTTGCTTTTTAAAAGTTTTCCTTTGATTTGAATTTTTTTCCCCTGTTTTTCTACTTCCTTCCAAACTGGCTTTTGATTTACTTCATTTTTTTCTGCTGTTCAGACTTGCTAAAGTGCTTTTGTCAACAGTTCAGTGGTTGAGTGAAGCAAAGTGTTAGTTAATAGTGTGAAAGCTTGGTGTGCTGTCAGAAAAGGGCAGGCCATTAACTTGTGAAATTTTGCTTTCAGTGCTCCACGGCCCTAGTGCTGGTAGAACAAATCTTACTGATGATTTGCCATTAAAGTTACAAATGGCATATGAATTTATGACACTTTGTAATTAAGCACCACACTTCTGCCGAGAGCAGTTAAGATGGCAGACTATGAAAGGTGGTTTATAACACACACACATAAAAAACAATTCCTAAAAGCAACAATTAAAAAAAAAAAAAAAAAAGGTAAAAAAAGGAAAAAAAACAGAGCTACATTTAAGAATAGCTCATATTCACCAGGAGCAGTAACCATCTCAAATGGCTGCAATCTTGACATGACAATCCTATTTTTAAACTATCAGATCAGTCAGTATCTGACTGCAACAACTGTGTTAATTTATAGTTATATGAACAAGAACAGATTACCTTGAATGCAAAATAAGAAATATTGTCCAACAAATATAAGCATTGTCCTGACAAAAAAAAATCAGTGATACCTCTGAATTGCAATAGAGAGTCCTGAAATGAGAAAGATCTTTCAAAATTATAAATATTATGTAGAGTATATTGAATACTCTTTTTCTGTCTTGAAAAATAACATCATTGCATCTGAAACTCAGCAAGACAGTCAATCTCAAGTCCAGTAACTTCAAAACATTTGTGTCACTTGTAATCTCTGTCATTACCTGAACTTACCTTCTAACAGCTTCTAAATAGTTACAGGGTTGTTTGGTACAAATGAACAATGTACACTTTAAAGTGACCTGCTGTGGACCTGCTGATAATGTTGTGACTGTCCTTTTTCTCCCTAGCCAAATTTGCTCAGTTTTAAGTTACATGTTAAAATAAACAGTGGTATGTCAACCTATACCCTTGCATTTCCATTGCTCAGGTTGATTTTGAAATATTATGTCAGGCAGTTCTGACTACAGCCATTATTTTAATTTCCTCTTTTTTAGTTGCTGCCTTTAGAACTGACACTTCTTAATATTTCCATCTCCTGTTCAGAATCTGTGATTCTGATATTCTGTTATAAAGAAAAGGAATCATCTGACGATTGAAAGTTAAGCTGAAGAGCAGCTACAGAAAGGAAGAATTAATTGTACAAATCCACAGTGGTGGATTAAATTATTCATAATGATTATAATTTATTTTGTCATTCCTCCCATGTACTCTCCTTTAAAGCTTCTGTTTCACCTCATGCACCACTTTAAAATTACACTGTGAATTCTTCAGGATGGACCTATGGGGTTTTTATGGCACAACATGGACAGTGATCTTTATCAGATTTTTGAGTCTATCAGAATATATAAATTCAGTAGGCCTTAAATCAGGTATTAAGCAAGTGTGAAAGTCACACAAGGTAAAAAATTAAGGCTTCAACTTGCAGGGAAACCAAATGACAAAACATATTTTTCATTTAGCAATAAAGGAGATAGATTTATTTCAGTAGGTCCTATGTGTGGAAAGGTAAAGAACAAAATAATTTACTCTATTCAGAGGAATTTTGCAATAAACATTGTGCAAGTACTTTGAAAGGCATGGACCTGCATATTTTTAGAATTTGCAGAAAACACTGAACTTATGTCTTAAGACACATAAGAAGAAAAAATTTCTCAATGTTGAATCTTAAATAAATGGAGAAGGCTAGGAAGAATTTATGCCTAAAATTCTAGTGCTGTTTTTTGGGTTTTTTAGTGTTTTTGTGAGGTTTTGGTTGGTTGTCAGCTTGGGTTGGTCTGGGGGTTTTTGTAATTAAAAGATAAATACACTCTTAACTGTAAAATTTTTTAATTGCAAAAAATATCTTTCAAATATAGTCAATATTTTCTGTCAAATATAAAGTTCATTAACAAAATATTCATCAATGTTCAATTGCAGAACCAGTACAGCAACTCAATTACCGATATAGTTTCCAGAGCTGTACAGCTAGAATTGGGGTGGCATAATTTGTATGTTCTAACATTAAAAGACAGAGAGGGGATGGGAAGAAGAGTATTAAACTGATAGCAAGAAGTTTTTTTAAGAGTTTAGGGATATATCTTAAACAGTAAAGGAGAAAGCACATGGAATTTGTTCTTAAAACTCTTGATCAAAATTGTACCCCATGTACAAGCATAGGTGTATGGCTGTGCAATGTATGCAGGCTTGTCCTTGAAGACTGATGAGAACAAAAAATTGCTACTGTAGTTATGGGCAACTTCTCAAATCATAAAGTGATATCCAGAGAGTCATTCTGGGGAGCTGTTGTCCACTAAGGAGACTATGAATTTTAGTAAAAGTTTATTTCATCTTTAAGCATTGTTCTGACACAATAAATAATGCCTAATTATAAGCATGTTTCATGTACCATAACAAATTCTTTTGAGGAAGCCTTGGTTAGGTTTTTTTGGTTCATCTATAAAGGGCTGTTTAAGATGGGGGGAAAGGAAGTTGGAATAGGATAGTGGATAATGCTAAGTATGAGGAGGAGGTTTTCTTTTGGCATAATGTAACCTTTAAATATCTCTTATGGTGTTTTTTTTTAAATATCACTATACAATTATTTCTTTTTGAACATCATTATTCCGTGTTTATCCCTTTCCTCTCCCAGACTTGAATCCTATGACCATATTTACTAACATTATTTGAAATATGAATGGCACTCTTTTTTTGATAACAAGAATCAGATGAGTTTTTCTTTATAATTCAGACAAAGTTAGGATAACTGTTATAAAGTGGAGGTTTTTGCAAAAGAACAAATGAATTAAATGAAATTTTCCAATGAAGATTACCAAAATTACATAGACATAGGTTTATGCATACATCTCTTTCTGTATGGACAATTATAAAGTCATCTGGAATGCAGAGATATGGTATGTTTTTTATCAGGCAAGCTCTCAAAGCATAAATAAAATAAAGATGTATAAAGCATTTTTTGCTCTGACTTTTATCTAGACACTAAGTGAAACAAGATCAAAAACAACTAAAAAGTTCTGAGTCACATTTTATATTCTCAGTAATCAGTGGGCTGCTGTTGAAAGATTGTCAACTATTTCAGCTCAGACCAAATCTCACATAAGTAACTGTCAGAAAGGTATTTAAGAGACAACATTTATAAGTGTGTAACTGGCCTCTCATCTTCCAAATGTTTGTTTTTTCTGACTTATCACTTATTATTTTCATCCTGTGTTGAAAGTATAACCATTGGAAGACAGAGATCTAGGTCTGAGTTTTTAAAAACTGGGTTAAGATCTGTATTTACTTGGTCATTGTAAGTAAATGTAGAGGTCGAAAGTGACAAATTTCATAAGTGTGAATGAAATATTGGAAGAGAGGGGTGCATCCAGGACAGAGAACAGGATGGAAGATAGCTACAACATCAATGCAGGAGATCAGACATAGTGCTGAGGCTTTGCATTCTTCCATCATGCTCAGGGCAGGGATTAGCAGACCCAAGCTGAAATGAAACGGAGTCCTGAGTTGTGGGGAAAGTGGGGGAAGGCCTCTGGTTGGGGCTGGTGGTGCCCTCAGGACTCTGATACCTTCTCCAGCCTTGAGTTTAATGCCTTTGCAAAATCAAGCCTAGTGAGTTTTTTGGGTTTTTTTTTGTTTTGTTGCTTGTTTGGGTTTTTTTCCCATAAGAAAGTCCACACTCAGTCTTGTAGCATCTCTACTTGACAGCTCAGATACATAATTTTACCTCTATATTTTAAAGGGATATTCATTCTATTAATAAGTGGGACTTTTTCTCACTTAACACTATGACCTCCTGAATGGTGGTACCTAGAGCAGATGCAATCTCAGGATCTCAGGGCAACGAATTTCATTTGATTTTGCAGATCCACCCTAAGGTGATGTCCTAGTTAGAGCAGTGCAGACCAGTTCATCTGTGTGGGTGTAACCCAAACTGTGTATTCTACACTCTCTATGTCATTTCCCAGAAACTGTTAACAATAGATCATTTGCAGCAGCTGCCCAGAGCACACCTGACCCCTCAGGCTTTAAGTTTGGTGTTAAGAGGCCTGTGAGATAGGAGGATGTTCCTGTCCTCACACCCACAACTCACTATCACCCACTGTAGAACTCCCTGCCCTGGGGGAGGTGCTGGGCATTCCTGCCTCAACCTGAGTATGTATAATCTTGGGGTCTTAGGACTTCTAGTACCACATTCAGAGGAGGACCAGAACCTCAACCGGACTGCAACCACTGCTCTCAACCAGACTGTGACCATCACTCGCACCAACAGGTTTCTTCCTCTCCTTTTACTTTTGGACTCAGGGGGCCCACGTGGGGCTCAGCATGGGGGCCAATGAACACCATTCTGCTCGTACCCCAGGGTGCCGGGATATACATCTGGGTTTTTGTGAGTTAAAACCAATTGTTCATCTGTATAATTGTATTTATTGTATTATTTTTATTAAATTGTAATTCTGATTTATAATCTCTTTTGAGCTGGGTTAATTTCTCTTGCCAGTTTGCCTTTAAACCAGCACAGGTGAGTAGAACTGGATGCTTTTTGAGTATTCAGTGTTTAGTCTGAAAACTGAAGGCCAGTTCCCACAGATTTGGTTGCTACTGTAAGAGTCTATAATTTGTGCAGATGTTTTTAAAAAATTGGTCATAACAGCCTTTGGCTGGAAGTGAAAGTTTCTCTAGCCCAGTGTTCTGTCTGTCACTGAACAACACTGAGAGTCTATGTTACTGTGCAAGAAGTGTGAAAGTACAACTGAAATATCATCTAACTTCCTGATTTTGGTGTCAGGAATTTTTTGAGTTGGATGAGACATCCTTTTTAATTAGCTCCCTTTGATGAAATTTTCTGGGTATATAGCCATTCTTATTCTAATTTAATAGTTTGAAGTCACTCTATTTTGTACAAAGTAGTTTCATTGTACAATTCCACATCTTGATTTCATAGTTTTGTTCACTATTTCTAAAAAAATGAACAATTACTTGTTATTTATGCTTGCCATGATTTCACAGACATACTCTTTCACAGCACCATATTCCTTCTAAAGTGCCTATTACATCTTTGATAGTAGAGTGAGATAAACAGGGGCAAATAGCATTCTAAATAATATACACATTAGACTGGTTTAGCAAATATAATGCAGTTTTTACTCTCTGATTTGCCTCTTTTACTTTTCTGATCAGTTCTAACATTCAATGTACTTTCGTTCATTCTCAGTTCCAAGGTTTTTAATTGTGTGCCCAAAAGACAGAAAAACATTCAATTAGTGACCAACTATGAAATGTTTGGTAAAAACATTCCTTGGCAACATGTAAAAATTCTATGGCAGAAGGCAGATTTCAAATGCTTTAGACCTCAAGGCTCTGTGTCCTTTTTCTGTAGTCCTCTTCATCATTCACTCCCAAATGGGAAAATTGTGCCAAATGAAACAAATTCTTATGGAAAACAATCTGCTTACAAAAAGGTTTCCTTTTTACAAATTCATCTGAGCAAAATGATAAATCATAGGATTAACTTCAAACATGTTATCACACTTAGCAGTAATTAGGAATACCTCAGTAATAACTTTTACTTCTGTAGACAAGGGGAAAAAAAAATTACTTTCCTTCTGTACACATCAACAGTTGACAACAAAGTTTCTGATATACCCCACTGTGGTTGTGGTACATGCATGGCTTACATAGTGTAATCAAGATAAGATACATTGAAAAGTATTTTAAACCTTGAGATTTTAATACGAACTACCCGACATTATTTATTCATCCTTTCCAGGAATAACCTTAACCCCTCTTACATATGATGTGCTTATCCATATCCCTTCTGAGCTAAGGTGTTGCTGACTCTGGTTTCCCTTGAGATTATAGGAAAAATACTACAAATTTCATATGTGTGGAATATGTTTTCTTTTGATTCTGTTCACATAACGCTGCATCAGAAAAGACAAAACAATAGAAATAAGACTGACCAACTACAGTATTCTTTCCTTTTTTTACTACTAAAACTGTGTGGGCATGGTAAGTTCCCAACACAGAGTAATCCATATATTTTCATTCAACTCATAAATAATTGTAAATATCTGTCAAATTCAGAGCATATAAATCCTGGGGGAAAAAAACATAACAAAAACCCCAACCAATTTAAAGGAAATATAACCTAAATATCTTCATTCTTAGTGCTGGAAAAGAAGTTCACTGAACTTAAACAGCAGTTTCAGCAATAGAGCCAGTCAATTTAAATAAATATATATATATATATGCTGATTATCCTATATGCTATGCAGTTCAAAAGCAAATATTTACTATGAAGGTTTTTCCCATTTCCTAATTCATCATATCTGATCCATATAATTCTCATGAAACAGAAGAAAGACTCACATTTTCAAAACTACCAAAAATATCATGTTTTCTTTATCTAGAGCTGCTATTTCTAGCAAATGTGCATCTCAGCAATATATTTTCATATACAGACATTACAATTTTGCTTCCAACATTTAGGAAAAGCAAAAATTAATACAATTTTTTTTTCCTCTTTTCATGCTGGTCAATATCTAGTATTATGCTATAATTCCAAGAATAAAAAATGTAATTTGATAGTACTGTATTCAACAACTGTATCCTTTTTGTATATTCTAAATTGTAACTATGTATCAGAAATGGCAAATTTAACTGGGTTTGATATTGGAAAATATCTGGAAACATCTATCTAATAGACACCTCCCTCACATTCTAATACAGAAGTGTAGTGAGTGACATTAATAGGTACATGCACATTTATTTTTTACAATCACACAGATTTTGAACACGTAGGGTATTTTCACTTAGGTTACTTGGGTAAAATCTGATGTCCTACATAAAACATTTTTGGGAATCTGTAATCCAAGGAGACTTGGGAAGATGAGAGACACTGGAAAAAACTATCAACTGGCTTTCACTTATAAAACATTGTGTTATCATTGAATAACATGAAGATAGTAAAGATTAGAGTCTCCTTTCTGATTATTATTGTGCTATCACTGAGAATAATTTACTATTTGAGCTGGTTTTTAAGGGCATAAAATCTATGCTTTTTGGTAACATCTGGAGTTTCAACAGAAAAATTTACCGCAAACTAAACCCATTTGAGTAAGAATCAAGTTAAATGGCCTGGAAGCTTGACTTATATGAACACTTATGTTGTCACTATAATTTCAAAGATACAGTTTTGTATTTCAAAACAGCTGACAGCTTTACACTGTGGTACAAGCCACTCCACTTTTGATTGACATTTAGTAACCCTAAAGATGGATTTTCAGTCATGTTTTGTTTACAAAAAGTTATTTCCTGTTGATTGTTTGATAGAAACTGTGAAATAATTTTTTTCCCCATGTTTTTCCCATTTTGCCAACTCTTATTCATACCAAGGAGTGTTCAGAATCCTCATTCCTTATTAACACCAAGATGAGTAGTTCAGTTGATGCTCTAGAGGAAGGAGGTGCTCGGGGACACCATATTGCAGCCTTTCAATACTTAAAGAGGGTTTATGAGAAAGATGGAGAGAGACTTTTTACCAGGATCTGTAGTGATAGGTCAAGGGGAATAGTTTTAAACTAAATGATGTAAAAGAAGAATTTTTTTTCATGATGTTGGTAGTGAGACACCAGAAGAGGTTGCCCAGAGAAGCAGTTGATGGGACTCATCCCTGGAAATCTTCAAGGTCTGGTTGGATGGGTCTTTGAGCAACCTGATCTAGTGGAAGATGTCCTTGCCTGTGATAGAGGTGATCTTTAGGTGTGCCTTCTGACCTGAACCATTCTATGATTTTATGATGGTCTGTCGTGAAAAAATGCATTGTGATAATTTCTGTTGTTTTGTATGCTGTTCTCATTTAAATACTAGCCTTTCCCAAAGAAATTTTGATTCCCTTCTTTCACACACACTTTTCTCCATTTAGTTCTGTCTACTTAATCAAAAGATGAATGAAATGTTGGTCTAAATAAATCAACATTACAATATCCATTAACTTCCCTATGCCAGCGTGTCACTCAAAGATCCCATTTTTTTAAAGCCATCTTTATATTTTATCAAAGCTATTTCCTGCATTATGAAAGCTCCAATAACCTGATAACAAGCAACTAGCTTTGAAATAATAGTGAAACACTGAGAGAAGTTGTAAATGACAAGTGTGGTTCAAGTTTCTTAAACTGAACTGTCATTAAAATTATTAATGTTGCAACATGGGTGTAGGTACAGTCAGGTCTCCATTAAGTCAGAGCTTTGTAGCATTCAGTACTGGAAGAATAAAAAAATTGCCTAATGATCTTAAATGTCACTATTCCTCAATTTCACTTATGTCACAGTCAAACATAAAGATAACTATGGGCCTGAATGAAATCCCACAAATATTGATGTCAGGAGTAGAGAGCCTAAAAGCTGTCACTCTCCTTATGATCATGTCTCAATCATTAATCATACTTTCATTTATAGCATTTTTTTGCCTTATTTCTTAATTTAAATTTTCAAATTTTAACCTTTTCGTTTTAACCTTCCTATTAAAGTGTACAATATCTCTACCTATGATGGCTTTTATACTGTAACTTGGTCACCTCATCTTTTGGTCTTCACTTGGTTTCCTTAAGATTAAGTACAAAGACAATGCATTTCACTTTTTGCTGTGAAAATTTTTTTTCTAGCTCTTACAATATTTTTTTCTTTTGAGGTTTTTTCTAGATTTTTTTCTAGGTGTCTATCTCCTCTTAAAAAGAAAATAATATAATTTAATAAAACATTCCAGCATCAGTATCACCAGGTTTGCATGTCTAATGCTCTCATTCTCTTTTTTCATTTATCATTGCATTACAAATTTATAACTATGTTACTGACTCTGACTTTTAATATTTTTTTTTGAAATTCCACTTCTTTCAAAGTAATGTAGCCACTGCCTAAATTGCTAGGTGTTATAATTGTCTTTTACGTGTTGGATTCAACTTTAACAGCTGGAGTCAGTTAATATATCCCCTTTTATTTCAGTTGTTATTAAAGCAGTGCCCTGAAATTATTGTTCCTGATTAATTTTTCCAAAGTCATGATGCACTGTGTGCAAAAGCTCTTATTTTTTGTTTCAATTGTTCTTTTCAGAATTCTCAGGAGAACTTTTTCTACCTTTGCAAATTACACAGATTTGAGTTATAGCTTAAGACCATCACCAGCTGTTTTGTTGGAGCTTTATCATGCTCTTAACATTAATATGTTTGTGAGAATGCAAAGTATTTGAAAGGATTCAAAAAAGTGGAAGTGCTGCAGGCTTTCTACCTTGTTTTTCTGTGCTGCTTTCTGTTTGTGCCTGTGTGTTTGTATCCTAGGAAACCACTGAAGGTGGAATTTGTGAACTGAGAACTTGTGGTTACATTAAACATTGAAAAGATTCCAGATTTGAAAAGTTTTTAGGAAATTAGGTAATGCCAGTTTCATTTTCTATGAAAAAAACATAGTTCTGATTGCTGTGCAGAAAGATTATTTAAATAAGTGAGCCAAAGTACTGGAAAATATAAATAAATGAACTGATGACATTGTCAAAATATCTGTAATAAGGTTCATTCAATAAAGTTCCTTTAAAAATCCAGGGCATGAATCTTATCTCTGCTTCAGTATTATATCAGTGAAGTTCTACTGAGAGTAATGGAAGTGCATAAGTGTAAGGGAGTATATTTTTTATTTGATCATTCATCAAACTATTGTATTTATTAAACAGAAATGTGGTAAGAGATCTAACCAGAAGATATAACATTAAAAATCAGAAATCAAGATTAAATTACTTTGTACTTCATGCAGAGAGCAATAAGTATATGCAGTGAATTACTGAAGCAGATTATGAAAGTAGCATGCAAATAAACTCACATTAAACCTAGATTAAGTCACAGAAAATCAGTAGGAGGTGAAAGTGTAGAATAGAAAAAGAGAATACTGGCATAAAAAAAAGATATAAAAAGTAAATGATGATTTAGACTTGTTAAATTCTTGTGAATTTGTTAAATTCTTGTATATACTGTTCTGAAAACAGGTAAAAGAGGACAAAAAGTCAAAATTCAGTATGCAGCTACTCTGTATGCATGAGCAGATAAGTGTGCAATTAATTGACAGCTATTCATGATTAAGCATTCAGAAACCCATAAATACTGGGCTTCTTGGGAAAGCATAGGTCTAGCAACTGTTCTGTCCACAAAATACTAGTAAGTCCAAATTACACCTTGCATTCTATGAAAAAAAGACTTGCTACATTGTCGATTTTGCTATGTTTTCAAAATGTTTTTTGAAAGAATATTTATGTGAAACACAGATCATAGTGACTTATTAAATAATTTACAAACTAAAAATAAAAACATTGAAAAAACTCAGAATTTTTTATACTTTTATAGTATATATTATCTTCAGTTAATTATGTGGAATTTGCTGATATTAAAGAGTTTTACAAAAGGACCATGTTGCATTTTAGGCTGTCATAATTATAGTTTTAGATTTTTCTTACAGAGACTTGGTCTTATTTAAATGTGAGATTTATCTGAAAGTATAATTTGGGAGGATGGATGATCTTAGTATTTGAACACCAGAGAAGGTCACAAGAGGGTTATTTCTTAACTTTGCCAGACATTGGTGTGACCTTGGACAAAATCATACAGCTTCAGTTTTATCTGGTTAAAAAAAGAGGAAAAAAAGAATTCTTTTTCTCACATTGTTTAGACATCTCTACCCCTCACTCCAGATTAAAAGTTTGAAAGTTTTTGGCATTCAGCATATGACATATTATATATTATACTTGTCTATATTCTTTGGTAACATGAGCAGACTTTGATTGGACTATGTTGTGTACGTGCCTGTATAGGAAATGTTAAAATAAACTTTGCAATTCACTTTTCTGGAAAAGCAGACTCTTTCCCATTGAATGTTTAACTCTATGCACTTACACAAAAAGTTTGGAAGCGCAGTACCACCTGCTTGGAAAGCATATGTCAAGGGGAAGAGAGTCATAAACCAAGTTTTAGTCTTGCCAAAGACACCAAAGACAAAGGTCTGCTGTTTGTACTTTCTTGTCTTTGTACACACAACATTAATTGAATTGCAGGGAGAAAGAAATCACTATTCACACTGCATTTGCAATCAGTATTAGTATTGTGCTAGTTTAAAACCAGCTGGAAATTAAACTCCAAATAAGCCACTCCCCTTCCCTCCCATCCCCTTCCAGTAAGAGAGGGATAAAGGCAAACACTATAGGCTGAGATAACAATTTACTGAAAACAAACAGGAATGGAATATGAAATGCACAGTAACAGCAATAATATTAACAAAAGTATACAAAAGAGGGTGATTTACACACAAAAACTGTTCACCACCTCGACTCAGTTCGATGTGGGCTCCCAAGTCAAAGACAAGATGTTGGACACTTTCCACAGCCATCATTCCCCATCTTTGAGTATGAAACAACAAACAATGATGGACAAACTCCCAGAAAGCTGAATAATCTGTGTTATGCCTTGTTACCTGCTCCTAGATCTCTCCATCCGACTCTGCTTGGGTTCGACTCCACACTGTGCTACCCCCTCCCCTCAGCTGTGTTTGCCACCTCAGCTCAGTGCCCGTGACTTGGCTGTGTTCCCCTGAGGGACAGGAAGGGTCAGCCAGGGTGGAAAAGGGACTGAGTCCAGAGCCCTGGTCACTGGCCACTTCCCTGAGGAAGAAACGGAACAAAATGGGGAATTTCCTTTTTCTATCCCCCAAACCACATCCACCAGTGATGACATGGGTGGGATAGAAGAGCAACCTAGCCATGCCCACACAGCTCTAGGCTCCAGCCCCCTCTCTGCAACTAGGACAAGTATATATGTTTTTTGTTCAGTACAGTTAAAAGTTTTCCACAGTCTATAAAGCAAGGAAATATATAGTGCTTTGTCACTACTGTCATTCATTTTTTGTCTGATGGTGGTGTTTTTTCTTCAGTGGTTTTGATCTGTGTACAGTGCTTTTCAGGGACCCTTATAAGAAATCTGAAAATACACCTCAAAATATATAACAATCAGCAGCCAGGAGTAGCATATACTAAATATATGTTATATATATAATATATAATTATATATATATATATATATATAAAATATACCTGGATTAAGGCTGAAGGGCAAATAGTTTTACTTGGTTTTTTTGCTGGTTATAACTATAAGGTATTAGTTCTTCTAATATTTTCATGTCATGCTTTTATGAATAGAATAAGTAGAAATTTCATTCAAAGAAATAAAAAAAAAAATAAGATTAATTAGTGACCTTAACAGTTTCATTCTGTAGTGCACTAACTTTTTTCATCCTATGTTGTAAATTAAAAAAAAAAAAATTGTTAGAAGCCAGTGAGTCAATAACTGATTCAAAGCAGTTTCTTCAATTTGAAACTAAAACACACATAGTTCATAGCATATGATGATAAATAATGATGATGAATGTAGTTCATCACAATGATGGTGAGGTAGCTCATCATCAAATAATGGCAAATGTATTTACATATACACAAGCATGTATATGTATACATTAGTAAGGTATGCACATACATAAAAATATATAAATGTGGTCATTTACATATCTATAAATATGTATATAGAGAGTTTTAAGCCTGAGAATCCCAAAGTCCTAATTATAGCTATTTTACAAAGTATGTTACAAACAAAAAACAAATCCACCTAATAAAATGCATATCAGAGACTGAAGATGTACATTTTATTTAAGTTTCTTTCACATCATAACAGTTAAAGGTGATTCACCTACTACTATTTCTTTTTTAAACATAAGCTTTTACTTAAAAAAAAAAAGTATAAATCCTGTATTAAACCTTGGATTGTGAGCCCCACAGAGTGTATTTAAAGGGAGAACAACTAGAATTTGTAGAAATAGGATTTGATATGAATTAATAAAAACACTTTCCAGGTAACTTGAATTAATCACTATATTCTAACTCTCAAGCTATACTTTTGGTCCTAATATATGAAAGATATTTGACTGTTGTATGTGAATCATTTAGAATAACAAAGCATAGAAAACTAAATAAGGCATTTCAGTAATGACATGATTTGACTCTTGCTACAAAGAGGGATACTGTACCCTACTGATATAATCATGAGCACAGTATGAGTATGTCTCATTACATCAACACAATTTAACATAATATAAAGTCCCACAGAGCAGAAATAATAAGCTGAAGAAAGAATGTGAGGGATGAACATTAAATACTTTCCTCTTTACAAAGGACATATTGAGGTACAACATAATCATTAGCTTCTTATAAAATGTGCAATGTGCAGAGACAACTACAGATAAAAATTCTGTATACTCCTCTGGATATTATTTTTGATGTTATTATTGTTATGACTTTATTAACAACAAGAGGACAGAAAAGTAATTTAACATTACTGATAGGTCACAACAAAGGTTGCTGGGTAAAATTGAAAATAATTTATAAAAATCTTGATTGAAGAAAGCTTAGTAACCTGCATACGACATGAAAGGGTTTGAGAGAATTCAAGTGTACCCATTCTATTATAACTACATAAAATGTCATTCTAAGCCTATCTCTGCATTTTAGTTAGAGTCACAAAGCTAGGTTTTGACAAGCCATGCAATGTTGAATCACAGAAGATTACTAAAGATGGCGTTTAGAGAGGATTGTAGGAACAGCTAAAATGATCAAGTGAATTAAGGCTACTGCCACATATTGCCATCAATAAAAGACATGGCACTCCTCAACAGAAATGGTGGTCTGCCAGATGGAGTATATTTGTTCAAGTTAAAGGGTACATCTTTTTTGGGTATAACAAATTATTCTTCTGCATCTCTTCTGGAAATAATAATTCAAATTCTAAGGCACATACAATGTGTGTGTGTGTGTGCGTGTGTGTGTGCGCACGTAATGTGTGTGCATACATGTTTAATGTAAGTCTTAACATTCTATGTTTGTGGTAAAGAACAGTGAAATCTGCTTTTCACTACACAGTCTATGAAAAAAAAGGAGTTTCTTTCTCCAAAGCAAGCTTATGAAGCACCATTCTCATCAACATGTCTAGGCTTCAAGAACGAAGATTTGAGAAGGGGTCTACCCACTCTTGCTACAAGCGCGCTGAGAAGCACCATTCTAGAAAATTAACAATTGCGCTGGCAAAAAGTAGAATAGTATATCTATTTCTTTTCCTAAGAAAAAGTTTTATTTCCTTTTCCATTTATGTATGCCCTCAATTGTGCTAGTGTTTCATTCAGATACCATAATATAATTTTAGAATATTTAATAAATAAGGGAAATAGTTCATGGTTCATTATTTTTCTGTCTAGGTTTATCTTTGTAGCACTAGAAAGCAACACCATCGTTTTTATGCTACTTTTAAGAGAGGCATAAGATCAGAAGAAGTTGCAGGTTTGAGGATACTCGAAATCTGATCATCAATCACCCACTCTAATTTTGTTATTTTAAGTATAGCACATGAATTATTTTACAAGACATCAGAAATGTTAATTCTACAACATGTTATAGGCTTACTTTCTAAGCACTGTAATCCTTCTTAAGTTTCTTCTGTGTTTATAGACAGAAGCACATATTAAACTTCAGTATAAAATGTCAGTCTTGTTCTATCTCATGGAAGTCTGGTCATTTCTCTAGAGGTATTTTTCAATTATGAAAATTTTGTGATGCAATGAGATGTTAATTTTGCCAAATAAGGGCAGAAAACTAGATTTTTCATCTTTCATTCTAATGATTCTATGTTTAGGCTCAAAGTCAAACTTGTAAACATATGTCTTTGTTGGTATTTTTGCAGTAGAGTCTGATTTGATTCATGAAATTGAGTTTTTGTGTCTCTGAAGCAAAAGAAATTAGTCTTTCTGGGAAGAAATTATTCTTATTTTTTAAAACTAGGAGCCACAGATTTCTCACAATACTTCATAGACAATAATTTCCCCTTTGTTGGACAATACAAAGAATTGTATTTAAACACTATGTCTGGTGTTGCAGTTTATCTACCAAATTGAACAACTGTCTAAAGCACATGTGTGAACACAGTCTTATCTGTGCAATACCCTTCTTCCTAGTCTAACACTTGCACAAGTTGGTCTTTGGGAAATTCTGAGCATCAGCACTCTAAAGTCCTCCATGTTTGAGCACTTTTCCTGCATAGCTTAGGAAAAAAGTGAAATGCATAGAAAAGAACAAAAATTTGAATCCAAGAAATCCAGTAAAATAACTGCCCAGAAGCTTTTGGTCTTTTGAGCAGCAAAGGTATTTATGTGTTGACATTGGGAACAAGAGGGGTTATCACCACAAAGCACTTGATCGAAGGTATCGGTGCAAAACAGGGTCATTTATACATTCTAACTTCTATGATTACAACATACATATTCATATGATTGCAACATCTAATCATACATATTGATAAGAGGTGGAGTCTGGGAGGAGCTTGGGGTGGAGCTTTTCTTGGCCCTCAGTTCTAGGGGTACATCTGCCTTTCTTCATCATTGAGGCTGGGGTCTCTGTAGTCTTCCTCAGTGTGACCTCTCTAACTTTCCATTGTCTTTGCCCCAGTCACTGAAGCTTGGAGAAAGCCTTGGCTTTAGGCCTATTTCTCCTATTCAAATGTCTACCTTGGCTTACTTTAATTTATGGCCTACAGACCCACTGTATAATATTACTAGCCTTCTTAATATTAGGTCCAAGGAACGGAACAGAACAAATTTTTCTTTAGCAATTTAGGCAGAGCAGGTAAGGAGGGGAGAGTTTTCTCAGAGCAAGATACCTTGATTAACTCTCTTTAGGTCCTGCTCTCTTTTCAAATTACAGATATGATAAATTTCAATTGCTTTTTTTCTTGAAATCACACAGACAACAAGTAACAAGTACATATTACATATCCGGTTTGAAAGAAAATGGATAAACTTTTTCCCTACAACATTTCTTTTTGGGGCCTTAGCTGTTTTGTTCCGTCCACCTGATTTCTTTAAGTCCCTTTGGTGTATTGAATGCAGTATATTGGCTTGAGGATAATTTCATATTACATTCATGGGTTTTGATAGTTCATTTATAAGGCACATTTTTCGTTGTGGGAATTTAGATGAAATGCACTATTTTTGGTTTTGATATGACCTGATTCCTTGAGAAATTTACCTTAGAAGAGGAATAAATGTATAAATGGACACCTAGTAGGTAATTTTTTTTGAGAAAAAGAAACAGAAACTGTTTCTTAACAAGGTTTCTCTAATGCTTAAAGAGTAACACAACTCTGTTACCTCTTCAGGTAACTCTAAAGCTATTGTTGTTTAAGTTTGTAGCTAACTATTGCAGAAAACAATTTGGAAGTGAGAAATGATTTCATAATAAGGAAGCTGAATTAATTCCATTTAGGAAGAACAACTTAAAGAAGAACTGCATCAAAAGGTCTTTCCAGACCTCAGGTTCTAAAACAGACTGAGAAGCCACTTGTACCAATAAAGGAATGGATGAAGAAAGGCTACCATATATGATGTAGGCTGCAAGAGCTGATGATGATGAACTAAAGAAACCTATCTAGGCACCTTAAAACTATTGTGATTGAGGAATAGGCCGATTATGTTGAATCTATGTGCCAAAATATCAAAATAATCCAGAATCATTAGTCTACTGACAAAGATGCCATACACAAAATTACAAGTATCAACATATAAGTCTCATCTCGTCCCCTCCTCTCCCGTCCTCCCACTTTCATCTTCCCTCCCCACAGAGGGGAGGGGGAAGTGAATGAGCAGCTTCATGGCTCTCAGTTGCCAGATGAAGTTAAACCACAACACTCAGGCTTGTTTGTCACCTCCACTCTCTCAGGCCTGCTCTCCTGATATTTCTAATTTCTTTTCAAATCCCCTTTTAGCTTTTAACCACATTCAACTGAACTGAAAATTACATTCTCTTCTTTAAAAGAACTTTCCTTATTGCGTCATCAAAGCTTTCTCTTGAACCCTTTAGAAAGTTGCTGAGCTAGCACAGCGCTTTTTCCAAGTGCCCAAAGGGCAAAAAAATTTTACCCTCTGTTGTGCTAAGTATGTGAAAGTAATTATTGATAACCTAAGTTCATCCTAGTGAATGCTGAAATAAAAAGAGATTGGTCAATAGAGACCTTTTAAAAATTATCTGCAAATGAAAACACTGATGTATTTGCTACTAGCAACAGGCCTTAGAGAGAATACTTATTTTAATGATTATCTTCTTCTAAGGAAGTGCTGTGGAGTGCTGCCTTTAAATTAGCTTTATAATCAGTCAGAACACATTTGAAGAGGATTTTATTTGCAAGGTTTAACCATCAATCTTGGCTTAAATCTGTAATCTCTGGTGGGTTGGTCATTTCCCCAAAAAAGATTTTCAGCACCAGCTGTTCAACCTTTGCCAAAGCTCTGTAAATTGATTGATCTGTCCCAGTTCACACCCTCAGGACATAGTTGGTCTATTGACCCCTATAATCCTGAATGACAGTGTGGATTAAAGCATGCACAGCATCTGAATTAGTTTGTATTTGTGATTGGAATGAATTCTGTAAGTATGCTTTAAAATTTAAAACCAAATTAATTTTTTTTATTAGACTTGTGTACTACAAGAAAGTACTCTACAAACACAATTAACACATCCATAAGCAAAGAAGTTTATATGCCTAACAGCACAATCTGGATAAAAACACATTTTACAGTCCCAAGTTCAATTGTACCCAAGGAACCTTAGGGGGCAGGGGGATGGAACAGATATCTAAAGAACAAAAATTATTCTTAAACACCAAGTGTTCAGTATGATGAAACTGGAAAAATGCCCTTCTTTGTTTATTCACTTGGGTTTTTATTAATTGATTATATTAAGATACTAGTAAATACTGGAATAATTTCTTAATCAACATTGAAATAAATCTACATATGCTTATTTCTTGTCACAGATAGGATATTAATATCTTTACTGGCTCTTGTATCTATGTGCATAAGAACACAGTGAAAGGATACATTTTTACATTAAACTCTAAATTTTGCAGTGGGTGGTAAGAGTGTGAAGACCTAAAATAATGATCACTTTTCCAACTTATTATCAACAGGGATATGAAAAGGTTAGGATAATATGCAATAAGATGGCTAATCATTTAACAAGTCAACATGTTCCCACTGTCACTGTTTGAAGGTTAAATGAAATCAACAGAGATCTCTTTTTCTGAGTCTATATGTGTACATCATATTTATGGCTGGTCCAAAAATTGCATATCATGGATATATTTTAAAACAAGAGTCTGAACACCTGAGTTCAAATTCTGTGATCCTTCCACAGTCAAATTTTCTTGAGCTCAATGGAAGTTCTTACCTTAATAAATGTGGAATAAAATGGCTCCTAGATGAAAAGAGGTATGAGAACTAGTCATATGAGATTAAATGGAGTTACCAAAAGCAGACATTTATTTTATACTCTCATCTCTAAATAGTTTGGGGTTTTTTGTGTTGTTTGTTTTGCACATTATTTCATCTAAATTGGTTCTTCAAAAAGGCAAAAGGTAGGAAGTGTTAGGTTTTAAAAACTTATTGTCATTTCTTGGTTTACACAGGAACACATTCTGTTCAGAAGTTATAAGAATTGCCAAGTCTCTTTGCTTTCAGGTTAATTTCTTCTGGGACAATGTGGCACGAAGCAGATGATCTATGACTTGATTTCACACGAGCATCCCAGCATGCACTAGAAATAGAGCAAATGAAAGAATAAGAGTGTTTACAATAAAGATCTCTGCAGACTTATGTGATATCATTTATCATTACAAAAATTCAATCCTAAAAGCCCAGAAAAACACATTGGAGCAACTTGGAAATCCTAAAGTACATAAAAGAATAATGCATTTTCCTATTATTTAATTACTACTTTTAATGAAGTGCTTGTTTAGTTAGGACTCCTACTTTCTTGGTTGTACAAATACTGAGCTAGGGATCTTTTTACATTCCTAAAGCTTTTATTTATAGTCATCATCAAAGTTAGCAAGATGATCTGAATTATTTCCAGTCGCTATAATCTATATGTTAATTGTCACCTACACCTGAGAATTTTACCAGCGAGCTGGGGTAAAGACAGCCATGATTTTTGAGAACTCTTCCTTAAAACGTTAGGAAGAGGATTATTCAGAATATTGTTTCAGTTCATCTTTCTTAAACAGAATCTCCACTTGCAGACAAAGTTCTTTATGCAATACAATCCTTTATGTATTACTTTTTTTTAATGAAGGTTTATGTTAAAAAATAACAACAGTATTTTCAGTCTCTCTGAAATAAAGTTTTATATAATATTTACTTCTTTGTTGTTTCCAAATAAAGCATAAACCCCTAAACTTCTTGAAAGAACTAAAAATTCTGCATAGCAGAAATAAAAAAATAACTTGTTAGGGAAACTGTAGAATTTTTAGTCTTTAGAATAGGCAATGGAAAATTTCCTTTTATTTCTTTACTCCTTTAATTTTGCATAATGTATAATTAAGATTTTTTTAAAAGATATAATTATTATATATCTGCCCCATGTTACAAATGTTACATTCGATACAGGTAGATATGGCCTTCCTGAATGGATTGATTTAATCTGCTTAAACCTCTGACTTTCTTGAACACTGAAAACTTATGGAATTTTGAGATTTAAGAAATCAAAATCAGGTGCCTAAAGTTTACTATTAGATAATTACTTGTGGGTAATTTTATATTTTTGAGGTTTAATTTACACTGTATATGACTAGTTTCATCAACTGAGCATTTTTTTATATTAAATTAAAGGCATACATGTTAAGTTGTTCACATATACAAACACATATACATACACAGACACGTGTTATAAATTAAAAGGAAAGAATCAGCAGCTAAAGAAAAAATCTCATGGTCTTTTTTTTTTTAATGATTTTCAACATCTGTCCAAGTATGTACTAAACAAAGAAATTAAGATAGCAAATATATTCAGTAGATTTCTGTTTATCAGCTAGGAAATACAGATATTTTTGAATCAGATTGCTGATAAGATAGAAAAAGTAGGATAAAAGCTGCATTGCACACAAGCACAATCCATTGTTACTGATATGAAGAGCCAATTGCAGTGACATTAAAATCTCTCTTTTTAGAGAATTAAATTACTAACTAGTGAAGTTCTAGCCAAAAGAACATTGAAGGACAAGCTGGAGAGCAGCTGCTTAGAAGTCCTCTCAGATTTCTGTTGTCCTATCTTTGCCATGCCCATGTATATTGTAATTGCATCTCAGAGATCTCTGAGGGGAAACTTTTCTATTTCCCTTTTCTTTTTACACTAAAGCTTCTCATTTCCTGTTCCTTATAAGAATGAACCCTTGAAGCAGCAGATATTCTCTTAATCTATTATGCTTGTTTTCATGCAGAGGGAAAAGGAATATCATGAGTGAAAAGGAGTAACTTAAATTAAGGCAGATATTTTTCGAGGTTGACTAAACCAAAACTTTTGTCATAAAGAATCTTAACTGTTAAAAAGTAGACTTAGAATTTGACAAATATTCGATCAGATGAGTTATGTAGGTAGACTAAAGAGCAACCTGAAGTAGATGATTGTACTACCAAAATATATCTCTTACTCAAGGGTTGCTTTTGAAACAGGAGTTTCATCAGGCACACCTTTTACTGCAGTTATAGTTTCTTCAGAGTTTCAACATGGAGAAGAGCTTAAGATCAACACCCTCAGTCAGGAAGAAAAAGTTATTATAACTAGAGTTGAGCTGTTGGGTTGGCATGGCTACTGATTACACTTGCAAACTGATGCACATGACATCTGAATTAATATCTTGTATATTAGGTATATAAATAATGTTTATTTTATGAAACACTTCATCCTGAAGGTAAATATGTGGCTGAGGTTTGAGGCCAGTGCGTTTGCTTTAAAATGAATACATAAATGCATTCGGAACTCCATTCCAAATATGAAAGGAAGCTGACCTTTAAAAATGAGGCTGCACATATTTAATTGCAAGAATATCATACTTTATTTATGCTAGCATATCCAGCTTTTCCAACAGTATTTTAAAAAGCAGCTCTGTCACTTTGATATTCCAGAATCTCTAAATATTCCCAAACTGTCTCAGAAAGAATTGTCTTCAGAGCCTCCCTATAAAATTTAATTACAGTTTCTAAGAAAGGCAAGGTCCTTCTTACATATTCTCTAAATTGTTGGCTTTAAAATAAATAATTATCATGGTATAGACAACATGAGTAATTTCCAAGTAGAGAAACACCATAATTTCACTTTTCTAAGCATCACTGCATTCTCTTTGTCATGGCAAATGCTTTGATTTCCACCCTGGGAAAGCAGATTCTCTAAATACTGTTGTTCCTATTTTCACTGCAATGAGGGAAGGAAAGACAATGCAAGAAGCAATTTCTGATCTGAACTTTTAGCACCTCTCCACTCTTTAATAGACAAGATACTCTTGTGAAAGGGAAATTCTTCATGTATTAGAGTTTATTCATCTGGTGTGATGTGGGGAATAATATTACAGATATGTGTAAGATCATAGAATTGCACCTGTAAGTGAAGGACAATTGTTAAAAATCCTCCTTTTCAGAAATTTTCTTTGTTTCATTTGCTTGTCAGATGAATTAGAAGGTAAAAATCAATCAACCAAGTTTCAAGGAGGATCATTAGTACTTCGTTGTTTTTATTCAACAGCAACATGGTTTAAACACAAAAGGATACTTCTTTTGTGTTGTTTAAAACAGAAAATACTCCTTAAGACATTTTGCACATTACCATAAACTCTGCATTATTATTTTGAACCTGAGTAAGGAAATGGCATTCAAAGAATAAAAGATCTGCCAATGTTAATTAATGATTAGGTGAACAGCAAATGCAGGCATCAGTACCTTTCCAGAAAATTATCTGGGCACAGGAAGCACAGCAAGATTACAGAAACATTACCCAGACATTCAAAAATATAATAAAGCCAAACCTCTGCTGAACATGGAAATGAAGAAGAGATGCAGAGAACTAAAATATGGCTTCTACACTTACAGTTGAAGTAAAACTAAAAATAAAGTAAATCCTCTTTTCGTGCAAAAAAAGTGGGAGAAATGACAATGGACTCAGAAGAAAGTGAGGCCATCAGTGCTGCTTTTATTTTTAGTAGCAACATTTGTTCTCAAGTGTTTCACGTTTATGTTACCTAGTGGCAGTCTGAAGGATTACATGAAGGATTACATAGTCGTGACAAAGGAAGATGAATTCAGGGATAATGTGAGCAAACTGGGGAAGCACAGGTCCATGAGAGCTGATAGCAAGTGCACCAAGGGAACTGAGCAATTTCTACTAGGCTGCTCTCTGTCATCTTTGAGAGATCATGGTAGACTTTCCCAATGGCAAGAAAAGAAATGTTATGTCCATTTTCCAGAGATAACAAGAAAATAAGTCTAGCTTATATTTTTTAAAACTGATCTCTTAAGGCTTTGATGTGAGGAAATTTGAAAATGCTGACATAAAATACTTACAGCAGATGAAATAAAAAGTGTATAACATAATTACTTCTGATCATTCACAGATTATTTAGATACTGTGGATATGTTTTGCACTACTGACTGAAAACTAAATCAATCAGTTTGGGTATGGCAAACATTAGTGAACTCTCAGAACTACCTTACCTGGTCTTTCTGCTGAAGAATAATTGAAGAACTCTGAAATGAAATCCTGTTTCACTCTTGCTTAAGCTATTTTTTTTCTTATTGGTTTCAAGATACCCCTGAGAGAAACATTAGAAAGTGCAAAAACTATGACAATCCCACAGTTTGGTTTCTTTTCTGATGAATCATAAATTTGCTGCAAAAAATGAAAACATTCAAGTGGGACAGAAAGATGGGCAAAAATAAGGACTTCTAGAAGCCCTTAAGTAGTAAAAGGTAGACTAGGAAAATATGAGACTGCTGATGAATGGGGCAGGGGCTCTAGCAACACAGGACAAGGTAAAGGGTCAGGTACTGAATGTCTTCTTTGCCTCAGTCTTTACTAGTAAGACTAAGAAGTCGTTGCTTTGAGAAAAGAGGATCAGGTCAGGGAATACTTAAGCCAAGTGGATGCATGTAAGTACATGTGTCTTGATGAAATGCAGCCAGAAGCACCAAGGGAAGAGGGCTGTTGTCATCACTGCAAGGCCACTCTCCATAATTCTAGATTGACTGAAGCAATTGAGATGTGCCTGAGGACTGAAGAAAACCCCAAGTTACCTGTTTCTTCAAGAAGTGAAAGAAAGAGGACCCAGGAAACTATAGCCCTGTCAGCCTCACCACTATACCTGAGAAGGTGATAGAGCAGCTAATCCTGGAAGCCATTTCCAGGCACATGAAGGATAGGAAGGTGATGAGGAGTTGACATGCACTCATGAAGAGAAAGTCTTGCCTGACCAACATGATAAACTTCAATGATTAAATTACTAGCTTGGTAGATAAGGAGAAAGAAGTGGATATTTTCTACATGGACTTCTGGAAAGCTTTTAACACTGTCTCCTGAGTGTCAGAAATTAATATGACAGAGTAAAATTTTATTAAGAATTTTTTCCCCATATATTCAGAACTTTTTTTCCTGATATTTTTTAATTATAAAACACAAACCTGTTGATGTTTATGACAGTGTGCAATTTAAGAGGTAAATTGCAATAAAGATTTGATGACAGCTTATATAGTTATACTACTAATCTTATATTTTTTTTTTAATCACAGTAAAATAAGGGGGAAAAAAGAATTCCATTAAATATCATACATTGACTAGATTAGACAGTTTGAATTTTTTTCAAGAAAAGTCACTTAACTGTGAAAATACATTGCATATTCTTTCCATCTCAAAGAATTTTCCAAAACATGAAGGCAGTGTGAAAATTAAAAACTTAACAAAAACTGAGAACGTATTCCTTTAGGAAAAAAAGACTAGTTTTTGAAGTTTCTTTACCCTCCTTTCTTTTTGTTGTTCCAAAAGCATATGTATCTGTATGGCTGAACAAGATAGTCAACTGGTAAACTGATCCATCTGAAAAATTAACTTTTTTTCTTTCTTTTCTGAGTTAGCTTTCAAAAAACTCCCTGATCTAATGCTTAATATGACATGGCAGAGCACAACTAGGGATTGAAAGAGTAGCTCAAATGGAAAATAAGGATGAGATGTTCAATAGAGCTGAAACCATAATTCCAGAATGCAAAACCAGTTTAGAAGATTCAGTTCAGTTGAGAGTTCCTGCATTAAAAGAAGTTTTAATAGTCTGTGTGTTGGTTTTGTCTGGAATAGAGTTAATGTTCTTCTTAATAGCAGGTACAGTGCTGTGTTCTGAATATGGTATGAAAATAATGTTGTTAACACATTGATGGTTTAGTTGTTGCTAAGTAGTGCTTACTCTAAATCAAGAACTTTCCAGTTTCCCATGCTCTGCCAGTGAGCAGGTGCACAAGAATCTGTGCAGGAGCATGGTCAGCATGCCTGACATGAACTGACCAAAGGGACATTCCATACCCTAGAATGTCATGCTTTTTACACAAACCATGGGAAGTTGTCTGAGAGTCACCAATCACTACTCTGGGATAGGCTGGGCATCAGCTGGTGGATGATGAGCTATTGTATTGTGCATCCCTTGTGTTTCTTGTGGTTTATCCCTCCCTTTTTCCTTTTCTTTATCATCATCATCATCATCATTATCACTATCATAATCAAAAATATCATTGGTATTATTAGTGTATTTTATTTTTTTTATCAATTACTACCCCATTTTTATCCCAGTTCACAAGTTTTGCTTTTTTCCCCAATTATCCTCCTGGTAGAGGTTGGAGGTGAGGGAGTGAGTAAGCAACTGAATGGTACATATTTGACAGCTGGGGTTAAACCATGACAGTCTGTCATCAAAAAGATTCTTTTACTCATTCTTAAAGGCAGGAAGAGATTAAATGGAATAAACACAGTCATACCATGAATAACCCCAAGAGCAAATGTAGAGTCTTGGATTGAAAAGAAAGGATAGGGAAAGGAGACCTCAACAGAATCGGAGGAGAACGGATAACTATGGCAAAGGATGTAGGAAAACAGGATGAAAGAGTACAAAAAACATACTTGAAAGAAAAAATAAAACAGCAGAATGGAAATTAAATGTGTGAGACTAAAAAAAAAGAAAAGAAAAGGCATCGAGTGAGAATAAAAACCTGTATCTCAAAATGTCAAATCATTACATTAAAATTCATGTATATATCTTCCCTGCTGGTTACAGCACAAGTATAGATTCAAAGCATGCTCAGCTTACCTAAACCTGAGCTATCATCTAAAGTTGGACATTTGTTTAAAAGTGGGATTATGTCACAACAAAAAACAGTCAGAAAGAGGAGGCTTCAGAAAGTTTTGACTCCTTTTTTTTTTTTTTTTTTTTTGAGACACTGCTCTGAGGATGAAGAATTCTTGCTTCTGCACTGGTTACATAAAAAATTCAGGCAAATAGCTAAAACTATATGCCTACCTTTTAGAGGATTAGACTTACAAAAGAGTTACAGTCACCTGTCATTTATATTTGTGTTCATTCATGCATTATGTGCATGAACACATATAATTTATATTTCAAAGTTTTAAAAAAATATATTTGCATATAAAAAAAAGTATTCATAAGAAGAAGTATTCTTAGGATTAAACATGATGGGAGGTCATGAATGTTCAAGGAATCTACCTAGATGGATCTAGAGACAATAAAGTTGTACAATAGAAAACTTTGTCTTCAAGTAATGCAGTAGTGTGAATTAATGCCTGGAAAAGCAAAAGAATATTAACTTGCTTTTATATTTTTAGGCACCTTCTCCCATCAATTTTCTTTACATTTCATAGTTGTTTACACGACTTGTATATAATCTGCAGTACATTTCGGCCAGGACCTTGTGTTACTGTAGTAGCGAGCTTTAGTCTCACAAGCATCTCTGTGTTGTGAAAAATTAAGTTGACTTTACAAATGATAAAACGTGCACAGGTTTCTTCTATTCATTGTGCATTCTGCCCATAGAAAGCTGATACATACAAAATCATGCAATACGAGTTTCAGATTCCATGTCTTACATAGGTTCAGATCTTTAGCCAGATTTTGTATCAGACTACATGCTTCAGTATATTTTAGTTTTACTCAGAACACTATTTAAACAATCTAGGTTTTAAGCATTACAAATTATTCTAGGACTTACATTTGGCTACACACATATAAGATTACTATGAACTTCAAACACTAGTTTGTCTTCAAGTATTCTCTTGGAGACACAAAGAAAGTATTGAAAACAAGACTCCTCCTAAACACCTGTCATTATGAATATTAGGCAAAAATTAACTTTTTTCAAATTTATCTATTTTTCATGTGATGCACTTGATTGTAGGTTTTGTACTTTGAAATACTTTTAGAAGGTAAATCTTGAATCCACTGAGTGTAAGCCCCATAGTTTTAAGAGTATTGAGAATCTACTGTGATTAAGTTATAAATATTATCTCAGGACTTGGAGCACTCTCTAACTAAAATGAGTCGCTGAACATCCTAAATACTTTTTTAAAGTACAGAAAATATCATAGAGTAGCTACATGAAATATTTGAAATATTTTTTTCTGTGCTTCCCTACAGCTTAAGCAGGAATTGAATGGACAGCAACCTTCAGTTGTTGCAGGATAACCTGGAGAACACAGCAGAGACTGCACCGTGCACTATCACCTCAGTTAGAAAAAATGTAGAAAGAGCATTTGTGTAGAGGTTCTGGTCTGGAACCAAATACAGACCACCAATTTCTAATCCAGTATTCTACCCTACAGATATCAAAAATCTTTAGGTTTTACTCATGCAACAAAACCCCCAAGGGTTTCCTCTTCTTTATCTAGTATTACATATGATGAGTCATTTTGGAAAGTTACTCAGGTTTTTCTACCACGTAAAAAAGTTCTTTTCCAACTAAAATCAGAGATGCAAGGAGGCTCCATACTTCTCAGAATCAGATTCCCTGGAATAATCCCTTTTACCTAAATATTCAAGAATACACACACACATACACCCAGGAATATAAACATGCACCAACATCTGGAAGCTGTTCAGAATATTCTGATGTTATTTAGCAATGAATTAAGAAAGTACCAGTGTAGCCTACTGAGGTGCTTTTACTGTGTTTTTAATAGGACTTATAAAAAATACTGCGCAAGATACATAATTATAGTGAAGACTATCAAGGTCATTTACGTTCCACATACTGTAAAAGTCCGTTTGTCAGACTTCATGACACATGGCATTAATTAAGCTTGCCAGTGTTCTCATCCTATTCAATATGCCTTCAAACTAAATGGAACACGGATTTTTTTTTTTTTTAATTACTAGTAGTCTTAAGTGCAAGTTAATGACAGAGATTTTTTTTTTTCTGACTTACTACTCTATAATATTGCTGGAGAATTTATCACTGATTTATTTATCCATTTTCATTATGTAGTACATCAGTTAGGGAATGCAGCTGCACCATTCAGAACTACAAACTAGGGAAGTTTTAATGACTTTTAATATCATATAAAAGAACAAATAATTTTAAGTATTTTTTTCAAAATGTCCTTTCTGAATCTAAATATTTTCAGATTGTTAGAACCCCATCAAATAAGGATAAAAATCAGCTGAAACATATTTGTACAAAAGAATGCAAATGAAAATAAAAGATGAAGGGAAAAAGCACTTTAAGTATGTATATGCTTTATAAAATAGTAGAAAAACAAAGTAACAATATTTTTACAGGTTCATAGAATCATATAGGTTGGGAAAGACCTCCAAGAGTCTGACCATTAACCCAGCACCACCATATTTACCACTGAACAATATTCCCCTGTGCAACATCCACACACCTTTACAACACTTCCACCATATGCAGCCATGCTGTTAGAAACCAACTTACCACTACAGCAAGTAGTGACAGCTTTTAACATTAGCAAAAGATCCACATTTATCTCTGTTTACTCAGTGATGCAAATATTGGCTATCACACTAGCTTTTCAGTAACTTTCACTTGGTAAATATAAATAACTAAGCTGTATCTATTGCGATGGCATTTCTAACACAGAAATCTCCCGTTTAAGAACAATGTATAACCAAAAGTGCAGATAAAACATTAATGAAGCATGAACATCTATGTTTCTGGAATCATAAAACAATAGACACCTTAATATGAAAGATTTAATTATATCCACATATGTTACAGCTTATGATTTTGTAGAAGAAGCAGAGCCCTGTGACACTCATTTTATGGAGACATATCAGCAACCTGATTACCAAAAAGGCAAAGGTGTTGTACATAGGAGGTATCCAAGTAACGGACAGTTGAAAAAAACAAGAAAAAGAGAAATGCAAGGAATGTAAAGACATATATCCCAACTAATAAATTAGGAGGAGTATTGGCAGAAACAAAACCAAGAAGCACAATATCAAAACACAATTTTAAGGTCCTTCTGTTGAGAGAGGAAGAAATAGCATTAAAAGAACAATCATGAAGAGAAAAGATTGAAACACCCTGAGATGTATTGCTGCTTAAGAGTTTAGTGAAGTTTAGTTTAAATATTTACAGCTGGCTTTATCACTATCTAAACAGTGCCACTACAGCAATCCCTAGGATGACATTTATTCACAAGAGTTAAGAAACAGCAACAAATTACCTTAGTAGCAATAACCTAATGAAAGTAGTAACTACTCTTAAAATGAACTGAAAAAAAAAAAAAGACTAATCAAATGTCATTCCAAATTTTACATCTCTATATTTACTGAATATAGCTAATCACCGAATCACATTAAGTCTGAGTCTGAATTATGCTAGATTTCCAATGAGTAATGGACAGAAGCTGTTTAATCAAGTCCCTTAAAACTCTGACACAGTGTACTAATTTTTCTTTATTTTTTTAGTACTGCAGTGAAGCATACAAAACTCCAAACACTCTCCAGATGAATCACTAAAAGCAAAACAAATCTCTCATTGCAGCTCAGTCAGTGTAACCACCTGGATTGAGAGAGGGGATCTAATTCTTTTGTTTAGAGCTGCCTTTAACTGCTTATTTACACCAGGGCCTAGATCACTTTGCTCCAAATATGACTTAAAATCTTTTACCTCTCTGCCATCTTTATCATATGACACTACTGACTCTGTTTCTACTATGAATATGAGCAATACTGACACTCTCACAAGATAACAGGACAGTTGTTCTTTCAATCATCTCTTTGGTAATGTCAATGAACCTTATACATGTATTATGTCTTAGCCTTGAAAATATGTAATACAATGCAATAATATACTTGCAGTGAACTTCCTAACTTGGAATTTCTATGAGCTTAACCTTATTTAACTCATTCACATAGTTGTCATAATTTGAACACAAAGACATCAACAGCACAAAGAGAAGCAATGAAAAAGCTTATGAAATAGTCCAGCTACTCATCCATTTACACATCAATAAGTTGATGTAGTGGGATTCTGTGAAGAATGGGAATCACCATTATCAGATATTGAAGGAGACAGAATCAGAATTTTTCATCATTCCTTTTCCCTGAAAATAGTCAAAGTATAAGTGAAAGGGTTCATAAAGTGTTTGATGCACTGGACAGAACAATTCACAGTTATTTCCCTAAAATATACCCCAGAAACTAATTTTCAGTGTGTTTCTAAATAGCAAGGCTTAAAAAAATAAACTATTCCATTAAGTAAAGACAATCAAGTAAAGAAGCATGCAGCAGAGTTTTTAGTTTTCTTCTACACCTTTGTAACATTTCTTGGGAAATATTACAATTTCCTGGGAGCAGATTAAGATATTGTTTCTGAAAATTATTTTAGTTTTACCATCAGTAGAGTATTTCCAAATTCCTCTAAACAAAACTTTGCTAAAACACATAGTTTCTTGTTCCAAGGGCAGTTATATTTCATATACCACACTGACCGTGCATATTATTCTTTCAAGAGTCATATATCATTCAAAAGATCGTCTCAGTAACTGGCAGTGTGATTTAACTGATGAACTGAAATATTCAACAGAAAATAATAAGATAAAGTCTTTTATAAAAGAAAAACTATTCACTTTTGACCAAGCAAAGCCTTTTCTTTCAACAGAAATGGAAAATTCCTTTTTGAAGTCCATTAACAGAAGCAAAGGAAATGAAGAACTACATAATGTGTCTGAAAAAGGAAGAATTTAATTCAAAAGTGCTTTTATTCAAAAGCTATTTCATTAGACCAAGGCATAAAAAGCCCCAAATAAATAAGCAAACAAAAAGCCCTCAGTTGAATCTCTTAGTAACTGGAGTATTTTTATGTGTGCATGTTGGGGCAAAGTCTCTGGATTCTAATTCCATGCTTAATGCACATTCAAATATGTCATGCAAAACACAATAATTTGAACAGTATAAAATTATAAACTCACAAGACAGGCTGTCAGTCAAGGCAGACCTGCCTGGTAGCCCATCTACACTGCACCCCCGGAGTCTCTGGCTGGTTACAGCACAACTCATTCTGGCCTGGAAGGCACTGACTGGACATCCTGCCTGGCAGGGAAAACTGAACTCTATAAATATACAAGACTCCATGTGAGTTCCCTCTGTCTCCTCTCCTGCAGCCTGAACCATGTGAACCATCAGATCTTTCTGGTAACCATTTTTCCTTCCTCTCTCTCCTTGTCTCTCTTTTCTCTCTTTCTTTACTCTTTTAATCCAATTTTTTTTTATTTAAGACCTGTGAATTAAGTTTTACTAAAGCTAGTATGTTGATTGCTTGTACTGAGTGTTTGCTGTGGATTTTTTTTTGTCTGAGTGTTTTAGTGTAATATTTTTGCATGGTTGTATTTTAACCCTGTAAAACCTTTTGCCAAAATATCTTATTTTTCTCACTGAATTATAAGAATTTCTCCAAGAGAAGTGTGTTTGACTCTTTCTCCAGATGCTAATTTGAGGTTATAAGGAACCAAAAGGCTTTTAAAATGTCTTAAATAAAATGTAACCGCTCTGGGCAGCTTACGGCTTAAAATCCAGAGTGTAACACTCAGTCAATGTGTACTCCAGACTGTGAATATCGGTCACCTGGTACTTACACTGGGATGTACCATCTACTTTTAGACTTTCTTTAGCTGGTGAGATGAAAAGCTATTTAATCTTTGTGATTCATGGTACAAATCCAATGCTTAGGTACAGCTTTTCACATTGCCCTTTTAAATTCATGAAAATATCAGCTTATTTCAACACTTGGGAATATTTTTTAAATGTCTTTTTCACTTCAGGTGAAACAAAAATTTCAGATGATATAGAAGAATTGACACAACTCACAAATACTTTTGATTACTTCTCAATAGCCTTTTAGTGAATAAAGTTATCTAAAAAACAAAACAAACAAAAAAACTAAACCAGCTAGTCTTAAATTATTTTAAGTTGAAATATTCAAACATTGAATACTTTTATTTTGTGGCAAGTCAGTCATAAAGATCTGAAGACCAGGTCTTTTAATCGAAAGAGCTTTCATGGAATCCAAGCATTTGTTCTATATCAGTATTCGATCATGGATACAGTATTAATTTCTACATGAGCTTGCCTGCTTGTTTCTTCTTTGCTTGGGAAAGTCACTGTAGTAAAATGTTGAATTGCTATTGCTGTCATCACAGTTCAATACTCCCAGCTTTTACGTAGGGCAAATTACTAGAGCAAACAAAGCTGTGAAGTAGGTGGGTATGTTGAACTTATACATAGTTGGAACCAAAGCAATTCAGTGTTATAACAATGACAATTACATATAAAATTATATGCACTTAGGCAATTTACTTAAATTGAAACTCTTAACACAGCAATTTGTGAACTAGACCATTGTGGAAGTCTTTTTGGTTTCAATTTTAGAAAATTATTTCAAAAAGTGTATTGTCTCAGGAATGCTCTTGAGAAGATAATTATGGAAAAAATCTGTTTGATATAATTACACTAGGATATGCATGTAGGAGAATAAAGCTGCATATGCAAAAAAATTAATCTTACTGTGTATAAAATATCTCAGATACACTGAAAAAAAAAATAAATTCAAATATTTCTTCCATAATTTTACTATCAGAGCTCAAATAAGCCATTTCTTTTCATATGAAATTAACTCTGTGAGGAATCAACTGAAGGCCAAAATGTAATTTATTTAGAAAATACCATTTAATGGAAGGTAACAAAATCTTTGAAAGATCACATATATAATGCTGTAGTAATTCTTGTCCACAATGGTCTTTCTTATCACTTCACTAGTTTACAGTTTTCTTTACCAATTCAATATAAAAGAAACAGAGATATCTAAAAACCACTGATAGAACTACTTTGGAGAGCAGAAAAATTTAAATTTGTGACAATATTTTAATGAAAAAAATGCCCTTTCTTACAACTTGCTACTGACTTTCATCTTTGCGGTAGACTTTGAAATTTAAAAAGTAATCAGATTTTATGAGAGCCAGAAGCAATTTGGATCACAAGGCCATTGTAAATTTGTCTTTTTCTGAAGAGATTTGTAATATATTCTAGTAAGTATAGAAATCATGTAAATGCAGCTTTACATGAACATATGTATACCTATGAATCCTTGTTTACAATAGGACAATTCACTGATTCTGTAAGTGAAATGAATACAGCATCAATACAAAATAAATATTTGTTTTTCCTTAGAAAAGTTCTTCAGAGTCTCAAATTGAACACAAAACAAAACAAAATTAAACAATTGAACTTTGCAGAAATACCCTCTCTTCTATAAGAGCTGAGTAAACACTACAAATGAATTGCCTTCAAGTTGATAGTTCATTGTTTCACATCCTTTTTATCCACCCTACAAGGAGCTGCAGATGTCAAGTGTGAAACAATTCCCCTCCAAATATCCCTCCTTGAAAAATCTGTTCTGTGGAAAATGTGAAGGATTTGGAAGTTATGGCCGCTCATGGCTTGCACAGGTGTACTCACTGCTGGATAAAAAACTGACTGTGTGTGTGGGTCCAGAAAGTGATGGTGAATGGAGTTAAACTCAGCTGATGGCTGGTCACTCGCAGGGTTCCCCAGGGCTCAGTACTGGGGCCAGTTCTGTTTAATATTGCCACTGACAATTTGGACAAGGGGATTGAGGGCATCCTCAGTGAGTTTGAAGATGACACCAAGTGGGGTGGGAGTGCTGACGAAGGGTGGGAAAGCTCTACAGAGGGATCTGGACAGGCTTCATGGATGGGCTGAGGAGAACTGCTTAAGGTTTGACAAGGCCAGATCCTGCACCTGTGTCACAACAATGCCACAAATCTCTACAGGCTTGGGGAAGAGTGGCTTTGAGAGCTGCTCAAGGTAATGGGCTGACTGGACTATCTAATGTTCCTGTGTGATCAGAGAATTTGGAAACACAACAAAATGTATCTGCACACAGTCAGATATGCAGCTGGAATATCAACTCAGGTTAAATTTAAAGTCTAGACCAAAAAAATTTTTGATTAATTTTTTTGAGAATTCTGGGGTTAAGTGTGGGATTTGTTACCTTGAATTTGTGCAGCAACTTTTACTAGAGCTTTTAACATTTCTTTAGTAAATTTGAGTCCCTCATATTTTTCTATTTCAATGTTCATTGGGATCTAAGTGGCACTTTCTCTAGATATACTGCAGGGGAAACAAACCAAAAAATCAAAGTGATCAAAATAAGAAAAGAAGAACTCTACTCTCCCCAAACCAAAACACACCTCATAACTGAGTTTTATCTTTTGTCTTTGGACAGGGTATACAAAGGTATAAGGCTGTTCAAGTCATCATGATCATGGGGAGAAAAGTGTTTAAACCTTGCATTCCCCACAAAGCAACATAAGGAATAAATAACCCCTTTCCTATCAAAACAACTACTGTAACAAATTCATGAAAAGCAAGGGGAAAAAGGGTTTTTACTTTCTAATAAAAATTAAATGAGAATCTTAAACTTTCATCTAAGTTGTACAACCTGCTGCCGTAGCACGATTTTTCATCTACTACAAGTTCCAAATTTATACTGCCCTTTTAGAGGGGGCTTTGGTTTTTCTTTTTGTTTTTGTTTTTTTTTCATTTTTTTCTTCCCTTTGGGGACCCTATAACCTGCCATATAGTTGACAGTCTTACTTTTTTCTTTCCATTTGAAGTACTTTCTCAGTAAATAGCAAGGAAAATTAATCCTAAATATATAATTTGAATTTTATAACAGTTCCAGTAGACTTTTAAAAAGACATGATTCTTAGTTTATGAATATTTGAGACTGTTAATGATTAGGATTACTACGTGAGTACTTAGCACTGCACTTTTTATAAAAATTTCATTTTGTTTCTATTCAATTCTTTGGGATAATCTCATTCTTCTTCATTTACATTTTCTTCTGTATAAAGCCTCCAGATCAGTTTCACTAGCAGATTTTTTTTTTTTTTTTTTTTGTGTAAAGAAGATTGAGGAAAATATTCAGTGAAGTTATTCCCATGTAATTCGAAAGCTACATGAATATGTCGTTCCCTCTGTGAACCTACAGAGTGGCATTCCACTCTGTAATAATTTCATCCCAAAAATCAATTGGATTAGTCTGTAGGAAACTAGATATTGATTAAAATGCAAAAACCTCTGCCTCCATGAAAACACATCACTGGCCTTGATATGTGTATGACATATTATTTATTCTCTTCCTGTGCTCAGTCAGATAACTGTTTTTTCTGTATTTCAGAAACTGTTTAGCAGGAGGTAATTTAATAAAAACTGTTTTGTTAAAACATATTGAATATAGAAAATATTATGCACTATTAAAATTTAATTTAAAATACATTTCCACTAAATTTGCCAATCCACTACATTTTTTTCCTGTTTTCCTTGTAAATTGAATTGTGTCGTGGAAAATGCCACTTCACATCATTTCTTCAATTCAAGTTTTACAGTTACCCTTCTTCACTTTATTGTTTCCTCTTCTCCATGGCTATATTGTTTGCAGCAGCTGTAATTATTTACTCATTTGGAAAAAAGAGGAAAAGCTAGGGTAAAAAAAAGTTAACTTTGTACTTAGGTGATTTGTATGAGACCTCTTTCCAACAGCCAACATACCACAATGCAGTTATTTCTGCCTCTTTCTTTCTATCTGCTTTTAGTTAAATATTTATTAGGAACAAATGTCTCCTTCAAAACAAGCACACAGATTCATGAAAAGTCTTCTTTTAGTCTTCTGAATGCCAAAATTACAGTTTCAGTTCCACATGATATAATTTTAAGCAGAATTGCCTTCCTTGTATTTTCTGAGTTACTTTTTCAGGTTTATAAAGATGCCACAGACAAATGAGTAGCTTTATTTCATTAACAATAAATAATTTCTTTTTTGTCATAGAAAATATGAGAGAACAGTGTGAAATAATTTTAAATTTCTCACTTTTCTGATATGCTAGGGCAGCATTCAGGGTGTCAACAGTATACAGGGTGTGTAGCTACAGACTTCATAAAATCTATAATGATATCTACATCTTTTGAATGTTCAATTTCTTTCTGAAAACAGAAAAGACCATACATGACATGTGAGAAATCCTCTGAAATTCAAATCCTTTATGAAAAAAAAAAAAAGCTACATTGTACCAGAAACAGTTATTGGTAAAAGCATTTTTTTCATAAAGAAAAAAGTCTAACACATTTCCTACTAAATTTAAAAAAATAAAATAAAATTAGGCTATAAAGCTCCTATGTTGACCATTTTATGGTCACTGACTAGAATAAAAGAGTTTTCAACCTTCTGGTAAACTGTAGATGCTATTCTAATATCACTGGATTATCAACCAGCAAACAATTTAGAATTCATGTTCTGCTGTCAGACTAGATGGAAAAGGTTCATCCTGTCATTTTGTTGTTAAACTATAGTGTTCTCTATCATTAAGAATTTCAACTTTGCCCTGGACAACTTTTCATTGACAGAGTAATCTTAGTGCTAATTTTTCCCAATGTAGTTTTGTGTTCTAGTATTCAGCATGTTAGAGGGTAACTTGAAAATTCTTATACATAGTACAAGATTCTCTCCCTTTCATATCCTTGTGCATATAATAGTAAGAGAGAGAGGACATTCACAGCCATTATTTTAGTTAGTTGCCTAAATTAGAGGCTTAGTCTTCCTAAATTCCCTCTACACAGACATTGTGGTTAACCTAGGTAAGAAGCGCTACCAGAATAAAGCAAAAAAAGAGACATCAAACCAAACATATGGAAAAATTAGGTTATAAGGACATACACTGTAAGCAAGGAAGGCTATTAGGTAACAGCCATGGACTGTATGGGATACCTGTGCTGGGCCAGCAAAAAATAGGATGTTCTGTGAATACACCAATCCCATGAGAAAAGAAATTGTCATTACCCTGACTAAAATTCTAAATGTCTCATAAAAATATAGCAAAAGGTACCAGCCCTCTTATTTCTGTGATCTACCTAAGAAGTGGCACACAGTCTCTTAAAAAATACAATCAAACCCAGTGCTTCACCCACATGTGATAATCATTACAAGTGATGATAATCCATAGAGAGGGACAGGATCTTCACAATTTGACACAGAATTTTTACGATATCATTGCATTTTTTTGATGAAAAAACAGCTGAAAACAATAAACTGTCAGTAAGAGTTTTGCATAATGAGATTTTCATTGTTTTGTGGAAACCTTATTGATTTCATATAAGAAAATCTCCAAGGTTTTGCTAAAAAAAAACAGGCACAGTGCTGGGCTTTCTTTTTTTATTATTTATAATCATTGTTTGCTTGGAAGATACTTCACAGAGGACCAAGTCCTTCTGATAACAACCATCTAGTAAGGGCAATGGAAAATTCTGTAATAAACTACAGTGTAGTCACTGAGAATCACTGATTTTCTGTCAGAGTGGTGTGCTGAACACTACCCAAAATATTCTATCAATACATAATTAATTCATTCTTCTCTATATTGCTTAGCAGATTTTTGCAACACTATCCAAAATTTCCGTAAGTTATTCAGGAATTTATAATTACATTATTTGAGTAATGCTCACTAAAAAGAAAATCACATGTATTTGCATTTTTCTTATTTCCTTCCCTGACCTTTGCCTTGTTTGTTTGGTTTGTTTTTTTTTTTTTTTTTTTGGTTGGTTGGTTTGCTTTGGGGTTTCTGTTTGTTTGGTTTTGTTTTGGGAGTTTTTGTTGGGTTGTTTTTGTTGGTTTTTTTGTGATGAAATCAGTCAGCTGCATGATGTCTGGTTGCATCCCGTTACAGTTAAATCCCAGGTGACAATGAAGACCTACACAGCTGCTCGCTTACTCCTCCAGCCCAGAAGTACCCTGGCAAGAGAAATGCCAGGGTAAAAGTGAGATAAAAAACTTGTGGGTTGAGATAAGAACAGTTTAATAATTGTGATAAAATAAAATACAATAATACTAACCACTAATAATAAAACATTTTAATGAAAAGGAAAATAATAAAGGGAGAGAAATAAAACTGAAAAAAGATAAGTTATGCAAGTGAAAAAAATTGCTCACCGCCAACCAACGCCCAGTCAGACCCTGAGCAGCAGCCCTCCAGCCAACATTCCCCAGCTTTATATGCCATACAGTATGGGACATCCTTTTTGTTACTTGGGGTCAGCTGTTCCATCTGTGTTCCCTCCCAGCTTCTTGTGCACCTCTATCTGGTGGGGTGGGATGAGAGGCAGAAAAGGCCACAACACTGTGCAACCGCTGCTTAACAATGGCTAAAACATGCCTGAGTTATCAACAGTGTTTCAGCACAAATCCAAAACACATCTCCACACTGAGTGCTGTGAACAAAATTAAGTCTACCCCAGCCAAACCTAGCACACATCCTGAGACTGGAAAACTTAACATTTTGAACACAAACCAATGTTAATAAGATTTAAGAGGCTTGTACTTTAGAGAAAATTAACTTCTATTTAAATAACAGTGAAGAAATGCTGTACTGAATCTACTGTAGATAGATAATGCAATTTCTTATTAATGTATGGTCATAAACCATTGCAAAACAATGGAAAACATACAGCTACCCTGTGAGGTAGAGTCAGTTTAATTCTATTAGTGCTTAATTTTATTTCTTTTACACAAACAGTGATATAATTCAGGAAGAAATAGGAAGTAATAATAGAAGATGAAGTGTGTGTAGTATTTATAAGCCAGTTCTGCTTTTCACCATCCCTTGATGGAAAAAAAGGAATCCACAACTGCAAACTCAAATATGAGATGTCAATATCACTGAAGTGAGATACTATGAAGTCTTGTTCCTGAAAGAAAGAATCCTGCAGGAAGGAAATCTCATCCTCTGTAAAATCTCTCTCCATTCAACCTTCCACTTCTGAGAATGCTTTAGCAGCTTTTGTGATGTTCTTTATTTGCACCCTAACTGCTGACTTTGAAGAGAAAATTCAAATTCAGTGTGTCACATTTCTTGTATGTTTTAACAACCAGACTTTAAACAAAATTCTTAGAATTAAGCTCCTAATTGATGTTTATCCATGATAATTATGTAGTAAACATCCAACCAATCTTGTAGTCACTGTATAAACATAATCTTTTGGGTTAATTAAGACTGGAGGAAACTATTCTTCAACTTGAACTTAAACTGGGAACCAATGAGCTGGATGCCTATACTCTAGGAAGGAAGCTGATAGATGTTGACTCTGAAACTGCTCATAGATGCTTTAAAGCATATACCATACGCTGTAGGAAGATATATGTTTTGAATGTCTGTAGCATTTTTTGTACAGTATTGACTTGAGTTTTGGTGTCAAATTATGTTTTAGAATATAAGTGAGCTTATGAAAAGTCAGTAAATCATAACCTTGCCCATGACATACTTTGGGGTTTTTTTGCATCATTAGCAGATGTAGATTTTCTACATCCGGAGAAAATTTGCTCTGATGATAAAGATTGTTTTTTCACTGAAAGATCAATAGTATGCTTGGCTTTTAGATCAGCTCTTCATTCTATTATAAAGTGAGTACGTTTATACATAATGCAGAATGATGACCTTTTGCTAAGCAAATGTGAGGCTGTTATATTTTTCTCCAGAGTTTCTAAACAAATATTTGTGATATTGGTTATTCAGATTTCCTTATTTATGTGATCTTGTCTGAGTAACCCTGCATTTCTTTTTGAAAACTGAGTGTTTATCAGGAAATGTAGATGTTTCTCTGATAGATACTGTTCTTTTAGACACATTTAACATAATAGGAGTTCTGTTACTTAGGTTGGCTTACCTTTTTTTTTTTTTTTCTGACTCAGATAAAAGAGATATCAAATGGGTTTAGTCAGTTTAACTTTTACCATTTAATCCTAAAATAAACAGCTATAAACATAATGTCGAGAATTTCAAAGCCGTCAAACTAGAGTTTATGTAAATTGCACACAAATACACTTTTCAATGGAAAACACTGCTTTAAACTATGAAAGGTATTTTAAACTACCTTTTTTCCCCTGAACACATATATATATATATATATATATATATAAAGAGAGGGCTAAAATCTTTTTCATTTTGTAGTAAATCTGTTTTTCTTTCCCCTCTTATGAACATCAAGATATTATATTCAGAATTTCTTTTTTTTTTTTTTTTTCAAAAAATTAAGTCATGGTTTACTCTGAGAATTTTAGTTTAATGTATTTTGTTCTGTTAGTTTTGTGAATCTTGGGGATGGTCCTTTGCAGGGTTAAGAGTTGGACTCGTTCCTCACGGGTCCGTTCCAACTCAGCATATTCTGTGAAGATACAGGGGGTATACCTAATCTTTTACTGACTCAATTCATAGAGAGTTAGCAACTCAAATTACAATATAGAATCACAGAATCATTTTAGCCTAGAAATCTGTATTCCTTTGAAGTTTTTCTTGATTTCATCTTTTAGAAAGACTTTATTTTTTTGGTTTCTCAAACATAATAAAACTTCTTACCTTAAAATTGACTGCACCAATATTATTTAGTCAAATAGAGACACCAGAAGTTGTTATTCTGCATGAGATCTGAAGGTCCATCCAGTTCTATGAACCATTACTGATATATTACATAAACTATCAAAAAACTCTAAGGAAACCAGACTCTTTTTGGACTTGAGACTCAGTCTAAAGTCTAAAAATACATTGCTTAATATTATAAAAGTATTCTCTCAGTATTAAGGCAACCTAAGAATCTAGGAATTTATAGTACTGTTTTGACAGTGACCAGTGGATGATTTTTAAAGGATGTATAGAGTGTATAGAGTGACCTTTCCCTGGCATACTGTCCTCGCCTCTGCCAGTCAGCAATTTTATAGCTTCCAAAGTTAGAAGTAGTATCTAGCTTTTTTCTTTAACAACCATTACTGTTTCAACATTCTGCCATATTCTTTTTCAAAGACTGTGTATGTTACATACATGCTCTGTGTATTTAATGCAGTATATTATGTGTACGTACACACACAAATATTCATCTACAAAAATTTACAGAATATAAGAATGGAATATAAGAATTTATATTTTACATATTTTATTATCTAAATTCTACCTGGATTCTTTAAATGTATATATTAATAGAGATGTATCAACCTGAGTTCTAAATAATGCTATCAACAAACTTTAATTCCTTCCAGATTTTTAGCACTAATGTGTCATTTATTTCTCCAAAGTCAAATAATTCATCTTCTTGTTTTGTACAGTCCTTTCTTATAAATATGTAGAAGAATTTTCATGTGATTGATTCTTTCTTTACATTTAAGGGCTGATATTTTGCCAGTTTGCTCTTCCATGCTGATGAACCAGGCTTTCTTTACTTGTTCTGGAAGGAGATATTTGTTAGAAACATGCTTCTGTTTCAGTTTGCTCATTTTAACCTTGACTGCACTTTGAAAAGTACTGTCTCCAGTCTAACAACTGTATATCTGGCCATAATTCATGAAAGGACACAGTAAGCCCAAGTGTAGAAATGATCCAGAAAGTTTCATGACAAAATGATAAAATACTGCTCACTTCAGTAGTTATACTTGTGATAACCTAGATTAAATGTATTGCAATTATGTGGAATGAGCTTATCTTCTCTTGAAATGTAATACTAGGATTTTTATGTGGTATTTATATTGTTCTTGTTACAGAAAAATGTTATCACCTTGCAACCATTACTGTTACCATCCTCAAAATACCCAAATAGGAAAGCTCAGATGCAGAAAAAAGTAAATCCTTTAGAAATGTTGAAGTACACAAAAATGTAAAAATAGGACAAAATGGTTTACAAGAGCAAGGTTTTGAAAGTTAGCTGTGGCTAAGGCAAGCACAATAAACTGAGAGTACATAAGCTTGAAGTGCCTATTTAGTTAGAGGCAACCAAATTGCTGCTTCATTTTCTTTGGTTTTTGTTTGTTTGAAGAAGAAAGGAAGTAGGATAGGAGGAGAGAACTTACATCCACTTTTTCTATAGTCATATGAGTCAGCAACTCTGGCTTTATTTTTCAAGCCTGTAGGAGCCTATTCTAGCTAATAGGCTCTTGTGCCAGGGAGTGCAAGGCAGCACTGTGACCTGGACACTAATTCAGATTTTGTATGGAACCTTGGATGAAAGCAGAAATAGTTCTGAAATGAGAAGACACATTTTGACCCTTCCTTCAAAATAGTCGAAATGTTAAATTTTGTATATACTTGTCCTCCTATCTGCCCCCATAGGACACCCACCCCAAATTTAAAGCAGTGTTACCATGGGGAATGAAGGCACCCCTCAACGCACTGTTATGCCAAAGTAGCAGCAGTAATTCCTGGGCCTTCACTGCAACAAGTCAAGTGCAAACTTAAAATACTTCTGACTCTTGGTACCTAAATGCTTTTGAATCACCCTTTGGGTCTCAGATACCTATCTTGTACTTCAGATGCCTAAGTGCATTTTTGGATCTTGCTATTAATATTTATTGATTTCAATAGTACTTAAAAGCTGTAGTGATCTCAAAAATCCCATTCATCTTCTATCTGTATTTTTAGGAACCTATTGCTTTTAAAACCCATCACACAGCAAAAAATCTGAACCCGGATTAGCTGAATCACAGGCTGGCCAATCTAATCAATGATGTGGACTTCCTCACTAATCATGCATCTGCTAATGTACATACAGTTAAATAATAAAAGTCTTTCCCAAGTGTATGCACTGAGTTAGTGCATACACTTACTTTCATAGAGTCCAGTGAACCAAAAGGTCAGTTGATGAAGGTAACTATTTTACAGCATATATCCCATTTTTATTTAAAGATATTTTAATTCCTTTTTGATGTTTAAAATTTTTCTTTTTATATTTTTCCCTATGGAACACTTAAACATAATCTAGAATAAATGGAAATACAGCTAGTGTCTATCCACTGAGTTTTATGTAAGTACAAAGGCACTTCTCCTTTTAGGAAAATGTATTTAAAACATTCATATTAGGGTTAATACCCTTTATGATGAAAATTTATTATTTTCTATACAGATACTAATAACAACAACAAAACAATGGGTTTTTTTTTCTATTAAAAAAACCTGTTCTGGACATGTTGGAGTCACACATGAAATATCCATCTTTTAGTTACCATGGTTTCTTTGGACAGATACAAAATCCAAAAAAACTACAGAAATCCCATAAAAGTGTGTTCCTAAAAGGATGATACAGAAAGGTGTACCTGTCAGAATTTTTTAATTGTACTGCATTTCAAAAGAAGAGCAAAGAAGAAAATATTTGTCCACAAAGCATACAAGAACACTATGTACAGTATGAAATCTTGAAACCATGTTTTTCCATTAAAGTTAGCTTGCAAATAGGTTTGCCTAATATAAAAATATATATTTAGATGAAACAAAAGCACTTTTGCATACTTTTAAAAATAGCTATTTGGATGGAATTATTTCACAGAAGAGAAAGTTTGGTTTACATTTTGTCTTTAAAATAATTTTGGTATTATAATTTAATTTTATTATTTTTTAAATACACCTCTTAACATAGGAAAGACTGCATTCCAGTGTCTTAAAATAGATCTGCTCCTGCTTTTAAGATGTTTACAGAAAGCTTAAAATATTTATGAATCTTTAGGTAGTATTATTTTCTTTTTCTTTCTAAAACTTAGAGTTTTAGATAAAGGATAATTAGAAATCTTACTGGCTAGTCAAAAATTTTGGTGAAATTTTCATTCTGAACAAACTCAGAGCTGCATGATCTAAAGACAATCAGTATAAAGACTTTTTTTTCTTTATGTGGAAAGTCACCAGATTGAAGCTACTGTCAGGTAACTCTGACTTGACTTTATAATATCATTACTTTTTTTTGCTTTTACCTTTTTACCTTTCTGGCTATCTTAAACAGGGAAAACTAAATTTCTTAAAAAATAAAGATAATATAAATATACTTAATTATAAAATGAAAATAGAAACACAAAACAAAGAAAACTAATTCAGAACAATGAGTTATGGTGCTGCTTCCATCATAGATTTAAGAGCTCTTTAAATGTTTTCATAAGTTGTTGAAAATATTTATGTCACATGTTTTCAAGGAGAAATACTGAGATAAAATTGTAAAGAATTACTGAATTTGCCTGAATGAATTTTATTCTTGATATCTCCTATCACAAGTCATGTCCAATTACTAGTATTATTAGCTTACAGGTAAAACAAGTCTGACTTGGTTTTAGTATAATTTACTTTGGTAGGTTGTAGTACCCCTCACTCCAGGAGGTGTGTGGATGTAGGTTGTAGACATGGATGCTCCAGGTTTACACAGACCTCTGGCATTACCTGTAGTCTGCTAATGCTCCCAGCAGTAAGAAGGCACACCACATGTCTCAGGGTTCCTGAGTGCTCCACCCCACGCTGTCACTCACAGAGGTTGTGCAGTCTTCTTACAGTGAGATGTAGAAGCTTCTTCTGATGGAGAAGCTGCTCTGTCCAGCCAGCCTGGGCAGAGGACATGATGTCCTGGGGAGACTGGCAACACCAAAGGTATTGCTGTTTCTTCTTTGACCCTGTTAAATCACCCCAAAATCTCAAAGTGGAATGGGAGTCTTATGGGAATTCAGAATGTCAGGCATCTAGTAGTACAGCAACTGAAACATGATTTTCATAGCTGTTGCTGCTGTAGAGAGACAAGTAAGACTTTATTTACACGTGCAAAAAATAAAGTATGTACATGTTAGTTGGGTAAAATGCTACTAATTTTGCTTTGTCACTAGTTCACTCATTTCCACCTTGATCCCGAAATAAATCCATGCAGCTTAGGTCTTTGGTGACTCTGAGACATAATGTTCTTGACTAGTCAAGGTAGAAGCAACAATAAGTTTCTAGTAACCCTAACATACTCTAGAGCTTCAGAGTTTCTATGAGTAAATATAAAGACCAGATCCTCAGGCAATTTTCCAGCAAAATGTTCTCTTTTCTGTACTAACTACAGCCAGTGCATCATAATCAAACACTGAGAGGTGATTCTCCTTCTAAAGAAACTAATAAGGTCTCATCAGATGGTCACTATTGGTGTATAATAATTTTTTCACATACTAATACTGTAGCTATAGAATAACTATCTTATAAGCTTTGAACATTTGTAAGGCTAAGTGGATTTGTTAAATATTTTCATTTTAATCGGGTACTAACATTAGTTAAAATAATATTCATTTTATCTTCTTATCTTCCTTTATTTTATCTTTTTTAATTGTGGGGGCTTTCAATATGATCATATGAAACATCTGCATAGCTGGATACTTGTGGGCGAAATGTCAGTGGATAATTTCTTTTATAATTCGTTCTTAATATAGTAAGCATGTTAAAGTGATTTAAAAAAAAATCAGGAGTTGTTTTCTTAGTTTCATCTCTTCCTATAAAAGGTATTCAAATCCCTCTAAGTCAATTTAAGGTCAAAGGATAAAAACATGAGAAAGCAGAGCCATCATAAACTTACACATCTATGCTGGAAATAATCTTGTTTTCACATGAAAGTGGTTTAAAAATAGTGTGTGATCACATCCTCCATTGTTGTCCTCTTCAGTGTAATTAGAGATAAAGGGCACTCGGTGCTACAGTTCTTGTAATTTTGTCCCTTTTTTAATTTAGTGTAGCCTACATCAAGCTATATTTTTGAGAAGAGGTTTTTTTTCTTATTTATCACGTATCTCCACTGCTCATGACTTCTCCCAGTCTTCAGACAGGCAGATCTTTTCTGAACATGTAAAACAGTTATGAAAGTATTTTAGGTGATGGTTTGATTGAGTATTCACACTGGGTGATGGATAACTTAAACTTATGATAACAGTCAAAACAGCTGTCTTGTTTTTATCTTCATGGCAGTATGTATTTGATTAAAATCCTAAAAATACATTGCAACCTTTCCATATTCTAAGTGCTACATATAGTAGTGGCATTTTTGTGTGACCAGGACATGTAATACTTTTGTGCTTTTCCATTCAGTGGTTTCTGTGACTGTGATAAATAATTTGCTAGACTTGTGCCTTCAATCCAATAGAAAATCAAAATAAATTTGTAAAAAACAACTTTGCATGGATGACCATGGCTTTTTTTTCTATATGGTAAAGCCAAAAATTATATTTGAAGATGAAATCAGCAGGTTTTCAAACAGTTTTTATGTGATGAGATCTTCACGCAGTAAAACTGTTCAAAAATCAGATTTAAAAACTATCATTATCATTTCTGTAGTACGGTTCACAAACTAAGTGAGAGTATTTCCATTTGTAACTCCATTTTGTATTGAAAATGAAATAAGAAGGGGGTTTCTCCATATTTTCTGAGTACCTAGAACTTTAGAAAGGATATTCAGTAGGAGGGAAAATGGTGACATTAAATAATTATATAAGGAAGTCTACTGAGGGAAACCTCTCCAAGATTTTGTGCAAGGTGAGACAAAATATTTCACTTCTGTAAGTGCATCCAGATCAGTGTGGTTTTTGTCTGTAGCTAAAGTCACAGTTAAACATACTCATAATCCAGAGACACATCATCTAGATGTAAAAATGTGGACTAGATGTAAGACAAGTTTGAGGAGGAAGTCCAGAGGAAGACGATGAAGGTTATGAAAGGGCTGGAGCATCTCTCCTGTGAAGATAGGCTGAGAGAGTTGGGGTTGCTCAGCCTGGAAAGGAAAAGGATCCAGGGAGACCTTACAGCAGCCTTCCAGTAACAAAATGGGGCCTCCAGGAAAGCTGGAGAGGGACTTTTGACAAGGGTATGTAGCAATAGGGAGAACCCAAGATTTGTAGATTCCCATGGCTGAAAAAAGAACAGTAAAAGGCAAAGCAGTCCAAAAAAAAAAAAACTCACAAAAACCAAAAAACGCTACTACTCACTTGGCATGGATATTGGTATATGTTTTGCCCCTACTTTCTAAGAACAAGTGAAATAAAAGAAAAAAGGGAAGAGGGAAGAAGGAGAGACTGAAAGAGAGATTAGATAGGAAAGGAAAGAAGATCACCAGTTGTGGGTCCAATGTCAACACCTGGCAGGGTGTCCAGGGTCCTGGAATCATGCCACCTGTGCTTTGTGGGAGTACCTTTTTACTTTTTTATAGGCAAGTTCTCCCCACCCTGAGCTTAGGTCATCTGAACATTTATGGAAATGGGTTGGGGGGGCTTTGAGGGTCTTCAACCCCACTATTGGTCTTGCCTGGTCTTTGACCCCATTCCTACATTTCTGCTGTTCTATGTTGTGCAGTCTCCATGGACCAGAACAGGGAAGTTTCTCGAAGAAAAGTGCTCACCTTTCCAGTCACATCCTGTTCTAATTTACATGCTGGAATGGCCATCAGTGTTTGAGGCATCCCAGCACATTAACTCCTTACTGTTCAGGTTTCTACAGTTACCAAAGAAATTGTGGATGCCCAGTCCCTGGGAGTGTTCAAGGCTGGGTTGGATGGGACTTTGAGCAACCATTTCTAGTGAAGAATGTCCCTACCCATGGCAGGGGGGTTGAAACTAAATGATCTTCAAGATTAATTCCAATCCAAACTATTCTATGATTCTATGAACATTTTAGAATATATTAAACCAGACAAGTGGTTTATGAAGATTTGTAAAAGAGAAAATGACTGAGACCTCAGTGACATTCACCTGAGACACATTAATTATCGATTTTTTGTCATTCAGGATTAAGTATGTCTACCCATAATATAAAAAGGGGCATATTGAAGAAAGAGAGAAAAAAATGTCTTATGCTGAACAAGGGCCAAAATAAGAGATAGCAGAACCTTCCTGGGCCTATATGAACTGCATTATATTTTCCTTCCTCCACATCATAGCACATGCTGTCTTTTCTTAAGATACCGTGAGACAGACAGTAGAAAAAGTCAAAGACTAGTTAGTCACTTCCAATAATGAAGATAAAAGTAAAGAATCATTTGAAAAAAATGGTTTTTTTCTTTTACTTGCTATCTAGGTCAAGCACTGGCATGTTGGTGTTAATTAGTACCTTATGTCTCACTTAATGAAGCAGATGTATATAAACCAAACCACACTTCAGCTTATGAAAAGGTAGAAAAACTGTATAGACATTTATTCTGCCCATTCTGCCCATCTTTCATTATTGCCTTTTTTTTTTTCCAATATCTGACTTGCTGCAAGATATTTCAGTGAAAGTAATTAAAATATAAACAATTTTTCTCTCTTTCTGTGACATAGCCTCTTAAACTCACAAAAGCTAACAGGCTTATCTGTGAGAAAAGAATGCTCTTCATAATAAATTACAATTTGTGCCTGCAGGTCAGAGGGACCCTTTGTTTCCCTGTACAAAATACAAAGATGACACAATGACATTTATCTCTGTAGGGCTTCTCTAACAACAACTCTAATGGCGAACAATATATTATACATCTATAACAAAACACTAAACTGACTGCAGGTCTCAGAAAATGTTTTTCTGAAAGTGTGATACATAGCACGATACACTACACACATTGAAACTACCCACATTAAGTTTTTGTGCAATTAAATTAGAATAGATTAGATGTCACTCATGAATTATCTTCTGCTCTTCTGCAGTAATTCATTTAATTGGCCTCAATGATCAACTCTGAGGTTTCTCATCTCCAGTGAATTTGTTCTGCCCAGGAGCAGAGTTTGCAAGAGATATATCAATTCTGAATGCTTTTCTTCAGTTCACTCCAGGTTCTCAAGTAATTACATGACTAGACATGCATTTCAGCAAAAGTCACCAAAAAAACCCCATCATCCAGAGAATTTTAAAAATATGACTTCTTTAAAGTTCCTAATTAATTTCTACCTATCCAGCAAGGCATATCTTTAAATTTATTTCTCAACAGATTATTTTCCATCAAGGAAAGTCCACAGTTAACAGAGTATAACCAGCTATAATATTGCACTTAGCACATGGCATTTACATACATAGGTAGTATACAAGGATCATGCTGGTTTTTTGGTGGGTTTTCTTTTTAAAATACCATTTAAAGCAGAGCAGTATCTAGAAGAAGAGGAAACTATTTGAAAGGCATATACATTATGACAGGGAGAGCAAGGTATTAATTCACTGTAGAAAAACTCTCTTCCTTTACCACTAATGGATGTGCATTGGGGGAGTTACGATGTATAGGTACTATTGGTGAATTTTACTGAGTACTTATAGAATTGAAAAAAGCAATAATATTTTTGGGGTTTTTTTTAGAAAATCGGGCACAACTTGGTTAAACTGTTAATTGTCATTTTAAAGTGTTTCCTCCTGTCCAAATTTGCTTGTTTTACTATTCTGACAGACTAATTTTCCCCTTTTTTACTGAAACAGAGTTTTGAAAGTTCAGCAATTGAAAACTTTTCTCATTCTCAGGGAAAAGAACTTTTCTTTAACCTGTGGTCTGCTTGCAAACCTCAGTTCAAGCATTGCCACAGCTGTCAAACATCCACACCTTTCTGTCAAGCCACCTAACTCACAATAGCATTCTACTATAGTGACTGGCTGATTAAGCTTCATGAGTTGTCTCTGAAGAGAACTGGCAGGAGCGGCAGCAGGAAAGGATCAGGCCTGAGGTTATCCTGTAGAGTTGTACAGCAGAAGGAGGAACAACCAAAGTGATGTCAGGAAGCCACTCCATACCAGTTCAGTTTTCCACCCTGTTTTCCACCTAGTTAGGGAATGGGAAGCACCAGGATAGGCAGTAGGAAGCCTTCAAAAGAGTGAGAAAAAGGAATAAAATTATGTCTCTTTAAAGCTAGATGTAGAGAGCCTACAAAAGCTCATGTGGATTGATATCTCTTTCTATTATATTCCTACATGACCTCTCAGACTGGTCACAAAATGAAAATGTCAATCACAGAACTCTTGCATTTTACAGGGAGAATTGATTGAACTAAAATTCAGTGCAAAAGTGAGAAAATATGAAATCCAGATATTTTTATGAAATAATTTTGAGACTATTTAAGATAACAGTAAACAAGGAGCTTAATACCTAGAGATAGAAACAGTAATCAGAGCTGAGGAAGCTGGCGGGAAGGTGAAAGGAATTGTTTAACTGGGAGTCTTTGTTCTCAGGAAGGACTTTAGCCTCTGACATCTCTCGAAGTTGCAACACAGCAGGATGCAAGCAATCAGGAAGATTTCTTGTGTGTGTCAGGGTACCTTCTTGGTACAAGTATCACAGTGATGCACAGCATTAGTGGGAGTGTAGTCTGAGTACTTGTAATTGCCCTCCTAAACATGTTTTTATTCCCTGTACAAATGCATATTGGTTTGTTCACTGTATGAAGTACATAGAGGAAGTTCTCTTCAGTCTGTGAAAGAAACGTATTTCTAAATCTAAAACTTTTTCAGTTTGCACTAAAATACAATTTTTTTTATGGTTGCTGTCAACAGGAAAATGAGTCTCCAAGTGCCACATTTTTGTAACATGGATATTGGTCAATTAGTTTAAAAATTGATGGAATAGAGCAAAATTATTATTAAATATTTGAGGACATAGGAATTCTCTTTTCTATGTAATGGCAGTTACTTTGATTTAAAAAATAGACTTGAATAATTTGTTTCTAAGTGAGCAAGCTGCCAATCAGCTCATCTGGAGCTGCACCTGAATTTTCTTAATACCTCTGAAAATGGAGGTTTCACAGCACTCTGCAGTGAACTGTCAGATCATTGCAGGAATAGAGCAGTATTCATCTCTTTCCTCAGCTAAGCTGTTGCATTTCAGAGCTTCAGCATTTTAATTTATGCCTGAGCAGTTATCTAAAGACAAGAAAAGGTCCATATAGAATATTCACAAAGGTGGTTCTAGAAAGAATTCCCCAGACCAAAATCAAAATAACATCATCACAATACCAAACAAAAGTGGACAATTTACACACATTATACCCTATTATCCTATCACCACAATAAGACAACTGAAATTTCCATGATCCTTCCACTCTTTATTCTCTATCTCTGTTCAATCCATGTTTTGCCCATTACCTCTCCAAATTATTATCCTTATCTCAAATTCCTCAAAGGCTGCAAGTTTTTTGCCAAACAAGACTGTGTTGGATGGACCTTGTTTGGAAGATAAAATGATCACCAAAATCATCTTCTACTTAAGAGACTAAAATATATTTGTGGAGATGTTCCTTAAAAAAAAATAAACATATATTCATGTGAGTTTTAAGATCAAAGTTTAACATCAAAAGCCATCATGATGTGAAGTGCTAGTCTAGAATAAAGTTTCTCTGCTTGTATAGATTATTAACAAGATGTTGACAGACTGCTCTTGTATCAGTCTGCTTTATCTTGGATTGTTTACCAACATTTCTCACCCCTCAAACTTTATATCAGTTTTACTATGGATGCGAGATGAGAAATTATGTCAGAGGAGACATAATTTCTCATCTCACATCCATAGTAAAACTGATGTTAAGGCACTTAGCCTAACTGTAACTGAGAACACTGTGCTCCAGCACATTTACAAATGCAGTCCTGTGCCAATAATCCTCCCAGGAACAGCTATCCTCCTGGGTGTCTGCCTGGTGCACAGGACAGCTGCTGTAGCACATCACTTCAAATAAAATGAAAACAATGGAAAATTATGCAAGTCTTCCAGAGTACACTGTATTAAATTTTACTTAACAGCTGAATCCAGATATTTCTCTTATGATACAATAAGCAATCTGTTTTTTAATTCATTGACCTTTTCCCTCTACAGAAGCATCAGGTGAATCTGCATGACTGCCTACATTTAGTGCTTAGTTGTTACGGAAACTTTTTAACAAAGGCAACATTGTATTGCAATACTCCTGAAGATTCAAGTTTATAAAACTGGTAACTCATGATAGGGCTTTATTCAAAGAGGAGAGATGAACAAAGCTTTTCTTTCCAGTTATCATACTTTTTTTATTTTTCAATGGTGCAATGACTACTCCTAATTAAGATCAGGTTTGGGGAATTTATATGTAAAAGATATTGTTTCTCAGATACACTGTTCAAATGTTAGAAGAAAAACTTGGCAGTTTCAGAGAATATTTCAACTACTGTAAATATAGGCAACCTAAACATCTGGGCAAACTGTCTTATCTTACTGTACTTGGATGTAAATATTTTTCAGGGAATTCAAAATTGATTCTTACTTGTCTTGCTTCATTACTGACTATACTGAAGGCTAAACCTATGCATGTATCGAATTCTTCCCTTTTAAGAAAACATCATAATTGTAGTTCCAATTCTTTTTCTCTATAGAAAAGAGAAAGCTGCTAAATTTTTTGGTAATAAATAGAGAATATTTATGAAAAATTTATTTAAAACATTATCATAATATTTGTATGAATGTTGGTATTTTGGAATTTCAATATTTTATATAAAAAGCTATTAAAAATTCTAAAATTAAAACTGTGAGAAAAAAATGAGGAAAAAAAAGTAAATATAACATTATGGACTATGATACTATTTTCGGTAATACTTAATTTCAGTAAAATACAATTTATAATAGGGAAAATAAATCCTTTGTGAAACATGTTGAATTTCTTTGTCAGGCTAGACTGTTTTAGAGGCCTCTGTTAGATAATAAAATGTATTTTTCAAATTTTTGTGTAGGATAGATGTGTTCATTTTGCCTTAAGTAATATGCATCTCAAAATTATATGTGAGGCATTGCCCTGTCTGAGTGAATAGCAATAGAGGGTTTTTTTCCTAATTATAGAGAAGCTAAGGAGAAATGAGGGGGGGGAAATCTACTCAAGAACAATAGCTAAGTTTAAGGCTGAGAAGAAACTACTCCTCAGTTCTTGGCAATGGGCATTTTATGCTCTGGTCAAAAGAAGTAAGATCAAAAGACAGCAACCTATTAAGAAGAGAACCCTACAGTGAGGCTGAAGCTGTTAGTTTCTTGAGGCTGACATAGACTTAGTGAGAATCAAGATTTACAATAGATAAGCATTTACTGAGTTCTCAAACACCAGTATACGCTATATCTTTGTAGGGACTGAAAAGAATGACAAATATACATCAGTTAATAATTGTATTTATGCTTCAAAACCTCCTCCAGCTGCTTTAAACATTTTAGCAAAATGGACCCCACTTTGTTTATAAGTATCTGCTCTTCAGTTGCACAATCCTGTTACTTTCCAGGGCTTTCAACGAAAAATCTTAAGACACCAGGAAAATGACACTATTTCTAACTTTAAAGTTAGCAGTCAAGGTGATGTACATCAAAGGCTATAACATGAAGCAGCAGCTCACAGAGGTGTAAGTCGTCTGCTTTGATCAGACACAGTGATGGAACTGAGCAACAAGAGGCAAAGCTGACTCAGGAACCTCCTTATTCTGAAAGATATGCTTCAAAAATGAGAGTCAATTACTTAGGTCCTCAACACTAAGTGTTCTGTGGTAATGAAGAATGCTTTTGTTTTCAAAATAATGGAAAATTTAAATTTTGGAAAGGCATTTTACTTCCTCTAGATGGCAGAAATCAGGATGAAATTTTATGTAGGTACATTTATCTTGAGCAGTCTAGTGTGCAATCCTCCACTTTTTTTCTGTAAAATGAGACTGGGGTGGTCAGAAAAAATTCTTCTGGGATAGAAATGTCTAATAACAATTCTTGTAAGATTTACCAGGATGGTTAAATATACAATTATATAAACAGCATGATAAAACAAAATCGTTATATAAATACCCACTATATTTCTTCCCACTCGTCTTTGATGCTTTTTCTCCATTTTCCCTTCCTTTTCTGACTTAGCAGCCTACATATATATAAGCTGTTTAGATATGAGTCAAACTTTATTCATACTTCAGCATTGCTTTTAACTACCAGAAAGAAAATTATTTTATAGTAATAAAAGTTGAAACTAAAAGAGTTACAAGGGTCTACTAGAGATGTGTTTCAACTGTTTCAGCCATTTTGATTTCAAGAAAAAAAGTAATCAGGTTCTAACAGTTTCACAAAGGAATCTACTAGGTAGTTTAATGGATTTCAGCAGAAAACAGTTTTCAATACAAATGTTTCATGCTTGGATTCATCCCATTATTTCTGGAATCTCCACATATTTTACAGAAATAATGACTTATTGAAGAGGGGGGTTGTGATATTGAGACTATTCAAATACATAGAAGATGTGATGATTTTTTCCTAGCAGTCATTTATTCTATATCCCATTAATCATTATGTGAAAAATGAAGACAGTAAAATACAGAAGAGAGTCTTCAGTGATACCTACGGTGATTTGCACATTCTTTGCAAGTGTATTTTATGTTTTGTTTTGCTTTACCAAATCTGTATAGTTTTGATATGCTGTAGTCTATTTGGAGTGTGTAATGTGTTTGATTTCTCCCTGCCTATTGGTTCCACAATGTTAGAAAATTAAGCTCTAGAACTGAAAGGAGAAGAACATGTTCTAATTGTTGGACCACTCAAGAGAAGAACCATGAAAGCCCTAGACTGATAATTACATCACACTTTCCTGAATGCAAGCAGCTGAAATCTAACTCTCTTGCATATATAATTTAGGAGCTTTAGTCATTGAATTTCCAGAGTGCACTGAAAGACCTGGAAGCAAATATGTAAATGCTCTGATCCCTTTTTCCTCCCCCATAACCTCTAAATTTGTTTTATCTGAACCTGTAATTTGTCCATATCTGACTACAACCAGCCCAAGATTTATGAAGAAAAAACAGAGGTTGATCTCTATTTTCATTGTATCCCCAGTAAAATTTGATTATGTTTGACTTTTAGGTTATCATACAGCAAAGAAGAAGTGGTCTTGGTAAACATTATTAAATCTAGTTATTCCACCTCCTCAGCACAAATTATTACTTTGGAGTAAGAAATTAGGTCACTTTTCCACCTCCTCTTTAAAACAGAATCCCCATGCTATTAGGTTCTACTTTCAGGAAAGAACTAAGGGGTTTGAAGTCTGTGTTGATGTTGACAAGGTGTAGCCCTGGTGGCTTCTGGTATAGAAACATGTCTAAACTTAGTTTTTTAAGTGATCTGTATTCAGACTGAGGGAAGAAGAATTTATCTGTAGCCTGATGACAGGGATATTCCTCCAGGGGAAAAAGAAAAAAATCATATACTTGAATCTTGTGAAATAAGCTCCCTTGCTTTGGGGAAAATATTGCAACCAGAATTTTATATTTTGCATGCTTTTTTATTGAGTAAAAGTGGTTGGAGTTGCTAATTTACTTTCCCAGATTAAGACAAGTAGAGATTATTTTTCCTATGTTTAGATGTATTTCTGAAAATTTTCAGGCATCCAAATTTAGGCAAGTAGTTCATATGGGAGACGACCATTCATTTTAGACTGTTCAAGTTGAAGTAGTTCTGGAGAATAGGTTATTTAGAGTTTTTCTGTGGAATCTACATACCTTGACCTTCCTGAATACCCAAATATGTGATTTGGATTAGTCTAAAATTATTTAGATAGTGTTACGCATCTGGTTTATACCACAAACTTTTCCACATAAGAGTTCCACGAACTTAAGCAAGCTAGTCATTCAGAACACAGTATAATTTCATAGGACTTAATGAAGTGACATTCTATTTCCATAGTCAAACAACACATTTATTGTATACTGAGACCATGCAGACAAAAAGAATTTTTGCCATGGTACTTGAAATTACTTCTACAGTATCATATGCTGTAAAGACAAGTTCTGCATTCTCCTTTACTTATAATAAAGCACTTAAAGCATTCAGTTTCACTCCAGGCATGATCATCTTCCTGGTGAATTAGTGAAAAATTTTCATTGACTTTGTTTGTTTTGCAAAAAATTATTATTAGATATTTGAGGACATAGGAATTCTCTTTTCTATGTAATGGCAGCTACTTTGATTTAAAAAATAGACTTGAATAATTTGTTTCTAAGTGAGCAAGCTGCCAATCAGCTCATCTGTTTGTAGAGTCCTAGAGATCTTGTTTTTAGGGGACAGGAATTATTTATTGTATTTTTATATTTTAAAAATTGAAATTCAACTCTTTTCTGATTCTGAATTTGATGGTAATAAGACGCAGTTGATTTTTAATTGCATAAAATTTAATAAAAATCATCAAAATAAATGAGAATGGTCATGTGTTTAAGACACACTGTTAAGGGAAGGGATATCATGCAGATATCAAAACCTACTGACTTGGGCAGTCAATATTTGGTGAAACAATCTGCCAGCTTTAAAATGCAGTGTGACTAACTTACTTGTGCATCCCTGTATTTGTGTGTAGATAATAGTGTTACAACAGCTAAAGCTCAGCAGCTGCTTGGTATTTTAAAACAAAGCCATTACTATACAACTCTACAAAAAGCCACAACCTCCAGTTGTTTTGTAATTCCTTCAAATGGACTTTTTGAACCTTTTTTTAGCATCACACCAGCACTTTGTCAGAAAAGAAACTATATGGACATACTCAGTTATAGTTGTGGTAATCATTTTCTGTATTTCCTGTAAGTTGTCAGGAAAATAAAATAAAAAAAAAAAAAATTAGCAAGTATCATCTGCAATAGTAGAAAAATTAATTTAAAATTCCCACAAAGTCTTGTGGCCCAAAGAAGATGATATACAATGAAGAGATGACAATACATACGGAATAGGATTGACTTCTTAGTCTCACTTCCATTATTGGCTGAACTTGATACTTTTCATGAGCATCATTTTGCAAACATGAGATGGACTTAAGACTGCATCTTTAAAACAGGGATAGCTAGATGAGATGTACCGGGGACCTGACTTTTCAAAACGAGTTTTAGAATCCAGGTCCCTTGTGATAACTGAGCCTCAGCAGGATTAATGACATTTGCTCTCTTCAAAACTGTATTATGAACATTTAACTAGTGTTCTCAAGTAGTATTTCTACAGAAAATACTATTGAAGACATTGCAACGAGTAGAAATACTACTTGGAAATTCTTGATTTGCCTTTCACAGTAATTTCTTTAGGTTCTGTACATTCCTGTAAGTGAGCTACAGCCAGAATCTGCAGTTTGCTGTGTTCCGCCTTATCCTGCTTGTTCCTCATTTTGACAGGAAAAAGGATTTCTAGATATGTCTGAATTACATATATCAATTTTTTTCTATTCTGTGGTCCTCTTTTCATACAAATAACCTGATTAAATGCTTCAACTTTAAACATATAAGAATGGCAACAGTCACTTTGATAATTTCTTAAATCAGTACTCACTAGAAATGGAGGTGGGGGGGTTGCAAGTACAGTAATTTAACCATAAATCCTAACTTGCAGATTTATGAACTGCAGATGTATCCAGATACATTTTTTATGTAGTATAAAGGTCAGTTTATTTGAAATTTCCAGTGCTGGTTACAGAATGCCAGTAGGCAAAATACAGCTCATGTCTGTTAATTAGAGACGCATTACATAAAAATCACACATTGATCTAAACGTGTTTCATCTTCCAGTAATAAGAATTGTGTATATCCTAACTATTCTTCACTTAGAATGTTTCCTGAAGTAGGAAATTTCAGGAACCACCCTTTTCCACAGGTTTCCAGATACTAGACTATGTTTTTTTCCATATCAGGTTTAAGTCACATTTTTATTCACCATGAGGCCTGAACTAGTAGTTCAGAGGCAACCTACCAAGACTCCTTTTCCATCCATTACAGTAACATACGCAACTTAGCTAAATTAAAGTTAGAGGGTACAAGCTTTTTCTTCAGCAGTTAACTTTTTTAATTACTGTCCAAGTTTAAATGAGACAAGGGTCTTTTGCTGAGGATGGATTAGGAGAAAAGATCCAAACTTCTCTTTCTAAGCAATTATAAATCCAAAATCAAGAGGCTCCAATTGAAGGAAAACAAATTATGGAAAAGGGAAAATAACAGCCCTTTATTAAAAGGTATATGTGTATTAACAGAAACATGAAAAAAAAAACCAAGGAAAACAACCAAACAACACTCCTATACCCACAAATAACCCCTTCAAAAACAAACCGATAAACTGGCAAAAGGAAGAGTAAATAGTTCAATTTTTGCACCCTTTGGTGCAATTCCAACCACAGTCAGCAGAGGGCGCCGTCGGGTCACCAGAGATGCAGAACTTGTAATGTCCAGTGCCCGTCACCAGGCAGCATTGTGGGATCCCTGGTCACTGCCACGTGGGATGGGGGAAAACAATACCCTCCAGGTATGTCGGAGGGAAAGAAAAAAAACAAACCAAAAACCAAACCAAAACAACAAAAAAACCCACCTCAGTTCCCCTTCCCTTCCCACACTGGGAAAGGAGAGAGGGGAATGGAGGGGGAAGAAAAAAACAGCAATAAAACAGAAAGTTCTAATGGAAGAAAACTCACGAACTTCAGTTTGTTAGGATTCGCTTTAAGTAGGGCCTGCAGCCAGCAACAGCTGAGCAGAGGGCAGCAGCAAACTCCCCACCGATAGGAAAAAAAACAAACCAGGCAGCGTCTGAAGCTCGCAGCAGGTCCTGAGCCCACCGGCACACCAGCCTCTCCTCTCCCCACCTCCTTCCAGCCACACAGTAGCCCCCCAGCTCCTCCCTCTCCTTGCCCCAGAGATGAAAGAAAGAGAACAACAGGTGGAGTTCCTTATCTGCCCCGTTCCTAGAAGACTAATCTTTTGGTCATTGGCCAGCCTTTTGTGCTCTTGAGTGCTTATTTTGATAACCCGGGGGAAGGGAGGAAATTCTCTGCCCGGCTTACAAGAGCTAGCTAAAACCATGACAATTCCATACACTCATATAACTAATTATCAATACTAAATAAGTCATTCAGGTGATTCTCCTCCTCTACTCCACTCTTGTGAGATCCCACCTTGAGTATTGCATCCATCTCTGGGGTCCCAAACATAAGGACACAGGCCAGCTGATGGAAGTCCAGAGAAGGGTCATGAAATGATCAGAGGGCTGGAGCACCTCTCCTATGAAGATAGGCTGTGAGAGTTGGGGTTGTTCAGCCTGGAGAAGAGGAGGCTTTAGGGGAGACCTTATTTCAACCCTGCAGTACCTAAAAGGGACCTAAAAGAAAGCTGGAGAGGGACGTCTTACAAAGGCATGCAGTGACAGGAAAAGAGGTAATGGCTTTAAACAGAAAGAAGGTAGATTCAGATGAGATTTTAGGAGGAAATTCTTTCACTGTGAAGGTGGTGAGAATGTGTGAACGTGGATGCCCCATTCCTGGATATGTAAGGCCAGGTTGGATAGAGCTTGGAGCAACCTTCTCTAGTGGGAGGTATTCCTGTCCATTGCAGTGGTCTAGAACTAGATGATTTTAAGGTCCCTTCCAACCCAAACAGTTTTATGATTCTCTGAAATGAATTCATGCAAAAGACCAGAAAAAACTCTGGTTTTCCCCTGCCAATGTATAACCAGCCACAGAACAAGCTGTTTTAAATAACCACAGAATATAAGGATTATGTTGAAGGTTAAATTGTGTCTGCTTAAAGTCAATACAAGGAAACAAATATCTCCACATCCCACAGAGCTTGATTTTAATGGTTATGTCATAAAAATAAACTCTCTCCTGGAGTTTTATTTCTTTTGTGTGTTTATGAAGTTTCTATCTGCATTAGCAATGAGATGTTCATTTCATCACAAAGTCTTGGGAAAGATCAGTTCCAATATACCAGCCACCTGAGAACTTTTATTAATTTAAATCAGTAAGTCTTTGGAAATGAAGATATTTCTCTTAGGTTTTATAAATTTAGCATTTATGTATTGATTTCAAGCACTGTTTCTATCAGATTATTTTGATTCTACTAAATAGGGGGGTTTTTTTCTGTCAAGTTCTTTTAAAATGAATTATTTTCCATTTAGAGTGTGTTCTTTTCATTCTCAGCTCCTTCTACAGCTTTTAATACTATTAGTGCTTCTAATTCCTTTAGGATAAACATTATGCAAACAAAATAGCATTATTCTTCAATTAGGACAAGCCTGTTCTTACTTATATTCCAATATCCCAAGATGGTAAAATCACTTTAGCATGACAATGTCCTCTTTAAATGAAATGGCTGGTTGTTTGGGACTCCACATAGTGTTGTAGGTTTTATGTGTAGTTTTAATATTTTTAAATATTCTTAGCACCTTTAAATTTTCACTACCTGATTTTCAGGTGAAAGATCAAAAGTAACTTACTTGCGGATAACTTCATTTAAAAATAAAACAAAAAAAGCCATCACATTTTATTGATTTAGGAGGTTAACATGGTCAAAAAAGAAAATACTTGTTTGTAAACAAACTCCAAGAATGTTGGACTCTGGCAAATCTAAAGGGTATATGGCACATTCGCCTTCAGATTTACTCAACTAACATGTCTCTACTGTTCCACTCCCGGTTGTCTTCTGAACCGTTGGCTCTCACAGAAATGTTAATACCATTAAGCACCAGCTCAGAAAACTTTCTTCCTACAATTGGTTGGTTGCCTGATTTAAGGGATTGTAATTAATTTCTAATCTTCAGAAGAATTCAGAGACAAACTATGTTTACTAGTACCACTGTCAAAATTTTACAGTTTTGCAGTAGTCTGATGAGGTAAAGAGTTAGAAATTGTTTCTTAAATATAATAGTCCATATAAAACTTCTGCTCTCTTGAGCAATAAGCCTCAGAAGTAAATCCAAGAAGGCAGTAAATTCACTGGAAATTTGAGATTCACTAGAGTTTGGATTTTTTTTCTGTGAATTAGGATCAAACATGACACATCACTTTACCTCTGAAAAAAAAATATTAAAATATTGATAAATTAAGAGTGCCATGTAATTAAAATATTTTATTTGGAAAATGGTAAATACTTTCTTAGAACATATTTTTTTAAAATACTTTAAGATGGTAATTTAATTTGAATAATAATATAATATTCTTTCAGTAATCTTAAAAATTCAAGTGACACAAGAAACAAAGCACTGTGTTCCATATTAAAGGTTTTATTCCCATCTGACTGAGAAAAACTCGGACGGTTTTGTTTCAGTGTATTTTTTTCCTTCTTCTCACCATTTTACTTACTGGTTTTAGGAAACCTAAAAAAAAAAACAACTATGATTTCTTCATTTCTCTCTAATACAATTCCATTCCGCTGAAAGAAAACAGAAGGAAATTTGAGAGACAAAAATAAACAGGTAAATTTGTGAGAATTCATCAATCCAAGCCACGAGGAGGTAGACACTAAAAAGGCTATCCACAAAGAATAAAATTGTATAAAGTTCACCTCCACCTTCAAAATAAAGAACAAAATAATCAATTCTATCAGCAAATCTGCAAAAGTCTTATACTGTCTGCACACACATGAATAATGGCTGTGGTGAATGGGTTATGAATGACAGTCCTCTGCTGAACGGAGATGCATATGCACTTGGCATTCTTATGAAATAATGTGTGCTTTATTTAAAGCTGAGAGAAAAAAAACAGCAATGTGGTTAATTAATTAATGAATTATTTTCCAGAGAACTGCTTAAATGAAAAAATAAAATACATAATAATTCTTAAGAAATTAATGTTTTACTCCAAATGAGGTCAAAACTTTTATTAAATAGTATTCATACAAATGACCTAGTAGTCATTTATATCATAAGTGTATATGAAAACTGGACAGCTGTGCAAAAATTTACATGTATTTACATCTTTTAATTCAATTTTATTTGGAGTGTAACGTGATCCTGTTTGCATCACACTATAAGCAGTAAAACTGCCTCTTTCAAGAACTCATTCCCATAAAGTGCCACTTACAACAGATGGGAATAGGAATAATAAGGAACAAATATTTACAGCTCTCGGCATATCATGGGCATGTCAGCCTGCAGCAGGACTAGAATACATTCTTACTGATGTGATATTTCAGTGTTTGAAGAAAGCATGTCTTCTCTGTTGTACGCTTATCAGTTGGAATATGATGTCAATTGATTTCAATTATAATAAAAATTACTTGTTTTCTCTCATTTCAGTTGAATACAGCTTCTTAATAACACCATAAAGCCATAGTAAAGTTTTGACAAACTCTTTAGTCCACCTTTTCTAAATACAGAGTATTTTTTCCTTGCTTGTGTGGTTCTAGAAGTAATACAGGAGATATTACACAGATCTTTGAAGGATCAAGTTCTGAAGGTAACAAATAATAAGTCTACTCTTTCCCTAAAATCTATTTCTACTATTAGGGGGACAGTCCAGACTTTAATCTCCTTTACAGTCATCAGTCTTGACTAGCTATGCAATAAATTATGGTTCAGCAGCTAAATGGTGTATTTTTAGAGTAAAATAATTTTAAATATTTGTGGTTTGATGTCTTGCATGTGTTTACATATGCCATATCAGTTTTAGAATTGTCAAAGTTCACTACTCTGCTGCAAGATAATGAATCTCAATGGACTTTCCTGGGGTGTGATTCTATCATTGTGCCCTCTGAATTTTTTCAAAGTTTATAATTTCTCTTCTTGATCACTGTTTCTCCTCCCTTACATGTTTGAAACCTAGCTTAAAGTCCATTCTCTCCCAGTTTATTAAAAACCAAACTCTCCAGCAGCCACTTAGAGCTTCTGCTTAAGGGCCAGTGTCAAGAATTCATTCTCATAAGATTTATCAGATAGCCTGCCGCTTCTTTTCATTTGGCTCTAAGGAAGTCACCTTTCATGTCGACCTATATAAAGGTTTTAAAATGCTTTTCCAGGAAACTCACAACTAACATAATTACTTTGACAACAGAATTGCTAACATCTCTTCCTTTAAAAAATAACAATAAAAAATTTTGAAAGGAGGAATGCATTATTCAGTTCTAGTACTACAATCAACAACTGTAGAATTAAAATAAAAAATTGCAATACATCCACCCAAGTTTGTAAACATATTGTTGTTTACAATAATTGTTGTCCATTTTAGCAATGCAGAAAACAACTTTAAATGATTAATTGTATAATATTTAGAAATAGAATTTTTATCCACCTATGAGATGTTACCTTTTCTATGTCCAGCAAAGCACTCACTTTTAAAGTGTAAAAAGAACAAATTTATATCTTAACAACATCAGTTTCGACTTTTCTTCTCTGAAAATCATAGGCAGGCAATTCACCATTATTTCAACAGGCTAATTGCAAATACTTTTTGACAGCAGTAACATAAAAACAAATTTTTTTTGCTGCATGAGAGTGAAAAAGTAAAATAAAAGATAGTTTAAAAAGGAATCTGGTTTTGATCAATTAATTACTTTCCAAGAGTAAAAAGAGGGAGAGAAAAAAAGAACAAACCACAACAAAAGAGAAAACTTGATAAACAAAAATTAAATTAAATGGGGGAGATATTCATATTGACATCAGGTGATCCATACTTTCACCTAGAATTTTATATAACATTTTTGGTATGTCACTAAATAGGTTAGCTAAGTTTACTGTAATTATCAGTGGATGAGATATATTCTTCTATTACAAGTATGCATTCCTCACATTTAGATGGTAACATGATGCTTTTTAGATATTCCTGTGTTCTTAGTTCATGAAGAAACATCATTTTGTGTATTTTGAAAAGTAGTATAAAAGTATACGTTCTCGTATTCTTGGAATCAGGACTAAAAATAAACCTCAGCTGGATTTCAAAAATTTCAAAACAGGTTTAATACAAGACTGAATGTGTAAGTTTTTCTAAGCAACAATAAAACTATGAAAAATACCTAGAATTACTTGATTTAAAGGGATATATTAAAGGAACTGAAACTTTGAAACTGTAGATTATTGACAGAAGGTAAGAAAATCTTAGTAAATAATATATCAAAGAGAAAGTCAATTGCTATAGATGAAGTGTTCCAAAATGTTAAGAAAAAAATCATAATAGAAATTAAATTATTTAAAATGTTAAATAAGAGTACTGAAGTGTTTAAACTTAGTTGATGTATAGGAAGAGAATATTCTTGGGATGCTGTCAGTAGTATATCAAAATGGTGACAGTAACAGAGAATTTTATAGGAGATTAGAGAAACCAAAAGGGCAGGAAAAAAAATAGCACTAGTAGTTCCTGCATATAGGATGGACAGTTTCTGGGTATTAAATTTGCAGGAGTTAATACAGAGAGGAATTTGACTACATGCTGAAGTGATCTTACTTGGCACAGCAACTAGTGTCAGAAAAAACTGAATTAGTTCCTGTTTCAGTACTGCTCTGTACCTAAGATTGGTGTAACCATTGAAAAAATAGTCTACAACACTGATCACAAAATGTGCCAACTGATGATTTTATATGAATGAAAAACCAAAAGCAGAATGCCATTCAAATAATAGAACTTCAAAAAGTAAAACTATATAAAAATGAGAAAACTTGTAAAAAGGAAATAAATAGATCCACTAACAGGATAGAAAGTTTACATGCAGCACAGCAACTGTTTCAAGTTATATTTAAAATTCAAAGGTAGCATGTTCTACTTTTTCAGAAAAAATCTCTAAAACTACATAGAAACAAAACCAAAAAATCACACTGTGTTTTAGTTGTTAAGGACGCAGACTAAAAAGAACATAATTCAAAAACTGGAGACTGTATAATTCTTTGTCTCAGTGACCACCACTGAGGGGACACTATAGACCGATATCAGGGACTTTTTGCAACAGATATAACTGAGGAATTTTCTGAAACCAATGTTGATTCAGGAATGCAGGATGCACTGCTTACTCCACATATCCACATCTCTTGTGCTGTACAGATTGTGAATAGAAATGTAGTCTATGTGCCTAGTCAAGGAATCATTCCTTAAATGCTAAAACCCTTTTGCTGAAGTAATATTTCCTGATAGCTGATCTAAACCTCCCCTGGTGCAACTTGAGGCCATTTCCTCTCATCCTGTCTCTTGTTATCTGGAAGAAAAGTCTGACCCCCACCTTGCTACAACCTCCTTTAAGGTAGTTGAAGAGAGTGATATCTCCCCTGAGCCTCCTTTTCTTCCCTGAGCTGCTCCTCACATGGCTTGCACTCCAGACCGTTCACCAGCTTCATAGCACTTCTCTGGATGTGATCCAGCCCCTCAATGTCTTTCTTGCAGTTAGGGGCCCAAAAGTGAAGACAGGATTCAATGTGTAACCCCACCAGTGCAGAGTACAGGGGTACGATCACTGCCTCGGTCGTGTTGGCCACACTATTTCTGATGCAGTTCGTGATGCCACTGGCCTTCTTGGCCACCCGGGCACACTGCTGGCTCATGTTCAGCTGGCTGTTGAACAGATCCTCTTCTGACAAGCAGCTTTTCAGACACTCATCCCCAAGACTGTAACATTGCATGGGGTTGTTGTGATCAAAGTGCAGGACCCAGCACTTCACCTTGTTAAATCTCATACAAAAGCCCATCAATCCAACCTGTTCAGATCCCTCTGCAGAGCCCTCCAACTATCCAGCAGACCAACACTCTTGCCCAACTTAGTGTCATTTGCAAGTCGACTGAGGGTGCATTCGATACCTACATCCAGATCCCTGATAAAGATATTAAACAGGACTGGCCCCCCTACTGAGTCCTGGGGAACACCACTAGTCACCAGCCACCAAATGGATTTAACTCCGTTCATCACCACATGTGGTCCATCCATCCAGCGAGTTTTTTACCCAGAAAAGAATACACATGTGGATGGCCTCTAACATGGGCTGAAGCAACTGTCCCTAGTACCAAATTCTTTGATCCAGCCAGAAATCCCAAGGGATAATAGTGCTTTCCAAGGCCTCTTTCTGGAGCTGGGGACAGCAATGTGTTTACCTGTAGTAGGTGTACTTTGGCTGCAGCTCAGGGTCACCAGGTGAAGGTAGGCACAAGAAGGTAGGCAGGCATCTCTTCAGGGAAGATGAACAGGTAATGCAGGATCTTCAGGTCTTCAAAAAACCTGTACAACATCAGGAACCTAAGCCTTACTTTGCAAAGAAAGACTCATAAAAGAGAAAAGGCTCTTGGAAACAGTCAGCGTGAATCAACCAGGGGTGAATGATTTGCACGTGAAGAGAAAGGGGATCTTTCAATACCTATGCATAGTATATTAAAAATATAGATTCAGACTTTTGGCAGTGGGGCATGACAGGAAAACTACAGGCAATAGGCATTAATTGAAACAGAAGAGGCTCCACCTGAAGTTAAGGAAAACTTTTTTTCATCCAGAACTGGAAGATGTTGTCCAAGGACACGATGTAGTCTCCATCATTGAAGGTTTTCAAGATTGGGCTGAAACAAGTGCTGAGAAACCTGGTCAAATACCGTAGATAAACCTACTTTGAGCAGGAACTTGGATCAGTAACCTCCTCAGGTTCCTTCCAATCTTAATAATTCTTTGGTTCCAATTAAGGATAAACAGGAGATGGACCTGAAAAGTACATCATGATCTGAACTAAAGTACTAATTTAGGTGCATCCCATAGACATGTACTGTATACTAAAGTAGTGTTGATACAGGAAATAAAGGAAATAATGCATCATAAACTCTTCAGAGTTCTCTGAAGTTGTCAAAGTGCATTCAGATGAAGATAATCATGCTGCAATTCTTCAAAAAGAAATTTGGACACTGACCTTCACCAAAGACTTTGACAGAAACAGAAGAAAAAAGGCATGATCTTTTCATTGTTAATATATTTTAAAGGTAAGAAACAAATATAGGAATAAGTAATTAAGTTTTCTTATGGAAGAAGATCAACAGGATGCATCTGTGCTACGGATACTGATATGAAGATACTATGATCTCACAAAAGAAATGTGAAGATTACTTACAAATTCGATGCTGCTACCAAATTATTCAAGTTAATCAGTGTGTAAGTAATGCTATCTCTAAAATGTAATTGGATAATGGAATAATGGGGGACATTCAGTATTGATAAAAGCTGAATAAAAGCAACATAAGGCATATTTAGAAAAGCAGCCCTAATTATGCACGCATAGCGATGAGTCTTAAATCAGTCATTAAGTCAGGAAACAAATGTTAGAAAGACTTGAGACAATCCAGGCTCATGTAAAGGTTGTACTTAATTATGATATGAGCAAAATCACTTCTACTGCAGATAACTTTCTGTTCTATTGCTCCCCTGCAATAACCCTCATATGAGATAGCATGCTGATAGCTATCTGTGCTAAATGACTGATCAGTACAAAGACATTAGTGACTTTGCAGCCCTGCAGGATAGCAATCCATCTCTGTATCTAACACCTGCTTAATGGGCCACAGGACATCTCTAAATCTCTTTACTGACATATTTTGCAAAGGCCACCCTAGTGTTAAGCAGCAATGAAGCTGGTTTTACTGAGACAGGACTTTCTATTTGCCTAGTGGAAAACAAAAAATGGTGCATACAAAATCTCTTTGAAGTGACTGTTGATGTTTCTCAGTACCTGCAGTGAAGATTAAATTAGCAACCATGGGATGTGTTTGTTTTTTTCTCCTCTGGAAACAAAACATGAAGTTTTTTTACAAATAAATCTCTCAATGATTCTCCTTTCTAGTGGGAATATTTAGTAAGGAATGGATTTAGAAACTACTATGTATTTCTTCCTGGTATATGCATATCTAATATGCACAGCAACCTGCATATAACATAATAATTTTAAAATACCAACAATTTTTAGAATAATTTTTAGTATTACCTCCTCTATGCATATTGGCATATTCGTTTCCTTTCATAAATCCAGGGCAACATCCTATTTCAAGCTTTAGGCAGCAGCCTTCCCAAAATCCTAGACTCAGAAGATTCCTCTTTATTCCACAGGATGAACATTACTTTGGAAATATCAGTCATTCTCATATTTTCCTCTTTCTGAGTAAATGCCAGAGTTTATATCTTAGTACTCTGATCATTTTCTCTTGTCCTGTCCATTAATTTCCTTTCTCCTCTTTTTTGTTTGCCAACTCCTTCCTTGTTTTGAAGATGCCAGTAACACTTGGAAACATTCTGAACAAAAAATACACTTTAAAATGCATGATGGCTGTGAATCACATATAACCTACCAAAAAAAAAAATCATAATCTGCCAAATCAATTTAGTCATATTCCTGTGCCTTCCTAGTCTCTTTCTCCCCTCTTATTTTCAAATATATGGTTTTTCATGTACCTGTTTAAAAATCTGCAGTTGTTCTTTTTCTGTTCTACAGGCCAAATGAAGGCACTTTGTGCAGCTTGATATAAAATTTGATCATGCACGTTTAGAAAACTCTCACCAATTCCATATACATTCTGGAAAATTTGAAACTGCATTAGCGGTGCCAATATAATGAGGTGGAAAGGAGAAAAAGAAAAATGTGAAAGACATGGAAAAAGAAGCAGATAGTCCAAATTATGTATTTTCCCTACAAATCATCTTGGTTTATGCTGAGTAATCCAGTGAGTCACACTGACAATCTTTCCAGTTTCTTGAAACGGACAGATTTTTCATTCCCATGTCTGTCTTATACCTTAACACTGAATGCCCTCTAAAATGTGCTTATGAAGGGGCCAAGAAAAGAACATGTACTGCAGATGAGAGTATCTGAGCATACAACTTTTCCATATTACTCTTCAATTTAGTTTTTCACTTAGACCTTTTTGTTTTGGTTTGGGTTTTTTTGGCTGTTAGCTACTGGACTTGACATGTTCAGTAAAAAGCCAACATTCATATCCTAGGCTGATACAACCAAATTTTATACTGGGCACAAGTATTCAAATAATTCTATTTGTATTGCTTTTCCTCTATTACCTGTGATTTTTCTCCATGGTTCAGTTATAGATCTTCTCAATCATCAAAATTCTTTGGTTCTTCAGTTTCCCTCTTTCCACCTTTTCCACCTCATCAGTGAATACCATGCTGCAGAACGCTGGTTTTTTGCTGTAAGACACAGTTATCCTTTACCCTTTGTTAAAAAATTAATTAATCTCATGGGGATTTTTTTTGTTTTATTTTAGTCAGGTTTTGATTTATGATAACACTTGTTTTTTACAGAGCAATAATTTAACTTCATAAATAGCTATTTGTGAAGATTTTTCTAAAAATATCTGAAAAATATTTGAAAATGTTGAGACATCTAGTTCTCCACTATTCAATATTATCTGCAATTCTAGCAAATTTATTTTTGGCAAGAAAAAAAGAAAAGAGGAACAGAAACTAAGCTTGAGCATGAGAAGGATGAAAATTTGAATGTATATAAATGCACAGTAAAATTAGACATCTATAAAGAAAGAAGAGGCAGCATTAGAAGCAAAGATTTGGCATATTATTTCAGTCGACAGAAGCACTAGAGTTAAGGTTTCTTGCTTTTGTACTTATGTGTTAGCTCCTCCCATTGATAATTCATTATAGAAATTTTCATGGAAAAAAATATGCATTTTCTTTCAAAATGTTTGCAAACTAACTGTCTCTAACTGTGCTCTTACTGTCTAGGAGTTCCCTCGCTCTTTAAAGCAATGCCTTAGCCATCTGTTATTTGACTACATATTTGGCTCTTTCTCTTTCCCTGTTAAGAAGCTAATGGAGAATAGACAGGAAACTGTGAATTTGAAACATTTATTTGAAAGCATTCTCTATTTACATACTATTAAAATTTGTTTGTAAATCTTCCTCTAATTATTAAGCTGTCATCATATCTTGTCAGAGATATGGTTACTCAGTGTTAAAAATAAAGGAGGCCTTTATTGTATACAGTTGGTGATCCACACACTAACATTACAGATTAGCTCCAATAGTGCATTAAACATTTTAAAAACATACTCTGGCACTTAGGACAGTTGACAAGAAAGAGTTATCATCGTATGTTCATAAACTCTTTCAGCTCACAAAACAGAATGGCTTCACTCAAATTTGCTATCAGGCTGCTGAGAATAACTCCTGGATTTGCCTATGTGTTGAACTCTGTCCAGCAATTCTTGGGGAAAAGACTAGCTGGCATATGGCAAACTTGAGCCACATTCTAACATCTCTACTAGAGATGATCAAATTCTGTTGCCTGAGCACATTCACAGCAAGTGCTTATCATAATTAAAAGATAGCCTCAGTATACCATAATTTAGCTCAGAATAATGATTTATGGGCATAAAAAATTTAATTTCTAATATGTTACTTCGTTCAAGTCCTACCTCTTTGCCCTATTTTGCATTTAGATTTTGAAAAGTACACTTTCCAGTTTTTCAGTCTTTCTTTTAGGATTCCCATGTTTTGTCACATTTAATGTTTCTGTAGGACCGCAATATCTATCAGCGCTTGAAAACATTTTATATAAATTAAGATGTTCCAGTGATATGTGTTTACACATCACTAGAACTGCATCTGCGTTCCCGTTTGTTGATTCTATTTTTTATTTTCCTTTTATGAAAACATACCTGTTTTCAAGTTGTTCAGATGACTCTTGCTCAGGTCCTGTTCTTGTATATACACACCGTTTTCACCTGTCCACAATGTAATCAGAATGACTGATAAGTCACCAGTTTTCTGTATGGGTTTTACAGCATGATGTGATTTCTTAAATTTAATAAGTATTTTGTGATAAGCTGTGTCACAATGATCATGGAAAACTACTGATACTGTGTTTATCGATGTGTCAAAACTCTTGGTTTGGTTAATTTCATGAGAAATTAAGAATTTAGGGGGTTGTGATCAAGTGGTAAATTGGTTTTCTAGTTACTTAATTTTCAGAAACAAATTGTGACGCTTCAAGGTACCTGATTGCAGCCTTTTACCACAGCCTTACCAGAAGGACAGTCTGTTTTACGTAACATTCTCTAAATTATTCTGTCAGCAGCTCCTACATTCAGACATTCACTTACACGTAGTACATATCTGAAAATAAAAAGGGAAGAGATGTTGGGGTAACTCTGCTATATATAAAAGAATGCAGAAGTTTGTAATATTGTTAAATTGACCATGCTTCCAAGATGGTATTTGTAAGCCTTTGTGTAACCCTTCTTGTTCCCAAAATCCCTCACTGTACCTCGGAATGTCTGAGAGATAACTGGAAACTCACCTATTGGCTGTTAATCCTTTCTTGTAATTGGTTGGTTTGTAACACCTCCTGACCTCCCAATGGTCACGTTGTGATCCCTCCAAAAGCTATTTAAGCTGTTGCCAGATCAATAAATCTCTCTCTGCCTGCTTTTCTCCTGCCTGACTGCTGGCCTGGTGGTCTCTCTGGGGGGCCATGAGGTGCCGCGGGGTGAAGGGAGGAGGGTGAGGGAGCACGCTCCCCCTCGGAGAAAGGGGTAAAAGAAAGGCCTCTTGTTCTGGGGTTCCCCTTCCCTATCCACTCAGCGTTCGTCATCTGACTATAGCTCACTGTCATAGGAAAATTAGAAACTATACCATAGTTATGATTTATACAATTAAAATAGACTATTTTTGAGGCTGTCAGACTCGGGATGGGGAACTGCAGGGGCTCCCCATAGGGGTGGCTGCAGAGAAACCTGCAGCCAGGAAGCAGGACAGGCTGGAGAGAGACAGGGGCAGCCTCAACCCTGAGCACCTCCATGGGGACAGGAATGTGCCAAGGCCAGGCTGGGGCATTTGGCCACAGGTCAGGCCCAGATATAGCAAACTGGTAGTTTACAAGATTTTTTTAAACATTTTTGACTGTGGATATACAGAAATACAGGAAACATATCATCCTTTGAAATATTTAATTTTGCATTTTTTTTTATTAGGCAATTGATTATTAAATAGAGCTAGAGAAAAAATCTTCAAGTCTTCAATAACAAATATTACCGATTGTTTATAAATATATATGTTAAGATAGATTTAAATATTAAGAAATATTAGAACTAAAATATCAGCTAATTAAATTATGCACTTGATAACTGCACACAATATTTAAAAACAAAACAAGAAAACCCCAAAGTAAACTTAGAAGTTAACAAAACCAGAAGTTAACTAAAGCCAAAAAGGATTTTTTCTTCCCTTTATCAACTTTCTTTATTACTATGCACTAACAGCATTAGTTCCAGTGGTATCTCAACTTATAAACAAATTTGAAAAATTTCAGGGAAAAGTTCAAATCGCCTTAAATTTTACAGATTACCCCACACACAGGTGGGATACTTTGTTTACACTAATAATAACCTGTGGTACTAACACTGCACTAGTAGTAACAGTGTCAATGCCAATGAAGTCTGGGTCATTATTTCTAAGCTGTGTTTAATTACTTAAAGTTAACAGCACACTTGGAATAAATTCAAGATTTCACAAGAAAAAAATTATAGTAGACTAGATGTAGAAAGAAAGGAATACTGCAGCTTAGAAAAGTTTCAGAGAAGGTGATACAAAACATCTGGAACAGCCTCCGTAATGAAGGCAGTGAAATCATGGAATCACAGAAATACTCGTTGGATGTCACTTACAGAAGTTATCTAGCCCAGCATTCTGCTAAAAGCAGTGTTATTGCCATTTCTAGATCAGGACAACCATGGCTTTGTTTAAACAAATCCTGAAACTTCCAAGGATAGAAAGTCCACAGCCTGTTCCGGTAGTATACTCTGATACCTGCTCTGTACAGTTCTGGTGTTGCCTTACCCTCCCACAGGAAAAAAGGATTTTCCTTATGTCCAGTCTCAACCTTCCAAGCCACAAATTGTGATTGTTGCCCACTGTCATACTATCTGCCACTATAGAGGAATTTGGTTTCAATATTTCTGTAGCTCAGGACATCAAGTAACTGTAAAGTGCTACTTTGTGTGTCCCTTCATCCTAAAGAAGACTGCACAACCAACATCTCAGCCATGAGCTCCAGCAGAGAGCATTTTCCCACGGCACTGCACACTTTCTATGACTGTAACAGGATGTGCTCAAGCACTCCAATAAGAGTTGTTGAGAAGAGCAGGAAAAAGCCTAGAATGTGTCCCTTCTTCATTCATTTTGGAAATAGATTAAAAACCATACCCGAGCTTTAGCCCCGTAAATTCTCTTATTTATTACTCCTATTTATCACAAAACTGGATACAGTTTTTAAGAATATGGGAATAATATCATTTCCCTGAGGGCACTAACTGGCCTTAATGGCCATTAACAGCCTTATGGCATCCAGCACTCAAGCCCTCTTCCATTGAACTAGAGAATCCATTTAAGCTCATGTTGGGACCTTTAGTCCTGGTCTGACATATCCTGTACATTTTCAGTATTGTGTTTGGCTATTAACCCTTGACTGTGGACTGACTGCCAGGATTGTCATCAGACCTCCAGTGACTGGGTTTTCCTGTCGGTTGCAGGGATGTGTCTGATGCTAGTTCCCATGATTAGACCAAAGACTGCTGCAGACTGACTTCCTATCTTTACCTTGGACCTTCTTCATCAGCCATGGACTTGCCTGATGATCTGGACCTGGCTGAGCCTCAGTGCCACATCTGTGCCTGCCCTGCATGCCTCACTTGGATACTGTGCAACAGAGCTCTGACTGGCAAGGTCAGTGCCCTCATGGATGTATTTATGCACTTGACTTCCAGCAGCCTCTTGTTTGGGGAACAGCTGGCCTTACTGCACACTGCATTGATTTTTTTTTTAATTGGGTGGGCCAACCCTTTTCTGCCAAGCTCTCACTCAGACAGCCCCTTCCCAGCTTGTCATGATGCATATGTTTATTCTTGATAAGCTTCAGAAAGCTTCTGTTGATCAATATGGAGTTCAGGGATGCTCCACTTATTATCAGCCACCAAACAACAAGTCATTAACCATCAGCCTATGAAGATGATAGACTACCCAGTTCTAAATCTATCTAAAACTTGATACATTCAGTGTATATTTCCTACAATAATATTCTTCAGCCTTGAACACACAACTAAAGGTGAACATGATAGAGGTCTTTAAAATAAACACTGACATGGGGAAATAGACAGCTATTCCCTGGGTTTTCCAATGTAACTCTTAGAGGTCATAAGCTGAAAGAATAAGGTACAAATTCAGAACAAAGATAAATAGCTTTTTCTCAGAAGAAAAAAATCCCCACTGGAATAAATAAAGAAAATAACGCAAAATTCATCAAAATAAGAGCTATCATTTCTACTGAGCAGAGTGATTGTACTACATACCACTGTAAACTGGTAAAGTATATCAGAAAAGAATGACCAAACCAGTTGGTACTCTTCCACTGATGAGCTATTGCCTATTAGATAATGAGTGAGAAGGATGCTTCTTCTAGAACCCAATGCCATTCATGTTTTAAAGACATTGATTTGAGTAAGAAAAAGTAAATTTTTTTTCTTACAGAAATGAAGCCTGACCATGTATTCCTCCCTATTATTAACTGAAATAGGAGAGGTTACATAAAAAAATTACAGCCTATTTTAAAATATATATCTACCAAAATACAATGTGATACTATGGTACAGTAGCCAAAAGTATCTGTCATACTCTTCCTTTTTGATCATCTGATCTGCATATAGTAAAACTCCAGTGAAATTATCAATATAGATTATTTGCTGATGTGTGGACTCAAGTTGTTGAGGGAAACATGGTTCTGAAGCTTAGTTTCTTTATCCTTTCCATCATTTAATGACTAGAACTTCATCAGGAAAAACAGATAAGAGATTTTCTTTGCAAACAAGAACTAACTTGTCAGAAGTTGCTATTTTAAGTGTATCCTGTTGTTAGGGTAACTAAAGTTCTAAAAATACTTTAAATTAAAAGGACATCACCTTAAAAGCTACTCACGTAGTCATAGCAACAGTATTTTTTAGAATAAAAGCAGTTCATAGGGGTTTTTTATCTCCTGACCTTAAGCTTTACAAAAATACATAGACAACTTCTTTTTATAAAGTACATGTGTTTATCTAAAGTCAGACAAAATTGAAATTAAGGATGTGCTGAAGTATCCCAACGAATTTTACATATATAGCCAATTAAGAGGACTTTAAAATTTAAATCTTTCTTTTCTGTATTTTCAGAGAGCTTGTTTCTTCTGCAGTTTTACAAGGGCTTATATAAAAAAAGCACTTTCTTTATGTTACTAAACTATAATAAACACATATTTTAAAATTATTTTTAAACATTCATGTACATTCTTTATCAGATAGACAATTTTCTCCACTGTTTCCTTTCAAAAACATGTGCTAATGAAATTTTACTCTCTTGTTAGTAACAAAGACATCTATTCCTGCAAAGAAGAAATGTCCTATTGAAACCTAAAGTACAATTTTAGTACACACTGTCATTACTTAAAAAAACAATGCTTTTTTTTCAAAACAGCGACCCTTCTGTGTACCTTTCTACTACATTGCTCTTCAATTTGTAAACCACTACTATACTCATTCATGTATTCAGATACTTGTTTAAAATTTGTCTTCTTAAAAAAGAGTATTTTTGTTTATTGTTACTAACCAACATAGCTAAGAGAATGAGAATGGTATTAATCCTTCTTGCACTTCATTAAAAGAGATGTTAAATAACAAGTCTTATTTAAAGCTTATTGAAGTCAGTATAACAATACACGTTGTTTTCAATAACCTTTGAATCAGGCTTAAAATCAATTTAGTTACAGGTGTACCACAAAAATGAAGGTTATGAAATTATGGACTTATCATTGAGGACATAATACAAATGTAATGGAATTTAATCTGTAACCAAGGGCCTAATTTGGCATGCAAATCCTTATTAGCAGTGATGACAGATACAAAGAGAAGAACACAGCTTGAGCCTTACAGCTCAGGTTGTGATTTCAGGAGTGAAATTAGAAATAAATAAATTAACATTGTAAGTAAGTACCTTTGATATCATTGAGAGGTATCAAGCATAAAACTCATGAGACAGTGACTCTTTAGAGCAAAGAACTAGTAAAAGTTCCCTACCATCTCAGAACAGAATAATGACTTTCCTAAGCCAATAAAATTTTAATTTGAAAAATGGTACCTGTATGTGGATAAAAACAGAAGAATTTTGTGTTGAATGAGGAGTTAAGAGAAAGAATACGGTTGAAAATACATATGGCATCTTCATTGCCTCCCACAAAAGTTTTTGTAGTATATCTCTACAACTTATCAAATATTTCTATCACCGTCTATGTAGACAGTATTTTAAAATATGTTTATGGAATTATTCTAGAAAAATTAAAAGATTCATGGATACTATACTACACGGGCATATGCAAAAAGCAGCATTATAAACTTATCATCAGGTTATTTTTTAGAATACAACAACAGCAAAAAGTCAGCTTTGTGAAGGAGCTACAGAGAAAAACAGTTAAGATGAAAAAAATTAAGATGAAGGTGAAAATAAGAAGAATGAAAATATAATTTAATAAGAAGGGCTTATTAACCAGTTCATCCTGAATTGATAGGTCATCGCTCACACCCAGTTATCCAAAACAGAATAGTCTTCATAGTCTTTCACAGGTACACTGCTCCTAGAGCACATCTTCAGTCTCCTTTGCAAAATGCTTTCCTGAGGCTACCAAACCAGGGAGACTGAGGAAAGAATTGTCTCATTCCTTGTGCATAAGAATTCTGTGCTTATTTTGTGCTGGATTGAGCACAGAATAGGCAAACACAATCCTGCCTAATGGAATGATTAAGTGTTTAAAATGATGTTTTAATTCAATCAATTAAAAGCATAAACAGCATGAGTTTGATTGAATCAGTTTAAAGAATTACACAGAAGCCAATGTGGTTGTCAGCAGGGGTGAAAAATTCATGTATCACCTAGACACAGCTTGAATTCTGTATTTCTCAATTAGATATTACAAACAACCTACTCTATCACAGAATAGCTCTTGAGTGAGGAAAAAAAACGTAGCAAAGCTTTCAAAACATGTGCAGTTAATTAAAATTTAGGCACTCAGCAACCATTGTCAAACATTTAACAAAATATGACAGCTTGATTAGTCTTTATTTGTTCTGTGTCTTCCACAGACAATTTAAAGAAAATTTTTAATGGATTTAAGATTAAAATATGCTTTTAAGAGGAAAAAAGAGATTTAGCATTTAATGAAACATCTGTCTTTTAGGAATATGTCATTTTTATATCCAGTACATGCATTCTTAAAATATAATAGATTAGAAAGAACCATAAATATTTACCTACTGTTAATTGTGCATCAAGTACTTAAAAGATAGCAACATGAAAGAAAATAACAACATCCAATTTTATATTAAAATTGCTTTTATCCTACAATACACTCACTTGTATGGTAATTTAATAAGCTAATGTTAGGGCAAGACTTTCCAGAAATGCTCAGTTTTGGCCTAGCAAAGCACTTACATCAGTGATGGAAATCACTGCATTTAAGATAGTTTTGATTAGAATGAGAAAAGGGAGAGAAGCTGCTTTTAAAAATATATGTTCCAAAAATTAACACAAATATATTAACATCAAATTTCTTATTGGAATGTATGCATTTAATTCCATTCACAGTTACGTAAAACTAATCTAATTATTAAAGTAAATGGATGTAATTTCTTCAGTTTCAACACCTTAGTTGATGTGCCTCTGCTTAACAATTTTGTCCTATAAACTTTAGGTTTTAGTGCAATCAACATATGAAATTTCACTTTACCTGTTTTTTTCAGTATAACCATTTCATATTGTTCTTTAAAATCTTAACATCATATTCATTTGTTTACAGAAGAACTTTGCCATGAGAAGAGCTTAAAATGATACAATTTTTAAGAATAATATAAAGAATGTGCGCATGGGAGCAAATAACACATTCAGTAGTACTCTCTTCTTTGATTCTTCTCACCTCATACTTTGTCTATCAGCTTGGCTCCATTAGTTCATCAAGTTTTAGAAGATAAAAAAAGACTATTTACTGGACTGATATTTTTCATATCATTCATATAGTAATTAACAGTGATAGAGGGAGAGCTGTAACCATGATTAGCGGAAGACCCTGAAAGGACCACTCCACAAGCAAGTCACTCTGCGACAACAAAATGGCCATTTATTCAACGGGGGGCACTGGCTTATAAAGGGGAGAGCTTGGAACTTGCTGGAACAAGGGTGGAGAGTGGGAGGAGTATGCAAAGGAGTGGCCAAATATGGGAAATAGGGGTGGATTTACCCAAACATGGAAAGGAGAAATACCATTTGTGGAGAATGATGTCATGTAATAAAGACAGACAAATAGGAAAGGGTTTAACATCGAACCAGTAGGGGAGAAGATAATAGGGGTACAAGAGAGAGAATAATACATAACCATAATAATCGTATTATATCAATAACCATTACAACTTTTTAACTGTAGAACATCTTATAGTGAACATAACATTGGAACTAAACAGTTCTTGCACTCAGGATGTCTACATCCTTTGCATCACAGAATAGGTGCACTCTGTGTCACCTGCTTCTCTGCCTTCATCTCGTCAGTGAGCTTCCTCCACCATTCATAGGAATCTCTTGAGCCACCTCCAACATAATACCTTTAAATGAACTTATGTTAATATTTTAATAGCAATATTTAGCTCTTCGTCTGCAAAAGGGCTGCAGTATCAAACTACTTCAAATAATCTAAAATACATTATTAAAAACACTAAAAATATCTTACATGCTAGTGCAAGAGTTTTGCAAGCAAGGAATTTGTGAGAGTAGGTTTAGATTAGATATCAGGAAAAAATGCTTTACTATGAGTGTGGTGAGGCACTGGAACAGGCAGCCCAGAGGAGCTGTGGATGCCCCATCCCTTGAAGTGTTCAAGGACAGGTTACATAGGGCAGGCTACAGGGCTGTTGGAGCTAAATGATCTTTAAGGTCCCTTCCAACCCTAACCATTCTATGATTCTATGAATTAAAAATACATAATTCAGCAGACCTTGATAGAGAAGGTACTCTAAAATATAACGGAATTCTGTAAATAATTGCATGCTATATTACCTGAAAATAAACTATCAGAAAGCTTACTTTTGAGACTGTACTGTACCTGAAATTTGACTCAACCACTAATGAGACTATGTTTTTGAGAGAAACAGTCTCATATTGTATGAATACTAATTCACAAGTCAGGTCATATTGCAAGACCAGTGAAAGATTACTGCATATACAGTATTAAAGGAAATAAGTGTAGTAAAAGACTTGGGAAACTTTAGATAGCTTTATTGTGAATACAGTCAGCCACATAGCAATGACTAAAAGGTATACCGGTGAAAACTTTAGAAAAGTGAATTATTCATACTTTTTATTAGAGGATGTCTACAAGAACTATTTTCAAAATTATAAAAATAATCCATGAAACAACATTTTCTGTCTCCTCAGTTGACAATTGTCCAAGCAAATCTATCCATGTTTCTGTTCCTCTAACTGGCTAAAGAATGGCCTAAGTGATTTAGTGGTTTTCCTATATCAGTTCTTAAACAGTCACATTTAGTGTTTCATTGTAAGAAATTTTATAGCCAGGCATAAGTTGGGGGGGCCATGTGCACATCACCATTCATTGACATAACACTAAAAGAAGAAGTTTCATCATTTGCTTCAGCTCTTAAGTTTCTTTTCACATTGTTCTTTTGGTTTTCAACATATTCTGCCTTTGCTGCTTTTTCCAATACTACTTCAGGTTATTGAGTCCTACAGCAGTACTTTTCTAATTGTTGTGCCTGATGAGGAAACCTAATGATGCATCCTGCCAAAAAATGTAATCTTATTTCATCCTACCAAACAAGATTCAGAGATTTCACATATTTAATAAAGTCTCAAGTTACTTCATTTCTAGGCCCAGCCTAGAGAAATCCAGAAATCACATCCTATGTTCCAGTTTAGCACAGCTGCTTCCAGCTTAGTACAAGTTCTTAATGCACAGAACTTGTTGTAGCCCTGTAAGTTTAACAAGACTGTTAGTACTTTGAAATTGTCTTACTAAAGGCTTTCTTTCTCGTACAACCTTCTGCCTGTGCTTTGTTTATAATTTATGTTTAAATTTCAAGCTATTTTTTACCGTCTACATTATAACTGATGATAACTCAAGTGAAAGCTGAGACAAATGAGGAGCTTTTGTTTAGTATTTCTATCTATTTGATTTTCTCCTTCCCTGTTTCAGTGTTTCTGCAGAAATGACACTAGTTCAGTCAATTCTTACAAAAGATTTTAAAACTCTAGAAAAATAGAAAACGTCAACAGAATAGAAAATTAATACTGATTATGAAATATCGAGGTTAATGGCATGTCTTTGAGTGTAAAGCTTAGTAAAATTAGTCAGTGAAAAAAACACTTTTCAGAGCAGACACAAATAAACTGAGCATTCTTTAGACTTTTTTTTAATGTATCCTAGAAATTTTTCTTAGACATTCTTTCTTTGTCCATTTTACTGTGACATTGGGATTTATCTGATTATAATTAGTATAGCTGGGTGAAATCCTTATTTTCTTGGAGAATAAAGATCATCCTAAAGACTATCTTAAATAACATTCTGGACAGCTTTTGTCATCACCATCTGTATAAAAAATTAGAAAAAATTCTGGTTCTTATCCGCAATAGAATTTCTGCGTCACACCATTTTTCTAGGAAGCTGAAAATAGACTCTAAGAAGAGAGAACTGTATCTGCTGTCTTTTGGAACCTCAACATGTTCTCATGTTGTCCGTGAGACATTTAATTTCTGCTTCATTAAAGATTTCTGTCAAATAAGCCCTCTCATATTTGTTAAAGAACAGTATGATTCATACTCAGCATCAACTCACCCCAAACTAGCAAACATATTTGGAAAAGGCAAAGACTAAGCATACTGGTTCTGATTCACACAGAATGAATCTGAAACTTTACAGTAACAAGAAGCCTGGCTTGCTCTCAGTCACCTACTGATACCTCATAACCAAAAAGCTCCTCAGCTTCTCAGACCTTCACAGTTTCTGTTCTGAATAACCCAGTAATCTGTTACCTTGCTCTATTAGCTTTTCATATTTCCCTTTTAAATTTCTTAATACAAAAGGAAATTGTAGGTGGATGAGGAAAAAGACAAGGGTGACCATGAGGTGCTTCACTGACTTAATGACCTGTGATTAGATGTCCTAGGTCAATAGAGGCAGTATTGACGACTTTCTGGAAATGAATCCTCTTTTTATCCTTGATCACATTTTAAGTTTTTACTCCATTTGAGACATCATCTTATTCTATCCATGTATCAGGTCAAGGATACATTGCCTCAAAAGTAGTAAGATGTACAGCTGGATAACAGTTGTATATTATAACGTTCTTACAATTTAAGTACAGTGTATGATCCAGTCAGAAACAAAAATAAAAGCCTAAAAAGAAAAAATGGAAAAAGTTTAGTGGTAAGCATTTACTGATTTTAAATTTATATATCTATATATTATTAATATTATTATTGTATCTGTAAATACATTGTCATTCTACACTATATATTACAGAAGTTTGGTGTTGTTCAAAACATGCCTAAGAAAACTTACAGTTACATGAAAAAAAAATAAGTATTTTTTGGAGCTGAATACCTTTTTTTCTATTTTCTATTTCTGGTGGCAGGTATCTACTTACATTACCATTTGCTGGTTATGTGGGAAAAAAAGCAAAGTAGGCAGATTGCTCAGTAAAAGGCAGAGAGTAGCTGATTTTAAAAAGTTCTCTCTATAAACTGAAGTGTAAGATAAAAAATTAACAAAGTTACAACAAAAATTTTCATGTGCACCACTGCCAAAGAACAGTTTCACATTGTTCTTGAAAGAACGCTGGATTTTCAAGGATCAATAAATAACATATTGATAGAAAATAAAAGAAATCCTGTATTTTAAACATTTCACTATGATTTTTTTTCCTAAAAATATATAATAGGAGGATTCTTTACATTTTACTTCATTTTGTAATTGCTATTTACTCAAGGGAAAAGTTTTGAAAGGACATATATGCCCAGGTAATTCTGAACTATGCCATGTCCTAATGTGTTGAATGCGTCAGAACACCTCATTCTGCAACATAAACAACTGTACAATTCCTTTGCTCATGGAAAATAGTTTTTAATTTAAATAAAGGTCAGTCTAAGTATTGATGGTTTCATCCAGACACCCATTAAGTGCCTTAAAAGATTAGCTGATGAAGTGTTACTGCTGAGAAGTACCCCAAATAATTAATTATCCTTAAAAAATCTAATTTAAACATTCAGTGTAATGTATCTAAAAAAATTATAAGCTATTGTTGCTTGATGTTCAGAAAAATATACAGTAAGGTAAACCTTCCATTTAAGTGACTTTCCCATCCAGCTTAGTCAGGACCCAGCTACTAACCAGGCACTTATTTTATTCTGTGTTTTTTCTTATAGAAAGGCTTATCTAGTACATGAGATATGAACAATAAATTGTAAATATGTACAAAAATCCCTCCAAGCACAAAGGCACACAAAAGGGACTCTGAACCAGTAAAGCAAGCTTCTTATCATCTCCAACTTTTTTCCTGAGTCATTAATGACAGTAATATACAAATTCAGATACTAAATCCTGATTTGTTAAGCTATTCAGAATCAATGTAGTTAGTTACTTCTAAGTTATTATTAAGAAACTGAATACAGAATAATACATATGACATTGGTCAGGTTAGGTTTTAAAGATTGGTCTAAAAATATTTATCCATTCATTTTATGCAACAGTTCAGATTTTAGAAAGCCATAATCTTTCAGGCTTATGACTGTATTGATGTTACAGACTGTTTCATTTCCAAGCTATCATAGGTCTTATTCCATCAAAAAAAGGGAGTGGAGCAGGAATGAAAGAGAAAGAGGGAAGCTTTGACGTGAGTACAAAATTTAAAAAGCACACAGACAATAGCAGAATAACTACAGGGATACCTTATGATTTCAAAGTACATCAGTCATTAAAAAGTTTTGCAAGAGTAATCGAGTTTAGCAAATATGCAACCTCTAAAAATTCCCCTTCTTTTCCACAAATCTTATGCAGTTCATAGGACTTATCACTTTTTCTATAAGTGTGAAGAAAGTTCTTTATGAGATTAAGATGGGAACACTCATCTCTGGTGACTGCCTTTAGCATACTAGCTAAATAAAATCTAGCTGAAAACAATCCTTAATGGTCTTCAAATATCAATGCAATAGCTTTCTACAGCCCAATCATGGTTTTAAAAGGAAGTGAATGATCTTTTGAATATGAAATCATGAAAAAAGGGCATAAACAACGAAAAAAGCATAAGATTTTTCATATAAGTAACATAACTGTAATTACAGTTAGTTAGAACACATTGCACCATATTATTTGCAACAGTTTTTACATGACCTTGTCCAAGTTCTATTATCATCAGAGATCACAGTACAAAGAAGATTAGAAAAGAATGTTCAAAAGTTTAATGCTCACGAGAATGAGGAGTGAGTTGGGAGTCTGGGCTATTGTCATTTTCCTTAGGAAAAGTATTGTTTTGGTAATTTTTTTTTTTTTCTTCCAGCAATTACACAGGTGAAAAAGCAATTGTAAATCTGGGGAAGAGGGGAAGGGTCAACTTGACTTTCATGTTGATATATACATTTTTCAGCTTTAGAACACCAGAAATCTGTTAGAAGCCTTGCAAGAAGGAATTATTTGTGTAATTGGACACAGCCAAATATTATATGTGCTCAAGAACATATGCTTGCATATGCAAAAATCCTTCTGAAAAAGCTTTCATTTAGTTACTGTGAAGCACACTATTCAGTAACAATTCTGTCTTCTGTATATAAGGCTCACCAAACTCCTGTTGATGCAGTTTCATGTCACAAGCTAGAAGAAAGATTTTTAAAATTTTATAATGATTATGGATAATCACTAGAATGCTTCAAAACATACACTGCTCCATACAATGTGACTACTATGAATATAAATGTACTTAATATATGTTTATGGTATTTTAAAAAGGCATGTCTTAAAGTTAAGTGTTATGTCCTTTTCTGAATAATTACATGCATCAGAAAGCTGGGGATATCTCATTTCCAAAGTTATAGAACACTAATCCTCAATTCAGCAGGTTAGACTTAACTGATTTATAGACATGGTATGACTCCCCAGCTGTAATACTGTGTCCAGGTCTGGGGCTCCCAACACAAGAAAAGCATGGACTTGTTGAAACAAGTTCAGTGGAGAGACACTAAGTCAATACACAGGGCTGGAACACCCCTCCTATGAAAGCATGCTGAGAAAACTGGGGTTGTTCAGCCTACAGAAGAGAAGGGTCCGGGGAGACCTTAAAGCAGCCTTCGAGGACCCAAAGGGGTCCTACAGGAAGACAGAAGAGAGACTTTTGACAAGGGCATGTAGAGATAGGACAAGAGAGAATGGCCTTAAAATGAAGAAGGGCAGGTTTAGATTAGACATTAGGAAGAAATTCTTTACTGTGAGGGTTGTAAGGCATTGCAACAGGTTGCCCAGAGAGGTTGTGGACTCCCCATGCCTGGAAGTGTTCAAGACCAGGGTGGGTGGGGCTTTGACCATCCCTGGTCTAGTGAAAAGTTCCCTGCTCATGACGGGGTTGAAGATAGATGATCTTTAAGCTCCCTTTGAACCTACCATTCTACGATCTTATGATTTTTGTAATTTTTAATCTATATATATATGCGGTTTGGGGGAAGGTAGAAGTGATTCTCTGGAAATCAGATCAAACTTTAGCACTAAGTGTCTGGGAACCTCAGACTGAGAATTCCCACAGGGGAATGCAGAATGCTGGAATGGTCCCAAGGCTATACATTGGTGAGAACAAATTTTTGGTTTATTCTCTATTCATGGCCTGCTGTTCATTCTGCTGACACAACCTCTATTCTCCATGTATTAACAATGTATGGAGTCAATGTCATTCTGTCTAGTCTCTGTGCTAGTAGGGTATACACACCAATCTATTTTTTCAGTTTTTCTTTTTTTGTAGACATCTAGACATGTTTCTTACAATGTTTTTGATTACTTTTTGCTAGCAGAGCTTTAAATGGTTCACTGAATTTTGCCAGCTTATTGTTTCACAGGCTACACAGCAAATAGTAAGTATTTTTTTTATGTAGCTACATTTCCTTATACTTGAGGCTTCTAAACTTCCTCTAGATTAATCGTATCATTTGGAGGTTTTTGCTTCAGCTTTTTAGCACCATGCCCTACAGCCCTTGGTACAAAGCTTTTTCCTTCAGTACAGAGAGCCTTTGCTTCAGATGAGCTTGTTAATTATCTCCTCTGTTGGTATAACAATTCTTTCCCATGTAGACTCTAACATTTTAGGTTAATTGCAGTGTAAAGAGTGGGAGAAATGGAAGAAACATAGAGAATCTTGTCATGCACCTATCTGGATAGAAAACCAGCTAGGTGATCAACAAGCATATGGTCAGAGAGGCACATGGCTGATGTGCCTCAGCAATGGCTTTTTCTTCAGCCATGGCTTTAGTTAAAGAGGATTGTATCTCACCCCAGAGCCATGGACAAGTGCATTACTAATAGATGCCAGCTGATAACAAGTCAACATGATCACAGGAGCTGCAAATGGAACCTACTGTTGCTGAGTAAAATACTGCCAAAAACCAGAAATATAACTGTAGATATCTTTTCTCTTTGACCCACTGACTGCATCTGACCCTTAATATACCAAAATTCTCTAAAATATTACCATAAGGAGTGTGGAAAATGTGGTCAACAATAACGATCTTCAAGCTGCTATAATGGTACTTACTAAACTTTAAGACATCTTCCCTTCTAGACATATATAGTGGTCTGATATTCTGCTACAAACCATATGCAATTTTTTTGCTGAGCGAATAATCTGGTACTGTTGTAAATTATTTCACATAAAACCTAAAAATTTTAACAAAAATAATGAGAGAACAATTACCAGTTGCAAAATGCTTTACCAACCATGACATTTCTGAGCAGAGTAATGGTATTAATAATGCCTAGCTGGCATATTCTAGAACCTAATATTGAACACTGGCTGGACTATAATCATAAACATAATCAGAAGGACTTGAAACCAACATCAAATGGTGGCTAAGGATTTGATTTGGGATGTCCCAGAGTCTTGTGAGTTCTTGAGTGAAAATCTAACTGCTAAATCTCAATTGCTTCAATGGCACTGCAGCATGAAGAACAAGCTTCTGCCCACACTGAACAGGGTGTTGACTCAGATAAGGTCCAAGGTACTAATTTAAAAATCTGCTAAAAGAAATATATTCTGTATAATTCTCTTCCTGTATTTTTCTTACTTTCACAGAACTGCATTTATTGAGGCCCCAAGTAGGAGAAATATTTGGAAAGGAAAATTCTAAGGAAACAGCAAAAAGATGGATAAAGCTTTCTTCATTTTCAGCAAGCAAGAAGGTCAAGAAGGTTGTTTATTGCCTATATGATAGAAAATCTGGATCTTTTTCTTCCTTAATCATATTTTCCTTACATGGCCTTGCATGAGTAACTTAGCTACTGCATGACTCCTCCACCTATAAGGACAAATGAGCAATATAGCCAAGATAAAATCATTCCCACATCTTCCAGAATTCTGAATATCATTGTATACTATTTTTTAAGGGATTACTTAAAACTCCAAATTGATAATTTCAATTCCTTTTTTTTTCTTTAGGTTGGTAATCATCTGCCTCTTTTCTGCATAACAAAGTATAACTTTATTGTAGAAATTCTGATATCAAATAAAACTTTTATGAAAGACTACAAAGGATATGTTTTTCAATAAATTGTTCTAACAGCACATGTTCCTACTGCCTGAAGGGATATTCTTACTTTATTTTAGCTAGAAGCTGGAGTTCAATGTTAGTATATCAGCTATCAAAACTTGTGTAAAACTTGATTACTGTTCATAAATACATGTGTAGGATGAAAATTTATTTTTTTAATGTCTTGTTAAAATCTACTAGAAAAACAAAAATGCAGAAATAGTTTTCTGAAATGCTTACATATTTTTTCCCTTTCCCTTCTATCCTCAGATTCTAGTAAGTGTAAGAGACCCACCTCATCATTGCCACAGAAAATCAGAGGTAACATTTTTTACCCATTTTGCAATGTTATAAAAGAGTACACAAACCAAAGCAATGAGTAATATGGCCCCAAGTGATATGTGCTTCAGATGCAATAAAAGTGTAAGATCATTATAAGAAATGCTGATGCAACTAAAATGCTCTGTGGGAGTCACAGGGACAGAAGCCAATGAGTTACACAGACATACCTAAGAACAGAATGTTGTCACTAAGCTTTAGCAAACAATCCAAGGAAAAGGCTAGAAACTATTGCCCTCTGTAATGTGCTTGCCACTGTTTTCTTGGAAGCAAGATCTTTAAAACAGATTTAAATAATCTGGTGTTTCTAGTATATAACACTTGGAACCTAAGTCTCCTTACACAGAGACCCTTTTCCCTACTCTGACAGTTGACAGAATATAAACAGTCCAGAAGAAATCTATACAAGCAGAAATGTGGTTTTTTTGAGAACAAAAGGTTAGTATTCAGCTTTGAACTTTCCAAAAAAAATAAAATATTTGAATATGGTCTTCTCCTAACAATCAGAGTGTGGTTCTGATGTAGAGCGCTGTGCCTGTTTCCAAGGATATACAAGGCAGTGAATGAATCTGAGAAAGTACTAATGGTGTCTTGTACTTAATCCGATTCTATACTAGGATATGGGTTGTCTTAGAATTTCTCAGTCTAGTTACATCTGACTATAGCTAAAATCACACTTCCTTTTCTCCCCTCTTCTCTAGATCATCAGTAAAGCAAATGAGAGTGAATTTTTCTAAATGTGCTGAGGGGACGGGTAAAACCTTCACTGCTTTTATAAGGATTACTTATTACCAATGTCCTACAGCAAACTGCAAATATTATGAAAAAATATAGAAATGAAAACTCAGTTCTTAAAGAAGTGGATCATGTTTAAGAATGGGGTCAAAATCACATTACCTCAGATTAATTCATTATGTTTTTCTGTAGCTTGTCTAGAAAAATTTTATAATTAAACAGCTTTGTGCAGGCTACTGTCTGCTCAAACCATATTATTTTCAATAGACTAGCTTTTAAAAATGTGATGGTTAAAATCACCAGTAGAAAAATTATAGAAAACATTGACTAAAAAGTTTTGATTTATGTGAGAACAGGGTTTTTTCTATTTTTACGTGCTTTAATTAAACTTTTTGCTTCAATTTCTCTTGCTTGGGTTTGGTTACGTTTTCTATTTAACTTGTTTTTTTGCTAAAGAATTTTTTAATAACAATAAAAAATGAACTTACATATTCTTATCACTCTTTATCCCCAGTTCACTTTTTATTTGTCTTGGCTTGGCCATACTTTGATTTTCTACTCTTTTCTTCATTTCTTTCAGTCATTATAGGGGTTTACTTTTGCTATCTCCTTAATTTTTTCTATCATGACTTCTTAGGGTGATTTTTGTTTGTGCATTAGGGACCAGCAAAAGCAATCTTGCTCCATAAAGAATGATAAACATTGAACAAAAGGTGACCACAGTACAGGCATTCCTCTCACTAGGAGGGCACAGCTTTACAGGATCTGACTACTGCACACAGAGCAGGCTACAGACAACAAGATCCATCCAAAGACCTGGTTTATCTGAGCTCTTAGTTTTTTTAGTAAATAGAAAATTATTCATATGCTAATAACAGTTATCAGTTATTATAAGATTCTTCATTAAGTGTTAACCAACCCTCTTCATATGTTTGACTAGGAACATAACAGTATGATCGAGCACCTCAAAACATATCACCTTATATACATGAACAAGTACAAAAATATTAGTGTAAGGCTTCCCACCTGGATTAGGCGGTAGTTCTCAGACTCCACCTACCACCTTATTTAATACATATTGAAATTACAAAGGAGAATTGGACTGACCTGTGTATTCCCACAATATACATTTATTTGTATATATGCTTTTCTAGTACAATTGAGAAATATAGCTCCTACCAATTGTCATGGTTGTTGCCTGCAATCTTAATAAACTTCTTAAAGTGTTTTGAAGAGTGCACAGAAATACCAGCCTAGGCAGGCTGCCAGCTGGAAGAATATTATAAAATACTGCACTTGCTCACCAGGGGTTTCCCACAATATCTCTCCAGCTGGCAGCCTGATCCGCTAGACAGGAATCTCTAGAAGGGCAACACTGTACCTGCTGCTGGCAGATTTGATCACACAGTAGGGGTGGGAGTGTCCCAGGAAGAGCTTTTAACAATTTCTTTAAGACTAGGCATTTATGTGGTTTTACTTCCCCACACCTTTGTGCTTGATAGAAATCTCACAGTTTTCAAAATAACACCACCATATGAACTCAAAATTTTCCCAGTTTGTAGAAATAATCACAGAATATTAAAATTTCCAAAGATTGTCACACTTGATCTGGGAATAGTGAGTCATATATCATTAGAATAAATAGGACAGTCTTGTACCTCAACAGAGATCTTTAGTGCAGATGTCAAATAGATCACTCAGATTTCATTGGTCAACTAAATTAATATGGATTGTACAGTGCTTTAGCATAAACAGGAGTTGTGGCTTCCTTAGTAGTTTAGGACCATAACCTTGACAGGAGAAGCAAGACAAAAAGGATTTCTGTTTCACAAGTCACACAAACTCATTTTCAAAATCTCATTGAAGGATCTGAAGACTACATTTTTGTCTGCTTTTCAAAACAGATTCCTCATTGCCTTTTGAGGACCGTAAAAGACGTTTCTTGGGATAGTTTCTCTTCTCTGTGGTGATTAGTGACAGGACCCGAAGGAATGGCATGAAGTTGTGTCAGGGAAGGTTTAGGTTGGAAAGGTTCTTCACCCAGAGGGTGGTTGGACACTGGAACAGGACCACAGGGAAGTGGTACAGTACCAAGACTGACAGAGTTCAAGAAGTGTTCGGACAACACTCTTGGTAATGTGGTGTGATTCTTGGGGATGGTCCTGTGCAGGGCCAAGAGCTGGACTTGATGATCCTTGTAGATCCCTTCCAATTCAACATATTCTGTGATTCTGTCTTTTCTTCAGCTGAACAAACCCAACTCTCTTAGCCTTTCATCAAAAAAGAGATGCTCCAGTCCCCTAATCATCTTTGTAGCCATCCACTAAACCCACTCAAGCCAGTCCATGTCTCTCTTGTACTGAGGAGCCCAGAACTGGACACAGCACTCCAGGTGCACCTCACTGGGGCTGAGTGGGTGGGCAAGATCACCTCCCTCAGCTGGCGCTGCTCTTCCTAATGCACCCCAATACCATTGGTCTTCTTGGCCACAAGGACACACTGCTGTCCCATGGACAGCTTGTTCTCCACCAGGATCCTCAAGTCCTCCACCAAGCTGCTTTCCAGCAGGTCGGCTCCCAGCCTGTCCTAGTGCATCCTTCCCCAGGTGCAGGACCCTGCATTTGCTTTTTTTGAATTTCAGATGGTTCTTGGCTACAACAACCCCATGCAGTCCTACAGGTTTGGCACAGAGTGGCTGGAGAGTAGCCAGGCAGAAAAGGATCTGAGAGTTCTGATTGACAGGAGGCTGAACATAAGCCAGCAGTGTGCTCAGGTGGCCAAGGCAACCAATGGCATCCTGGCCTGTATCAGGAACAGTGTGGCCAGCAGGACCAGGGAAGTGATCTTCCCCCTGTACTCAGTGCTGATGAGGCCACACCTGGAGTGCTGTGTCCAGTTCTGGGCCCCTCAGTTCAGGAAAGACATTGAGGTGCTGCAGCAGGTCCAGAGAACAACCCAGGCCGGTGAAGGGACTTGAGCACAAGCACTATGAGGAGAGGCTGAGGGAGCTGGGGTTGTTTAGTCTGGAGAAGAGTGACCTCATCACTCTCTACAACTACCTGAGAGGAGGTGTAGCCAAGTGGGGGTTGGTCTCTTTTCTGGCAATCAACAGTAGAACAAGAGGGCACGAGCTTAAGTTCTGCCAGAGGAGGTTTAGGTTGGATATTAGAAAGAAGTTCTTTATAGAGAGAGTGATCAGGCATTGGAATGGCCTGCCCAGAGAGGTGGTGGATTCACCATCCCTGGAGGTTTTTAAAATGAGGCTGGACGTGGCACTGAGTGCCATGATCTAGTAATCACAGTGGGGTTGGATCAAGGGTTGGACTTGATGATCTCGGAGGTCTCTTCCAACCCAGTTAATTCTATGATTCTATGATTCTCTGCCCATCTCTCCAATCTATTGAGGTCCTTCTGAAAAGCTGCTCAGCAGTCTGCAGACCCTGCCAGTGCACTCAGGGCCCTCACAATAGCTGCAAAAAACTACCAGAATGAAGTGCAAGATTTTGTTAAGTCTGAAGTCCTGGAATCAAGTGTTCATGCAAGTATATCTACAGGAAAGTCTACAGAAACACAAAAAGCTTCAGGCAAATAAAGAATAAAATAAAAAATAGTAATCAGTGATTGCTTTGTATCAAATGCAATGAATTTGGTCTTTGAATTGGCAGTTGCATAGGACTGTTCAAGTATCAGCAAACTGACAGTGGGCTTTGCTACAGATTCAGTTTCAGACTTGAACTATTTTTTGTACTATAAGCAGAAGTCAGATATGTGCCTTGGTATAAGGGCTCTCAGTTTCATTTCCTTTCAAATGAGCTGTGCTGATAAGAACTTTACACTATGTGACATAGCCAACCTTTCACTTTCTAGTGTGTAGGGTCCTTGAGATATGTCTAATTAACCAGATTAAAAAAATTACCAACTCTCAGTGCTACACTGTCATAAGACTTTCACTTTTAATATGAAGAAAGCTAGTCTCTTCAGTATCAATAAATTTCAATTTTCTCCTGGAAAGTGGCCAGGAATAGCTTTCTCTGTGAAGGAGGAAAAAAATATCATTGATTCCACATTACCTGAGTTGTCTAAATTTCAATATGTGATCCAAATCAGTAGAAGAAAAGTATTAGATATAAATGTGAAAGTCTGAAAAAATGCAGCCTTTGAATAAGACATAATTTCACCTTAGTTTCTTGGGCCTCGTTCTTGAGTATGACTTGATAAGCAATATCCAAGAATCACTTCAGACAGAATAGTCTATTACATTGTTGACTGTTGAGGATCATCATATTGTAAATAGTAATGTTAATTTGACATATACACATGATAGAGATCTCTTTTGGGACACAATAGCCTGTATCAAAGGGTTCTGAGAAGACCAGTTGATGTTTTTGCAAGGTTCATCACTCAGAAAGGTAATAGAAGAAACTGACTTATGCTTTCAAAATGAAGTTGCTTACTCAGATGATGTTGTAAGTTCAGGTAGCCTGCCTTTGGAACAAGCCCTTTTTAATGAAGATACAGGCTATGCTGATCAAATACTAGAACTAGAACTATATTCTTCTATATATAGTATATCAAATATTAGAACTATACTGATATTCACAGTGGCAGATCATTCCCCCACAATTTGCTGTAGAATAATGAAAGAGTATTTGTCTCCTTATGAACGAAGAACCACTTGATGAGTTTCAGGAGTTTGACTTACTGCAGAGAGTTTGTAGAATGGACACAAGGCTTTTCATTTTTTATTTTCTTAATTAAGAAAAAAAAAAATTGTTTAAAAGTATGAAAAGTGTTAGCTTTAGTGATTCTATTATTAACACTGTCATTGTTGCAATCTATCCCCTATTTTAAATTTGTACCTTTAATAATGACTAATTTTATTCTAGATTACAAGGCATGGAAAAAATATTATGTTTACCATTGCCAAAATTTATGTTTACTGGAGATATGTACTAACATATGCTTACTGTGATCTCTGTAGTCTCCCATTAACAGGCATTTTTCAAAAGCTATTATTTATCAAAAAATTTAATTTAATTTAATTAAAATTAAATTAAAGCTTTCTATTTCACCTAAAGACAGTTTAATTCAGAGAGCTCAGGTAAACTATCATTGTATCAAATATATTAATCAAGCCTTAAAAACACAAATAGTCATCTTGTTGCTCATAGCTGACCAATATGGAACATCTGGAGATACCTTGTGATTTTTCTTTTGGGTGTCTTTGCTACTTTGAGAACTCTGTGTGATATAGAATTACATGAGTCAAAGGAGGATATAGATTTGCAAATGTAGTGAAGGAATAGCATAATTGCATGACTTCTGCATACATTTAATTTATACCAATTACTTTAAAAGGACATCTCACTGGAGTTCTTTTGAGTGCTACAGAGCAAAAGAGGAGAAAGTAGCACAGAATTAGAAAGAGTTACTTGGATGTTTTATTTTATGGTGTTATACACCAGAACTTGTTACACCTTAGGGCAAGTAATAAGTTTTATAATCTAAACATTGGATAAATCCCGTGTCTGCAGAGGACACTTCCTGAGTTAATCTTCTGGGTGGCCTTGTGGGATCTATGATTAGTTTCCCAAAGATTCTAATGTAGATTGATATAGAACTATTTTATTTACAAAAGGCATTACAAATAATAATAATGTGTTTCACTCATAAAATCTGAAGAAATTGTCCCTAAAAATGTTGGACAAATCAAAAAATACTACCTTTAAACAACATAAATTATTAATACTTATGAGACAGCAATTGAAACTGAAGCATTTACCTCTATCATGTTGTCTTGGTTTAGCCAACTCCTGTAAACCAGGCAAAGAATTTTCTCTCTTCCCCCTGGCTATCAGATAAGCACTTAACAACACAAAAGACATAGCTCCTTGGCTAATGGCTGAGAGATTAGTCTCCTAGGAAACGGGGCAGATGAAGGAGGTAATGTTTATCTTTTTCTCCCGTCTCCTGGGCAATGGAGGAGGAGGTTTTTTTTGGTGGGCTGGGGGTGTGGGTGGCAGCACACGTTGTAGGAGGGGAAGTTTGCTTCTGTCTCTCTCTCTGCCCTCAGCCGTTGCTAGCTGTGGCAGGAAGAGTGTGGGAGGGGAGGTTGAGTGCTGTCTCGTCTCTCTGCTCTCAGTTGAGCCAGCCAGGAGCCTCGCCTGGATTTTTTCACAGGATAGTAGCTGGGTTTTTTTTCCCCTTCTCCTGTTCGTGTTTGGTTTTTTTCCCAGGTGGTGTCCTTGTGCACATTAGGGGAAGAGAAAGGACCAGCCAGAGTAAGTGAAATTGTCTCATTCCTTTTCCCCTCTCCCCCTCCCCTTTTCCCCTGTGTGGGAAGGGAAGGAAGGTCCTGTTTTTTTGGTTGGATTGGTTCCTCCGGCATACCCAGGTGGCAGGCACTGGACATTACAAGTTCTGCATCTCCAGTGATCCAACAGCACCACCCGGTGGCTGGTACAGGACATTATGAGTTCTGCATCTCCAGTGATCCAATGGCGCCCCCTATTGACTGTGGTAGGAATTGCACTAAAGGGTGCAAAAACTGAATTGTTTACTTTTCCTTTTGCCTGTTTATCGGTTTGTTTTTGAAGGGGATTATTTGCAGGTATAGGAGTATTGTTTGGTTGTTTTACTTGGGGTTTTTTTTGTGTTTCTGTTAATACCCACATACCTTTTAATAAAGGGCTGTTATTTTTCCTTCTTCATAATTTGTTTTTTTCCTTCAATCGGAGCCTCTTAATTTTGGATTTATAATTGCTTAGAGAGAGAAGTTTGGGTCTTTTCTCCTAACTCATCCTCAGCAAAAGACCCTTGTCTCATTTAAACTGGGACACATATCCACTAAAAAAGGAAGGACAAAACACCTGCCTTAACACAGCTATTTTATGTCATCATTAAGCTGAGCTGCTTGCAATTTTTTGGAATTCTACAATGAATTTTAATTGCATGACTGTAATATAATCACAGAATGATTGATTTAACATAAGTAAGCTTAATAAACTATTAATGATAATGTACTCTTCGTACTTGTGTACCACTAATTCTATCTATACAAGGACTGAAATGATGCACTTAATTTACTCTAATTTCCTTACTTATTAATTTACATGTTCTGACATCTACATTTCTCTCTAATATGAACTATTCTTCATGCGTGTCAGAAGACTTTTCTGAGTTCATTTTCAGAAGCTTGATAACATTGCTAGAGTACAACCATTACTGATATAAAGCTAAATAATTAAAATTTTTCTATAAGCAAACAGAGTATACTTAAAAAGTAGCTTTCATACAGTTTCTTTGTATTATTTTATAACTTTCTGAAAAATAAGTATTTGAGTATAATGCATCCAAGTTTAAATTCAATCCTACCAAATTTTGGAGAAGGAATTAGAGAGGCATCAACAGGTGTTTGACATAAATCTGTAAGATTATTCTGGAGATGATTTTGCTCTGTAAAAACTGTTTGTACTGAGGAATAGCTGAGTCAACTAACAAAAGAATCATAATTTTATGGCTTCCTAAAGGGAAAAAGAAACCCAAACAGAAATAAATTACAGTTATTAGTCATGAATTTAAAATATTATGCCCAAGTAAGTTGCAGTCTTATCAGAAAAAAAAATAAAAAAGGAAATCCATTAATTTGTATGTGATTATATAACTAAAAAAAAATACTACCCTAATTCATACATACAGGAGGGTCAAATTAAGGCTGCAGAGACATTAGGTTTGTCCTTTTCATGTGCTAAGTAAAGATGCCTAGCTATCATGCTGAACTATATTGATCTCATAGTCTCAAAATCAGCAGTATATTTAATATCATAACATTTATCAATTCATGTAGTTATTTCTCCTCCCCCCCCCCCCCCCCCCATTACCCAATTATTTAAGGGCTACAATTAAAAGTGTGACTTTATTGGTGCCACCAGAATTTTGGGGCAGACAGTGATGTTTATAAATGTATTATGATATATAATTAAAAATTAGGAAATACATTTATAAACACTTTCATACAGTAATCTTAGTTTATGTAAAGTTTGATGTATCTGCTAGAGAATGATGTATACCTTTTAAATGAAAAAATCATCTTCTAATGCAATACAATACCATAATATAAAAATAAAATGGGAGCAAAGGATGTTTCAGAGCACTATATCCATTCAGACGTAGTTAAGATGCGAGTCTCTTTCAGGGAAACTGAAATTCTCCATCTGTAAAAATAAATACTATTTTAGTCGTTAAAGTATTTTTTTTAATTATTATTCCACTTTTAAGACTTGCATCTCTAAAGAGTGTTCCATTACACATATAACTTAATCTGCACTAGGAAAATGAAAGAATAAAAACTGAGAAAAACCAGTAGTTGCTGGACAAACTATAGGAACAGGGATAAAGCAGGCCCCCGGTTTAAAAACTCTCACTTAAAAATACCAGACATTTGATGTGAATCTTGACTTTCTTTTTCATACAGCAGAACAACTTCAGTACTACAGCCAGAGAATACTAAAAGATAACTTTGTCTTCAGCTGGTACATTGATTTACTTTTTAGGCAAGGTGAGGTTTACCACTTCTTTACACACCAAGATTTTTTATTCTTTTGTCTGACAGGAAATTTATTTTTTTTATTTTGGCTTGGTTAATTTTTTTGTTGTGTTTGTTTGGTTTTTTTTAACTATTAGCAACCCCCTTCCACCCTGTTAAGAATTACCACACTGTATCAGGATAGGGGAGCACAAAGAGAGTTGCTCTTCCACAAGGAAGAGTCCAAGTGTGTCCAGAGCACCTATAGCCAGTGCCCTTCCCAATCAGGGTGAATGGTCCTGTCTTAGGCTGCTCCTGACTGAATCTCTGGATACATCCCACGCCTGGTTCATCTCCTTGCTTTCTCTGGGACTCCGTTATCAGTGCACTGACCAAAGACAAAACTGGAAGCAAGATATAACATGCATATGACATCCTTGATGTTTGTTTGCTACCCAAAATTCTGCTTTTGATAATACTGAAACTCTTCAAGTCCAAGGAATGTTGAGCAACAAAACACTGAGCTTAGGCCCAAGGTTTGTCAGTGTCCACAAGATAAGTTTATGCCCCCCTTCTGGTGGAATTCTCATTGATAAAATCATTAGACTGGCTGCAGTTCAAAGCTTGTCCAAATAATAGGGAGAGGGATTACTAGAACTATTAGTAAATAAATATTCACTTTTTTTAAAAAAGTTGCAGCTGTCCACTTGGACAGTAGGCAAAAAGAAAGGCTATGGGGAAAGTAGCAAAATCATTTTCAGTCTTTGCTTAAACAGCAAGCTCTTAGATAGCCATAATGTGAGCTCACCTCTAGTGAAAGATGTAGAGGATGCAATGCAATGTTACTTAAATATACATACAAAGAGGTTGACTTCTTCTCATGCCCAGCTGACTGATATATTTTTGTTTATACATAGCAAAGGGTTCATTCTCTTTTGAAGTATCTGTTATTTTATTCCATCATGGGACAGAGAAATTTGTCATGAGGAAAACTTTGCTGAAGGAAATAGAGGAAAAAAAAAAAAAAGAAGAAAAATCTGCTCTCGATTTTCCAACACAGGGCCTGTCCATTCTTCTGTCACATACTTCCAAGCTTAATTGTCGCTTCTATCACTTAGTATTTAGGACATTGGACTAAATATTGTTTTCAGAAACATGTCAAAAGCTACTGAACCTCTACCACAACTAATAACTTCATAGCTAAGACAGAGACACTTCATACACAGAAAAGACTGAGGGGTCATTTTCCTTTTTTAAAACAGACCATTCTATTTCCCACCACACAAACAAAAAAAATATTTATGTAAAAGACAGAGGTTTACATAAAAAGAAAGTAAGAGAAAGGATTAGCATAATTTATTATGAAAATAAATTTGTTTTAAAGCAGCATTTTACCATCAATTTTTTATTTCTTTTATGCTAAAATATATAGCATTCTGACCAGACAGAAAAAGTTATTGCCAGATGAAGTATTATTTGTACCTAACTATAACTTCAATTTATGACTTTATGCATCTTTTCAATATATATTTTAAGAGTCCCATTATATTAGTTATATGCCAATTTATTTACATAAGATAATAAAACAAAAGAACCTTATAAAAATTTTATCAAATTCTTTTAGGATTATAGTAACTTCAATAATAATTTTAAAAATTGATAAATGTCTCAAGCCTTTAGTATTTTATGTTTCATCAATTGAAATTAAATTTCTAAATTTCATCTAATTAATAAAACTTTTGCTTTCATCATGGGAAAGGCAACCTTTTTCTATTATGCCTATATGGAAAGTTTTCAGCAAGACAACTTTCTCATGAACTCTTTCTAACCACAAAACTTACCCAAAAATTTCACATGGACAAAAATTGTTCCTTATGCTTCTTAAACCAAAAACTGAAATTAATTTTGTTATTATTTCTGTATCCTCACCTTCCCAGAAAAATCTCAGCCACATCATTTTGAGCAATCTGTTAGCATTTGGCACCAGTCTGGGGAACAAGCACCTGAAGTGGGACCAACGATTTCTAACAGCAAATCTTTAACTAAAATAGTAGATTTCAATGTCATTAGACACAAAAACACTTTAAAAGGCTCCATAATATTGCTGTCATGTTTCATCCATACATCTAAGAATTGGGATGGAAGATATATCATCTGCACATGCGACAATGCACTGCAGGGATAAAAATTCCCCCCTTGACCTATCAAAAAAAGTGTTCAGGAATAAAACAGAGAACAGGTTAAAAAAATTATTGAAAAAAAAAAAGAAAAAAAAAAAAAAAAAAAGAAAAAACCCTGTGATTCCTTTACAATCATTTGAAAGGTGATCATCACTTAAAAGGCCAAGATTTGACTTTTATTTTGGTGACAAACAGAAGAAAAAGATAATTCCAGAAGAGCAGTCAGGTATGCATCCAAAGGGTAAATTCCTCTGTCAGTAACTCAAATGCAGCAGTGTCCTTTTCAAAAACTAGAGGTAAGGAGAAGAGATTAATTTAGTAATCTATTTAGAAGATCAAAGGACTCATTTCTATTCGGTTTGATTTTTGTCTTGAATTATATACATCAAAAGTACATACCTCAGGCTTATGAGAAGAGAATAAGAAAGCCGAAGCACTGAAATTAACATCAGGGGAACAGATCAGGAAACAACTTCAAGACCAATGAGTAGCTATGACTTTTTCTGTTATAAAGATAAACATTTTGACCTTTTTAAAATATGACTTCTGGAACTGCAAGGGCAACATAATCAGGTCTCTTTCAAAGGACACTGATTCAATGCAATAAATTGAAGAGTTCTCAAAGAGCTGGAAAAAAGTGGAATTAATAAAATGTTAAAGCACAATTTACTTGGTTTTAATAATCTCGGCCATTTTAAATTCAGGTGTTAGAACACTGATAGGCTTCTCTACATTCGATAGCAAATTTCAAAACTTATTTGAAACTTTTTCAAGGGGTGTCTGTGCAGCAATGGCATTGCAACTGCAAATGCAATGCTAAAATAACCTTATTGCTAAGAATATATATCGTATTGCTGTGTACATATGTCCAATGTATATGAATGAAAACATCATTATTTTTAAGGGATGCAGTTCCAAGAAGTCCTTACAAGTTTACAGAAAATGTGTTAGCAGAAAATATGATGCTGCTCTATAAAAAAAAAAGCACAGAAAACTTTAAATTGTCAGAGAAAAATAGCATGCAATGTGTCATCTACTTTAAAAAAAAAAAAACAGAGCTGTCTGTGGGGCTGAGATGAATAACAGCTTAGAGTATTTTCCTTTTCCCTGAGGCAAATGACTTATAATTTAGAAGAATCCTTTCTCACCCACATACAAGTTGTTCTCTTGAGTATATTCATTGTTATGGAGTAGAGTGAGCCAGCAGCTCCCTGTGGGCTGGTAACTGGGAGCTCCAGGGAATCCCTAGGTTGGGTAGCCCCAACCAGAAGGGGAGTAGGGCTGCTGGAGGAAGCCCCAGGAGCCCCACTGGGCACCTTCCTGAGGATGGGCAGAGACTGATTCTGGTACAGGGCATGGACCCACAAGTGGGCTTAGCCCAGGGCTGGTTAGGGCTGTGGGGATTTGGAGAGCAACCCTAGGGCAGGGACTGGAGGCCCCATCAGGCTGTAATGGGGTCCAGGGCCCTAGGCAGGAGCTCAGAGAGGCCCCAGGTACATCAATTCCTGATTGTATTAACTTGTACTTCTACATCCAAATGATCTATTCATGCAACTTCAATTCTCTTCATGTTTCAAAATTCTTTTTATTACCCTTTAAGATTATCTTCTTCATCCTTCCTCGTGACAGCTCGCCATTGTGGCAACTTTATATATTGTGAAATCAGGCATAAAAGTAGTTCTTGATTTTGCAGTTGGATGAAAACACTGATGCCAGAACAAGTGCAAGCTCTGAGTCATTATTTAATGTTTCCTAAGCAAGGCCAATGCTTATGACCTAACATATGTGGGAAATCTAACATTTAATGTCTCTGTCATAAGTCAGAAATTGATGCTTTGAGTTAGGTGAGCAGTGTCATTATCTGGGAGTATTTAAATATATCTGAGAATGAAATTCACAAAATATCTCTGCAATGCTGTAGAAAGTACTTAAGACAGAGCAGTCTCTTGATTAAAAACCAGTGGATGAAAAGATGCCCTCCAGTGAGGTTGTCTTGTCCTTGCCTATCATTTTCTCTCCTCTGCCCCTGTTTTCCACATCTCATATTCTGCAATAGAAAGGCTCGTGTATCTCATCTATCTAGGTGTTGTAGCAGTTCTGTTTTTCTGCCTAGGAAGATCAGCAACAATTCCATGAAAGGCATGGAAGATATAAAGCTAAATAGATCCTGAAATGGTGAGTGAAAGATTTAGGGTTCCACCAGGAAAGTGTAAATTCAAATTCACCTCTTCACAGTGTTTCATGGTAAAAGTATACGTTTTTTAAAAGAAAAGGAAATGATGCAAGTATAATTCTTCAGCCTATTTACTGGAGTCTTCACTGAAGCAAGGATAACTCTGGATTCTAATTCATATTCCAGTTATTTTAATTTCTTTTTTTTTTTTTTTTTAAAGAACAGCTTTCATTTGCAAACCTACTAATTCTGAAGTTTCTATTCTCTTGAGGAACACTTTTATTTATCCCTACTTACCCTTGCTTTTTCTCTAGCCTCCAAAACCATCAAAAAGAACACTGCAGATCCTCATCAATCTATCCAATCCAGAACAAACTGGCAGTTCAAACGTCCCTCTGAGAGATCCTTATTTTAGGCAGAAATACAAATAAATACCAAGCCTTTCACATTCTTGATAATCTATAAATGCTAAGATAGTGCACAAATGAACTGTCTATTCTTCTGGCTCTGGGACGAGAATACTGACACTACTACACTGGTTTTGTCTGGCTAGAGCTAAGTCTCCTCATAAAAGCTCATATGGGTCTTTGTTTTGGAGTTGGGGTCAAACCAGTATTGATAACACACCAATGCTTTAGCTATTGTTGAACAGTGCTTACACACTTTTCTGTTTCTCATGTTGCTCCATCACTAAGTTGGCTGAGGGTGCATAAGAAGCTGGGAGGGGACACAACTAGGATAGCTGACCCCAGCTGACCCAAGGGATATTCTACACCATAAGGCATCAGACTCAACAATAAAAGGGGACATTTAGAGTTAAAAGTTTTTTATTCCTACATCTGTATTTGCTTTCCTGGAAATGTTCAAACACCTGCAGAAAAGCAAAATGTGAAAGCTAGTGAACAAATTCCCTATTTTGTTCCCCTTGTGTGCTTATCTTTTGCCTTGCTTCTTATTTTGTCTTTATCTCAACCCACGAGTTTTGTCATTTTTACCTTTCCAGTTCTCTCCCCTATCCTCCTGTGGGGGAGTGAGTGAGCTGAGCTGTCTCCTGTGTTTACCCCACAACAGACAATTTATTTGAGAAATATTGCTTGAGTAATACCATAAGTGACTTTGTAAGTGTGATGTAAATTAAAATCATTTTACTAACTAGTAGATATCTTAATCAATCGATATAAAAATTAGGAAACACTTAGGAAATTGATAGAAGGTAATGTTTAAAGTTTGTAAATTAAAGCATTATTTGGGAAAACATTATGTAGAGGTTTTCCATTCACTAAAAAAAAAAAAAAAAAAAAAAAAAACAAACAACAAAGGAACAAACTGATTAAAAAACATAAAGGGAAAAGATCACTTCTCTCGAACTGCTGGCAACATTCCACCTAACACAGTCCAGGGTGATTTATTGGATTAAAAATAAAATAATCTTAATTTCTGGCTCAGTGTCATTCTGTATCTCTATGATATTTTTAATGTAAATGGTTAAAGATCGACCTTGGTAGTATCATAATCATTATTGAATTTTAATTTCAATCCAATCAGAGGGTCAACAAATCTATTCTGCAATGGTTTTTTTGGCATTTAGTTTACAGTTTCTTCTCCTTAATTTAATGCTGATACTCTAGCTAGATCATCTTGTCCTGCACTAAATTATTTCTCCCTGACTTAATATTTCAATCAATTTGCTATTTGTAGCCTGGTAATTCTCCCTGCCCCTTATCATTGCTGAGTCAAGCTGTACATCCTTTCTTCTTTTATCTTTCCTCAGAAATCAAACCCTCCACCTCCTTGATCAGCGCGGGGGGTGGGGGTGCTGTTCAGTTTTGGTCTGTTGGGGGTTTTTTGGTGATTTGTTTTTTCCTGTCATCAGGACTTCGTTCAGTTTTTCAGTATACCTTTTGGAATGTAGCATGTAATATCAGATGCAATATTCAAAATATATTCACTCCAAAACAGCACAAAGAAAGAGTTGCTTCCTTGGTGCTAAAGCAGTAAGAAACTCTTTGCTACCTTCTGACCACTTTGTGCTCATTATACCACCTGCAGGACCATAAGAAACCTCTTAAGTTCTTCATAACAGATGTGTACCTCTAGCTATTCTCTACCTGTCTTGCCAGGATCATACAATGACAAACTTACTTGAAATGCCAGTGAACAAATCTCTTAGAACTGAACAACACCAGTAATCAAGGCAAAGCACAACAGAAAGAGGTCTTGTAAAATCATTGTCTCTCTTATATTATCTTTAGATTAAAAATTTATATCAGACTTTGTGGGTTTTGTAGATTTATTCAAAACCAAACAAGTTTCTTGCAACTATTAGTAACATAAGATCACTTAGGACCCAACAGGTCATCAGGTTTATTTCCCCAGCTATCATAAATTGTATTGTAGATTTATTTCTTTATGAGTTTATCAAGCTCCATCTTAAAAAACCTCCAACTTTCCTGTCCTACATTGTAAATTACTCATAATCATAAAACAGGGATTAAAACTGTTACCTCTGTTTTGCAGACATGGAAAAAAAAATGTACAGATTCTTAAAAGATTTTTCTGGTGTACACAAATAATAGAATAGAGATTATCAACTCTGAGGTATATAACTAGTATTGCCTAAGTTGTTTCCAGTAGATTTGCTATGCAAAACAATAAATTTATGAAAAGTATCAAAAATAAGTACCATACTGTTCTTATTTTCCAACATGGGTTTACCTTTTAAAAAAGATGTGGTAACATACACAAATAATAATAGAGATATTATTAATAAGGAAATGAAAAATATCTGTATACTACAAAGCACTTGGTGACAGACTGCAGGAAAAAAAACCATTACTGGCTCAAAACAAGTAAAGCTGGGAGGAGGCAGGGTCAGGACAAGTTCTGCCAAGGTGGGACGGTGCACTGCTCCACACCCACTACCCCTGGAGCCTCTTGTCCAGCCCAGAATAGCTATTAGCCACTGGCACACCACAAGCCCCATCTGGGGGGAGGGCCCCTAGAGACCAGAGCAGATAAAAGCAGTTGCACAGGAGTACATGAGGTCGTGGCCCACTGTTTGGATTTTATAGCAGCTGAGATCACACCAGAATTCATGTAGTGACTATTAATCTTTCTCTTTACCCTTTCTTTCTCTCTCTCTCTCTCTTCTAACTTCTCATAATCTGGATAACTTAAAATTGGATAAGTTAAAGTTTGCTAAGTCAGTGCTGTGTGAAATGCTTTATTTCAGTTGAGTGTTGCTTTAAAATTTGCCAAGCACCCTTATTTTCTAAAGTTTGCCAGTACAAGCTTGTTGTTTAACCTCCTGAGAATGCTGTTGCAATCTCCCTTGTGCCTGCCTCAGACAACTGATGTACCTAAGCCACCTTTAAGAAACTTGTCTAGCAAGTCCATGGCCTTATATAGTTCTACTTTTTTTTCTGTCAGAATTATTCTCATTAAAATTGCACAATGACATTGAGAAGTATTCTCTTAGTTGTCTCCTAAATCAGATTAAAAAATTCTGCATACAACATATGTGCAGTCTGAAAGTCTCATATATATAATGTGAATTGGCTATCCTTAGCCTCAATTTCTTCTGTGTTTCTGAAGTTAATGTAAAGAAGAAGAAATTCTACAGAGTGATTTTAAGTAATCTGTATACCTGGCAGTAGTACACACTTGCTGGCAGGACCACACACTTGCCAGCAGGACAAAGAATTTAAGGTTATGTCATAGTTAATAAATTTGCTGCATTCCTTTACTTATACTCACAAACACAAACAAACAAACAAACAAAAATTGCAAACCTCTGAACTCCTAAAAATATTTTTTTGTTATCTGATTAGAAACTTGACAATACAAACCATAAAAATGTTATTTTTATTGTAAGAAGTCTGTAATTTTTTCCCATCTTTTTCAGTCAGCTGTGGCCCATCAGAATGCTGTTTTCTTATGTCAAAAGTGAACTTTCCATTTCTTGTTCTCCAGAAGCTTCTCTTTTATTCTCTTTATTGCTTTCCTTTATTTATCTTACATGTGAAAGGTATTTTCAACTCTTACACAGCCTGTTACATGCTAATCCCACTCCAGTTCATATAATCACTAAGATAATTTTTTTCATAATTTTTTGTATCACTCCCTCATCTCTTCTCTCGATTTCCCCAAACACATTCAACTGCATTAAGCTGGGTTTCTTAGAATACATATTTCTTTTATTATACAATTCCATTTCTTTTTACTTATGTTCTCTATGTGATATCATACCATTCTCTTCTAATAATATTTTGTTCTACCAGTGATAAGAAAACTTTAGTTCTTTTAGTTGCTGTTCATCTCTTTCAGAAACTTGATTTTGGAGCTGGTCTGTTAAGCTATTCCAAGAAAGGAGATTCAACAAGCTTTTTGGGTTGCCTGTTCTAGTGTCATACCACAGTCTTAGTGAAAATGTGTTTTTTTCTAATGTTCAGTCTGAACTCTATGTTTATAAGAAACCAATGATTTCAAGATTCTGCCTTTCATTATACCACCTTCTACTTTATCTCCATCATGTCTTTAACTCTTGTGAGGGACTGAGAAAAGTTATTAAATTTATTATTGGCTAGAAACAACTGCATGTGGTAAAGGGGGCAAATTGGATTCTGCCAAGGTGGAATTGTGCTTTGCCCCCTTATAACCCTGACTCCTTGAGAGCCTTTGATGCAGCTCTCAGTCATGGTATACCAGGAATACTGCGCCATATGCCCCCACCCCCTCCTCCCATCATCCCTGGAGCTTTTAGTCCACTCCAGAATGTCTATTAGCCATTGGCACACCTGAAACCTCACACCACACCTCCTGGAGCCCCTAACCCAGCCCCACATGCCTGGCAGACCAGAAGCCATGCCTGGGGGAATGGCCACAGGAGTCCAGAGCAATTAAATCAGCACCACGTGGCCACCACATAGGTCATAGCCCTACCATGTCTTCGACTTCTAGTAGCTGGATCTATGTTGAATTCAAGGCAGTAGCTATAATTCTCCCACTTTCTTCCTCTCCTAATTTCCTTTTCTTGATGTTTGCGTAACTTAAAACTGGATGGGCTGGAATTTGCTAACTCTATGCTTTGTGAAATGCTTTATGTGGATTGAATGTTTGGTTTTAACCTTTTGTCAAGTTACCTCATTTTCCAAAGTTTACCAGTAAAAGTGTGGGATTTTGATCTCCTGAGAGACTATTTGGACTGCACCTTAGTCTTCCTTCAGTGTATTGAACAAGACCAGTTATCCCAGTGTCTCTCTGCATAATTCTGTAGATATGTCTTAAGTTTTGTGTGTTAGCTGTTTCAGTTTTAGCATCACCCACAAACTTGCTAAAGATGTATTTTAACCTGTCATCAAGGTTGCTGTTGATATAGCATATTTTATAATATTAACATACTATCAACACAGAGATGCCACAATTGTTACCAGCTGCCAAATGGATATCAAGGTATTGATTATTATCCTTAGATCCTTGTGAACCATCCAAATCTCTATCTGTCCAATTCTTCTAAACTTTTAGAACCACAGAACTTAATTCCAAAACAAAACCAAGTAAAGTACAAAGGGAGTTTTCAAGACAAGGAAAATACTGATGTTTTTCTCCCAGAATTTTTCCTTTATCAGTCAGTTAATTTTTTTCCTTCTCAATTAACACTGATTCTTAAAATATTATTAATAATCTTCACCATTGATTTGTTTGGATGTGTGGAATTTTCACACTTATGATAGCAGATATATAAAGCTTCCCAGTTTAATTTTTTTTAAAAAAAAGAGTTGTTTTTCATTATGACAGAGGCTATCAACTTTTTTGATTTAAAGAATTTGAAAACTGAATCAACTGCAATACAGAAGCAAAATTGCTACAGTCCAATAATTCTACCTAATTGAAAAAAAAATGGAAAAGACAATTTTACAAATCTGATTCTATCAGGTTTTTAAGTGAGTTACAGGTAATACCACAGTGGCCAAACCTTTAGCACAGTACGAAGAAGATAAGGATATGTTTTGCCAGGGTGAGTAGGAGCCATCTTTTCTGTTAGTAAGGATTTGTTGATAAAATTAATGAAACTTGGAAATGTGGCTTGAAAGTAATTTGAACTGATTAATGAACACTGTATAAACAAGTGTACAACTGGAAAGAGAAGAGCAGAGCAGGGTTTCAGGAAGAGGTCTTTCTAATAAGGTCTTTCTAATAAGCATTAGGAGTGTCTATTTACCTTCATTACAACAGGTTTCTTGAATTAAAAGACCATGCTAGCAAGACAACATAATGACAATGGAGCCGTCCAGTGATTTCACATCAGAGGACTCAACTTTTGTGGCTTCTAAAGAAAGAAATCACTTCAGCTCTTTTCAGCATGCAAGTGGTTGTAAATGCCACAGATAGATTCACTACTTTCTGCTTTCCTCTAGTGTTCTACAGGTTAACAATCTTGTTCTGCTCATGAGATTTGACAGCATCAGTATATTGTTATCTGCTGCAGCAGATGGTCTTTAGCTGTGACTTCCCGTATTGTGAAATTAAAGCCATACAACTGAAAATTTCCTGAGCATAACTTTGTAGATATTACTGGCCAGAATTTCATCTGCTTACCCTATTTTTACAGGAATAAAAAAGAGTCTATACACAACAGGTTCTCCAGAATTCATGCTTATTACTCAAACCACCCTTAATAAACCTACAGGACTTATGATTCAGTGCTAAGTGGTTAACAAAAGAAATTATATCTTATATAGGAATATCAGGTATATGAATGTGGCCACATTAAGTCTCCAAGTGCCGTGCATGAAAAAAAAGTTTCAAACAGCTCACATCAGATATGTATTTCTGTAATAAAAACATTCCTTTTTTTTTTCTTGGCTTGTAAACTTTACTTCCAGTTCTTTATTAAGAATTTAAAAAGCGACATACTCTGTTTGTTTTAATCGAGTTAGAAGTGATAACTGGGTAAATGTAGTTGACTGCAGTTCTCTTTAAGCTGTTGCTTAAACAACTGAAGCATTTTCTTGATATAAGGATGTATATTATAGTGAAAAGTACTAAAAGAATTCACAGAGATTAAAAGAGTAAGGGAAATTAGCCTAGCATTTATTTCACAATATCCTAATTCTCATCTTATCTATCTTAATGCACTGGCACTCTATCCAAGGGACACGCATGTGAGAAAAATCTCAATTTCTTCATCAAGTGGGTTAAAAATGGAACCTCTTCTTTTTGGTCTAACCTATAAAAAATCCTAATCAAGTGGTCTGACAAAACAGTTCCTGACAAGGCATACTGACAGATATAACGAGAGCAACTTTAAATTGAAGTATGGTGAGGTAAGGAGCATAGGTTGGGGAAATAATAATGTAGAGAGAATGATAACTAGCTGAAGATAAAGTTACTTTAATGGACTTTAAGACTCCTGAAATGTACAATGAGGTGGTGTCTGAATATATAGCTGGTTTGTTATCAAATGAAGAGAAAAACCCTGCAGTATTATATCATTCTAAGACAACTAAGTGAAGGCAAACAAGTGAGAATCAAATATTAAAAAGTTATGGGAAAGGAAAATTATTCTGTTCTACCCTTTTTTCTCTCTCTCCATTCCTTTGCAAACTGTCTACTTAAACTAAAAGTGCTTCAAAGTAGTAGCTTATCTTCTTGCATGACTAAAGACTCTGACATGCTTTTGCGGACCCTACACAAATGCTCTAAAAAAGGGATTTACTGACATTATTCAGACTGATTAACAGAGCAATATAAAATGTGAAAATTACCTACTAGCATGTTTGAAAACAATGGAAAGACTTTGACCTTGTTTGAGGCAAACTTTCAGTCCAAATATGAAAATATCTCTACATATGGGCACATATGCCCTATAATATGTACATTCCAAATTATTTTACATGCCTTTCCTGTATGTAAATCTCCACAAAAAAACTTGTTTGTTTGGTTTTTTTTCCTGAGTAATATTATATTCTTTGAAGAATAAATTCAAATGGAAGGACTTAAGTCCCTAAGGCTCAAATTCCAAGGAATTCACCTTTAGGGAAAGACTGTTCCTTCAACCTAAAATAGTGTCTCTGAGCAGCCCCAGTAAAGCTACTGGGTCCCTAAGAGAGATGAAATTCAAGAAAGTCCTTGGTTTTAGTATTCTTTCTCTGGACTATAATTCTAGACATGTTTTTTTGTGGTTTTTTTTTTGTTTTTTTTTTTTTTCTAGAGAGAAGACTTTTGTTTTCTGTGGAATCCATTGTGAGGTGCTTGTTGTTTCCTTTCAGTATACATGGAGCCTAGGTGTTTGACTTAACATTCAGGAATGGCCAGTCCCTTTTTGGATTCTTTTGAGCACTGATATATCTATCATGAAAATAAATACAAACCTTTTCAGATATTAGTCCAGGCTTTTCATTAATTGAACTAGGGAAAGCCAGTAAACATTTTTACTTCAATATCTTCATCTTTAAAAGGCATTGATAACATTCCTTTCCTACAGAGGAATATTGTAAAAATCAGTTTATCTTGCATTTTGAAAACAACAGGGGTTATAAAATGTTATTACTATTTTTTTCCTGATGCTTAAGGACCATTATTCTGTCCTTGTTGGTTATTGAAAATAATTGATTCCCTCACCTTTCTTTTTGTACCTTTACACTTGCACAGATAGTCATTACATCTGTCCCTAACATTCTTTTCCTCAGGCCAAACAAAGCCAGCTCTGTTTTAGCTATTCTTTCCAGGTTCAATTGTCAAAACATTTTATGATGTTTTGTTTTTTACTTTTCTGAGCTATGTTCAATTTCTGCAGTTAATTTTGAGCTGCTGCCTTCCTTAATGGTTGAAGGGCAGTGACTGAGGTCTACTGTTGCAGAACAGAGACAGTTTTCCAAATGCTCTTTATTAGACTTCTATGAGCTAGTGTTTACATTCTGATTTTACACCAACATAATGACAGATTAATTTTTAGCCTCATCAGTTCTCCATCTTACTACACAGACACAAGGACAGAAGAGGTCTACAGGTAAACCATTGGGAATGGGGAATGCATAACTGTCTCTTTCATAAGTGCTTTTTCCTTATGACAATTTAAAGTCACCAGTTTTATCCTAATGCCACTTCCTCTGCTTCTTCCAAATCATTCCTCATTGTATTTCATTTACACTTTATTTTTAATCGCTGAAACTCCTCATAATTCATTTTTCTTTGATGTTTCCATGTCCAATTTTTTTTTTTCACAAACTCTTCCTAGCATTTTCTGCAGTCTTTATGGTAATAGCTCAGAAATCCTAAAAGGAGTCTTCTTTATGTGCAATGAAAGTGTTATTAAATGAGGACAAAGATAGAGGTAAATATGAAAGAAATAATAGCTCCTGGCTCTATGTTCCTGCTGAGTTTGAAAGTCAATGGTAAGATATTTCTAATCAGCACTATCATGCTCTAAGGCAATATCTTACAACACCTATTAGTTGTAAACTCAGCAGGAACAGCAACCCCCTGCTTCTCAAAGAAACAATATTTTTCCTCTGTGTGATGCAGATTATCCAGAAAAAGGAGAAGGGAAATACAAATTATATGTGAGAATGTGCTACAGTCCTATTCAAGCTGCTGTTGACAATGCATTATACAAAAGTCATGATCCCACAAGCTATTGAGTATTTTTCACTTAAATGAATTTTGGTAGGAATAGGATTTACAGATTACTCTTCCTGTGTGCCATGAACTCCAGGGATCAGGAAAAGATTGCCAACGGAATTTTGTACACTCCACTGGGCATAGAGGAACATTCTATCCTGCAAATGAAAACAAGCAGTATTGAAAGGGAATAGGCACACAAAAGTAGTAAAATGATCACTTTTTCTTTGTCCAGGAGCCCCAAATTACCTAAATACATTTCTGACCTCCTCAGTAGTCTTTGTTGGTAGCATAGTGTCTCAGTTTAAATGAGACACAGGTGTTTTGCTGAGGATTAGTTATGAGGAAGACCCAAACTCCTCCTTCTAAGCAATTGTAAATTCAAAATTTAGAAGCTCCAAGTGAGGGGAAAAAAATGTGGAAAAATGAAAAATAACAGCCCTTTATTAAAAGATATATGTGTATGGGCAGAAACAACAAAAGAAAACAAGTAAAACAACCAAACAATACTCCTATACCCACAAATAATCCCCTTCAAAACAAACTAATAAACAAAGAAAAAAAGGTAAACAGTTCAGTCTTTGTGCCCTTTGGTGCAATTCTAACCACAGTTAACAGGGGGCGCTGTTGGATCACTGGAGATGCAGAGCCTGCAGTGCTTTGTGCTGGTCGGCAGGGGGTGCTGTGGGATCACTGGTCATTGCCATGTGGGGAGGCACCCTCCGGAGTGTATTGGAGAAACCGAAAATGGGTTTCCCTCCCCCCTCCCCCCCCACCTGTGAAAGGGGAGAGAGAGGTGAAAAGAAAAAAAAAAAGGTCCTTCCCAAGGGGAACTCAGTCTGTTCTGCTGGCTGAATCGTGTGGTACAGTTTTTCCCTCTCTCTTTGGTGTGCACAAGAACCACTGCCAAGAAAGAAACAAACTCCCAAAACAGTTCCTCTCTGATAAAAGTCCAAGCAGAATCCACAGCTGACAGCCAGGCTGAGAACAAAACCCACTCTGAGCTCCTACTCCGATATTGTTCCAGCTCCAGCCGGCGCTTGAACTCCTCCCTCCCATTTCCCAGGAGATGAAAGGAAAAAAAGTAAAGAGGAACTCCTCACCCTTCCCCAAAAACAAGATTCTGAGGGCCATTAACTAGGAATGTGGCCTTACCAGCAGCTTCTTTTGTGTTACTTAACTGCCCATTTAAACATCCCTGCCACGAAGTGGGTAGGGGTAAGGGAAAAATTCCTGCTTAGTTTCTAAGAACCAGCAAAACCATGACATATAGCAAGTAAGGCCCGGCAGAAGTTTGAAACTGTTCATTTAGGCACAGCTGCAATAAAAGCAGGCCAACCTATCCCCAACCTATCTTCTTGGAAGGAATTATCCTTTTTATGCAACTATTATAGAAGATTCAGATTGTAGTTCTTGCATTTCAATTCCTACATAAAACATACAATTTATTTTTTCTATTATTGTTTTCCAAAGAGGTAGACAAGGCACAGACATGGAAAAGGCCAATATCCTTTAAAAAATTGGAATTTTTCAGGCAGCAATATGCACAAGAAAGGAGTCAAAGAAGTCTTTTCTATAGAAGAAATTAGTTTTCAATAAAGCAATGATAGGAACTTGAATATTTAGAAAGGAGCCACCACAGTCTGTATCTCACAAAACACTCCACTAAAATATAAGACTGGAGAAATTTAAGATTTTTTTCTGCTTAGGCAGAGATAACTGCCTTCACCATTTGCCTGAAGAAATATGTATTTGATGGCACATCATTGCCTTTTGCTGAGACAGCTTAGAAAATTTCGAACCCTCATACTTTATTTCCCATCTTTTCACGTTCAAATACACCCTTTTTCAGCTATAGCACATCAAACTCACAAGGTTCATTAAGTTATAACAATCTTCATACAAAAATTTTCCTCCTCACAGCCCTCTGTCAATTATGTTTCAAGAAAGCAAGAGAGTTGACTGAATCAGACTACATATATGCTCAGTATTCACATATTATCTCCCAGCTACTTAGATCTTTGCCAAGCTAAAGATTTGTGGGCAAATCTTTTATTGTTTCTTATTTAGAGGTTCTAATCTGGACTATTTTTTACCTCTATTTGTACTATATATCTCTTGCCTAGCTGGTCTCTATTTTATGACAGTACCATAATACAAGTACTAATAACAGCAATGGAACAAGAATTCACCCCTAATTGTATCTCAGGCAACACTTTTCCTCCCCTCTAATGAGTAAGAGCATTTACCTCTCCCCTCTTTTTCTAGGTTAACAAAAGATAGGTATGTCTTGAATCTTGTCATTGTACACATCTGCTAAGAAAAGGCAGGTCTCACAGATACAGCAACTCATGTTGCTCTCTTTTAAATGTTACTAAATCTAATGCTACCTTTAGTGCTTTAGCAATCATCATTCTATTTAAAATATTTTCTCAAGTGCAGTGGAGTTTCTTAATATTCAACAATTTTAAAGGATTTTAGGAGTATTACACATCTGTTGGACACCCACATGAAACACAGCCCTGAAATGAAAAAGTTAATGTGGATAAATAGATATGAGAATTTTTAAAATTAAAAATGCAAACTTTTTTTTTTTTTTTAAAAGCAGTACATATATTAAAATGGCAAAAGGTGTCAGCACAGCTTCTTGAAAAGTGGTAGTCAAACTACATCATTACATTCTTGTTCTGCATGATGCTCCTTTTGCCACCGCTCTCATTGAAAGGCAGAGCATGACTAACAGCCTTCAAGCTTGAAGAGGAAGAAGACAGAAAAATTGAGGGTTTTATTTAGGTTTCTGCTGTTGACCATAAAGTTCTGGAAAACTCTTATAACTCAATCTCATTGAAAAAGTGTTAAAAATCAAAGTTCACAAGAAAGATATGATGTGAAGAGCAACAAGGGAAAAAGTCATTCTTCAGTTCACATTTTTTCTTTTTTACACTTATGGCGGAGGGTATGAGATCAAACACTTTTCCCCTGCTACTTCTTCGTGTAACTAATCTTCCTTCTGTCCTCTGTATGTTCTGTAAGTAGCAAAATGCCACTTTGTGTTAAATTCCACTTAGCCTCTTTGTCCACACAAAATCTCAGGTTTGAGAATGACTTCTAAATGGTATCCTCAGCAATGTGTAAAAAAGACCTGTAAACAAGTAAATAGAGTAAACTGCATGCAAAGGCTGAAATAAAGTACTGTTTGGGAAAAGTTCAAGATTTTAACACTATTTTGGCTATATTATAACTGGTAACTATTATAGAACCTATCCCAAAGTCAAAATTCCTCTGCAAGTACAGTATAAGTATACTCATATGAGAAAAAGAAAATACATGTTTCTCATCTGACTTCCTCATTTTAAATAAACTTTATGCTTTTCCTGGTGGGTTTTATGCTCTCTACCTGGTTATGGACACATTTATTTTTCTTATTTCTTTAGGACTTCAGTTTTCTATAATGTTTTCCATAGCCTAATTCAAACTCTGATCATCTTATTATTGAGAATTAATTAACACATCATAGAGAACATTATCCACTGCTAGATACTTAGCTTTGCATGTCAGTGGGCTGCTGAGCTCCTTCTTCATTCTCTCCTATCACCTTAGGGCATCTCAGTAAACTGTGATTTCAGAGTTATAAAACAAACTCTAAAGCTGAATTACAATATGGGCCATCCCAGGTTTTCTTATCATTATGCCTCATTGAACCACAAATATATCCTCAACAAATATATGGAAACCTTTATGGGAAAGAAAAAAAAATAAAAAAGGGGAACAAGAAGCAGCCAAATATAGTTCTACTTTGTTCAAAGGTCACAGGTATCTTTCAGGTGCAGACATTTTCTTGTAATACACTATGTGCCCTGCTACCCCAAAAGGCTTCATGAAATAATACCATTCATAGTATTTTTAATATTAATTTCTCTTATGTTTACAAATATTCATGTAACTCATAAGCTAAATTTGTTTACAGAAAGTTTATACCTGTTTGCTCTTGTGCAAACATTGTATTTTACTCTAAGTCATCCTTTTATCTGGTTTATTTCTGGAGGGCAAATATATCCTTTCCTAGACTTGACTTTACCAAATATTCCATGATCCTTAAGTTGCCTCCAATAAATCAAAGTGTCCATCCTTCTGTTAATCTTAATAACTATTCTGTAAACCTCATCTAAAAAAAAGGTGTCCAGAACTATGTAAAAGATTCTAGACAGGATTTTACCAATGCCTTGTAAAATGTCATTGGTACTTCATTTTCTGTAACAGAAATAATTTTCTGATAGAACCTCACCTCTTCCCCTTCTCCCCTTGAAACTCTGTGATTGCTTAGAATATTCATTTCCCCCACTTGGGTCTTTCTGAGTTGAAAAATCCCAATTTATAGAAGAAATTATTTTTATTACTACATAATAGATAATCAGCCATATTTCAACCCATTTTTAATGTAATCTAATTCTTTCTATCAGATATTCTGAACTCCTTCTCTATTAACTTCTAATTTTCTATCATCAGAAAATTTCATGAGCACCTTTTGGCTTTTTGTGAACATCAACGAAAATCAAATCGCCTTCTCAAAGATCTTATAAGATAAAGGTAATCTAAAGGTTAAAGTCTTCTTGGGTTTCCAAAGGCTGTGAAAAATTTCTTTAAAAGCCAAATGCTTTTAAAGAAACTGATCAGCAATGGCATAAAAGAGCTTTGCAATTTTAAATTATTTAGAGTATGATAGGAAATGAAGGTAGGAAAAGTCAGTTCTCACAGGAAAGAGAGATTAAATACTGGTGGCCTACACTGAGTGATTGATTGTGAGTTACACCAACATGACCTGTGAAAATATTGATATAGAGCTTAGCAAATGGGCAAGAGGCAAAGTGACAAAGTTTGCTGGTGACAGGAGTTTATTCCAGATAGTAAGGATAAAGTGAGTAATTGCAGCAGGATCTTACAGAAACTAGGTACTAAAATGGCAGATGAATTTCAATATGAATAAAGATAAGATTAAAGGCAATAATAATTGTCTTTACAATTTTAATAAAAAATTTAATAAACCAGTCTAACTTCTCATAAAAATGATCAGCTCTGAGCTGACAATCAATTCCTCAGAAGCATGGTTTGGGGTTACAAAGGCGGGTATCATAAAAATCATTAGCTTGATATTCAGTAGTGGTCACAAAAGCAAATCAGGATATTAGGGGTTAGTAAAAAAGTGAATAGAAAATGTACTTTTTCCACTGTACAAAACCAATATTATCCCGCATTTTCAGTACTATGTAAAATTCTGTTTCACTCTCCTCAGTAAGAATATAATGACAATGAAAAAGGCAATGGAAACAAGTAAGATCAAAAGTATAAAAAAGCATCCTTAAGATCAAATCTTACTATGAACAAAAGGAAATGCATCATAAATATTTTAAATACATATACATATAGCCAAGAACTTTTGTTTATAAAAACTGGGCAATCTAATAAGGATAAAGCAAGCAATAATAATACCAGCAATCATAGCCTAAATGAATACAGAAAGCCTCATTAATAATAGTACCTTTTGTTGCTGTACAAAAAACTTAAAAATATCTTTCCTGTGGTATTATGCTTATCCCTATAAAGTCCATCTTGTTCCCAAGGTCAATTTCATGAGTCTTCCTCAAGCAGAGACGAGTTGTAACCACAGGGAACTACTGACACCCTGAAGGGTAGGTCCTTAGTTCTTCAGTGTTGACAACCATTTAGGGATTGTTTTCTGTATTTTTCAGTCATAGTCCTTTCCTCTCCCAGCTAGTTTCCCCTCAACTGGCAAAGGATTGACAAAACTGGCAGTGCCACCACCCTGCCCCCTGAGGTGGGTCAAACCTGTACACTGATGTCCCAGCCCTGCCCAGCCATACGAGGGCTGCATGTGATAATAGTTGCCCTCATCGGGCCTGATCTTGACCCATATGCTGGATGCTGTCCCAACAATGTCTCAGCCTTTCCCGCCACCATCAGCCTCTGAGGGCATCAGCCTGTTTCTGCCCTGGTAACTGTCATTGGAGCTGATCCTGATTCATGACAGGATCCTGATTTGTCCTTGATCTCACTGCAACACCACAGGTTTCCCTAGTGACCTGGGCTCTGTGCTGATTCTGGTCACCACAGCTGGCTGTAACAACCTAAATAATCTCAAATCAGGAAATTTCCTTTAATTAAATGTATTGCCAGTTATCAGGTTTTAATTATTTGTTCAGGTTCCAAGTAATGAAATACTGAAATGCCTTCCCTCCCTCTTCTCCGGACTCAACTTCAGTCCAACACTTCCTCTCCCCTTTCCTTGTTTCAACCACTCTTGTTTTCACCATACATTACACTCAGTCCCTCCCTACCTCTTTCACAAGGAACCAGGCAGTGCAGAAGGTTGGGAACAGTGCACAGAGGTTTCTTTCTACTACTACTTGCTTCATACTGCTCCATTGCTCCGGCTTGCCCATGGGCCACAGTCCCTCCAGAGGGGTCCTGCCCCAGCACAGGTCACCCAAAGGATGCAGTCTCTCAAGGATGTCCCTTCTCCCACATAAAGCTCTTCCTTCCAGGGGTTCATCTCTGTATATGTCCCCCAAAATGTCTTTCCACTCATCTCCCTCATTCTCCCTTTCCTCCAAACAATCCTCTTCACATACTTCCCCATGTGTCCCATTTTGAGTGTTCTCCCTTGTCTCTGTGTTGTTTTTGCATCTCCTGCCCCCAGTAGCTGCCACCCTTCCTCAAACATGCCTGAGAAGAAATGACATGTGGTCCTCTGGTTGATTAAAGTTCTGGGCTATGAAGAACTATTTCCCTCCATTTAGAGCTGTGGGAATCCATTGTGATGTGCACAGGACAGTTCACAGACTCCTTCCACAGAGAACACCATGCAGTCCCTGCTACCAAACTCTGCTTTTTGTGCCCAGTGCATCAGGGTTTCCCTGCCCCCTCCCTGGGGCAGGTGTGACAGGCGCCGGCTGGTGAGGATGGTGCCCTGACAGCCTTGTGGTGAACCCTTAATGTCTTATGCTTTCCCAACCCCTGGGCACAATTGGTCTTTGCTGTGCTGTGACACAAAGAAAATAAATAGGTTAAATGATTATGTAGCTTGTGAGACTTCTACTATACCAGATATTCAAGAAGCTGAAGTTAAAACAGGTGTGTTGAGGGGCCACCAGCAAGTTGCTAAAACAAGACAAAATGAGCTAAGGCCAAACCTGCTCTGTCACTTCATTAAAAATCCTGTGACTCTTTATTAGGAATGACAAAAATTATATTCAGTGAGTTACAGTATTAGGAACAACTACGTCATTCATTTTCTGGCCAGCATGAAAACTCAACAATCAGAGAATGGTAGATAAAAGAGTGTGGATGGAGCTTATTCACTCTATCTTAAAAAAAATAAAAAATGTTTGGAATGTGTCAGTAAGATATTAACAGTCAGATTTTACAAAAATGTAGTTCTTCGTGCAAGATATTCAGCTTGCCACAGATTAAAATCAAAGATCAAAAACTTACTAAAGTCTGAAAGTGTCAAGACCTGACCACATGCACAAGATTCACTGAAGGCTACAGAGCAGACTCGTTATCTGGATTAGAGAACAGTTAGAGGATGGGAAAGCATTAGGATGAAGCATCATATGTTGGCTGTGTTCTTGTTCTGCCCTGGACAAATTTACAATCAGTGCTGAAATGGTACTAGAGGATATGGACGTCTCTCACACCTACTATAGATATTCATACATTCATGCTTTCTAAGGCTAATAACTACTAAAATTGCTTCCTACATTTCTGTCTAACATAACCATCTGATCCTCAGAATTCACATTCAAATCATTGTTTGAAACCTAAAGTATAGAACTTTTGCTTTGTTGAGACCAAAACTAGGTCATTTTTAATTCCACACTGACTCAGTCAGTCAATGTCTGATTTTTCTTTCCTTATTCTCTACTTATTGGCATATCTATAAAATACACAAATTCTCCAGCTGAAAAGAAATTTAATGTCTATTGTTGTTCTCCTAGGTTGTCTTTTGAGATTTTTTTTCCCTACATGGAAGCTCCAAATATATTTGTAATTTGGATCTAGAGAAATTTCATACATTTTCCACTATTTGTCAAAATCAAAATGAAGGTACCATAATCTTTTTGATAACTGTTCTGAGAATAAGGGGGTTTTGCAATAGTGGTAATGTATATAGTATTGTATGTTATTTTATTTATCTCCACCCACTGTCTCAGTAATGGAGTTAAATTGGGCCTACTGATCAAGTTCGAATTATTTAATGTGCATAAGATGTTCTGTCACAGTTTCTTCACTTATATGTAGACTACTTAAATTCAGATATTCATCTTTGGAAACAGAAAACAGGGCAAAGACAGCTAAACTTGTGAGAGTAGTCAAAATGCATACTCAGGACATTGTTCTTAATTTCATTCATATTTAGTGTACTTAAATGTTTAAGAGTTTGTTTGTAAAAATGCTCTGATTGTGTTTTCTGGTAGATCACAGAATCTTGGAATCATTGAATGGTTTGGGTTGGAAGATCATCTAGTTCTAATACTCCTGCCATAGGCAAGGACACCTCACACTAGACCTGATCCATCCAGCCTGGCCTTCCAGAGACTGAGCACACAGCTTCTCTAGACAACCTGTTCCAGTATCTCACCACCCTCACAGAATTTATTCCTAATACCTAATCTAAGCCTACCCTCTTTCAGTTTAAGGCCATGTTTTAATGTCTTTTAATCTCCTCCTATCACTACATACCCTTGTCAAAGTCGCTCTCCAGCTTTTTGGAAGGCTGCTGTGAGGTCTCCCTGGAGCCTTTTCTTCTCCAGGCTGACCAACTCCAACTCTCTCAGACTGTATTTGTAGGACAGGCGCTCCAGCCCTCTGATCGTCTTCATGGCCCTACTTTGGACTTGCTCCAGTAGATCGACATCCTTCTGATGTTGGGGGCCCCAGAGATGGGTGTGGTACTCCAGGTGGGGTCTCAGAAGAGCAGAGGGGGGAATCTCCTCCCTTGACCTGCTGATCACACCTCTCATTCTCTGCACAGCCTGCGTTAGGATTGCTCTGACCCAAGTGCACAATCTTGATCTCAGCATGGTTGAACTTCCTTAGGATTTCACAGACTCACTTCTTGAGGTCCCTCTGGATGGCAGTCCTTCCCTCCAGTGTGTCAACTGCACCACACAGCTTGGTGTCATCAGCAAACTTGATGAGACTGCACACAATCCCACTCTCCATGTCACTACTAAAGATGTTAAACAGTGTCACCGACCCCTGAGGAACACCACTCTTTGCTAGACTCCACTTGGACATCACACCATTGAATGTAACTCTTTTGAGTGTAGCCATTTAGCTAATTCCTTATCCACTGAGTGTCAAATCCATGTCTCCTCAATTTAGAGACAAGGATGTCATGCAAGATATTGTTCATCCATGCAAGCTTCCTGTCATTTTTGCATAACTTCCTCTTTGTTGGAATGCATTCTCCTGAGCAGCCATCCCACCACATCTCCATGATGCCAATAAGATAATAGCCCTACAGGTGTGCATATATCTCTAACCCCTCTTGCTTAGTCCTCATGCTACAACCATTTGTATAAAAGCATCTAAATTGGGTCCCCACTGAAGGTTTTTACTTTGCACTAAAATGGACTGAAAAACCCTCAGATAATTAGTTAACACACTTCAGCAGATAGGCAGTACTAATGGCAGCACCCACTTGTTACAGTTTAATCCAAGATGGCACATCTGTGTATATCTTGATTTCCACCAACTAAACATTTAGTCTAGACAACATCAGATTTAAGCATAGCAGTGGCTTACGCACCTTGCTGTTACTTTACATTTCAACAGGCTATTCATCTTTTTCACCAAGTGTTTTTAAGTAGTCTAAATGCCAAAAAAAAAAAAAAAAAGAAAGAAGAATTCATAAAAAGAATAATATTAATTTAAAATTCTTTGAATTGTTTCAAACTGATCTTACGAAAAGCAAAGTAAATTATGTATGGATTAAATTGTTCACTAACAGCTTTTGTGAACATCTCTGTCTTTCACTAACTGCAAATTAACCTCTGACATTAATATGGTATGTGTAGTGACTCCCTTCTACTCCCCTGTTATACAAGCACTTTTCCTACTCATTCTTATGGAAAGGAGGTGACATCCCTGAAGACAAATCTGTTTTATTTTCTAATTGTCACTTTTGTTTCAACTTTTTTATTTACATTAAGGTATTTCCCCAATAAGGATAAGTTTTATCATTGTGTGGTAAGGTTTCCTTTTTATCAGAGTGAAAGAGAAACACAGCTGATTAGAGGAGAGCAACCTATTTTACTAATAGGCACAAGGTAGGCCAGACTAATTTTCACTTTATGTAGTAAAGGCCAACTCAGTATCAAAGTTGGCCTATTAATAAAGAATCGTACTTCTAATGAAAAAAAATTGTTCTACATATGATGTCTCATTAATTGCTTTCCAGAAAGCGGTCATCCTGTGAATTTTGCCAGGGGCCCAAAGCTAGCAACTTCATCCCAAGCTTAAAATGCAGGACTATCTATCACCTGGAATATTAGAGTTCAAATCCTGAATCCAGTCCACAGAAATGTAGACACTGGTTCTTTAGTAGCATATGATCTTCTTTCATGCCTGCTTCTGTTTGTCATGAAAATTTTTCAGACCTTTATGCTTAGACAAAGTGATAAAAAGCTGGCATCTCAGAGAACACTTCAGACAAGCAAAAAGTGTTCAGGAAAACATGTTGATTCAAAACATGTTGATTTAGAAAAAAGTCTACAAATTGCTCACAGAGAGAGGTGTCTTGACTCAATGTGAAATCAGCATGAGAAGCCATCCATGTTATGTAGAAAAGGCATTTTTTGTTATTCCAAAATTCAGTCATTTTACTCAGAACTTATGCAAAAATCTTTTCCTAGTATTAATTTTTAATATAAGTCATTAAATAAAATTCAGAAAGAATCTTAGCAGCAAAGAGAATAAATCCGTTCTCCATTTTACTGAAAAGTTCTAGCCACTAGTTTGCAGAATCATACCTCCTTATATTTTTTCTTTTTCTTGCATTATCTCTTCCTCTCATTCTTTCCCCATAAATCTTATATTCATAACTATGTAATGACAGATTAAACAGGAGGGATAGAAATTATCCTCCTTTTCATATTTGTCTCTCTTCTTCCCTTTCAGAATTGTCCACACTACAGGCTGATTAAAGCATTAAACTGGGGATGAAAGTGAAGCTGGATGTCTGAATTTCCTCACTCTGAAAAGGTCAGTGGTCTGTCACTAGAACATTTTGAGGCAGTTTTCTATCCACCAATGTAATAAGGCGGTCTCCTTTCAGGGAACTACGTTATAAAATAATCTCCTAAAATAAAATTTATTTTTAACTAGAATAGTCACAAATACAGTACTACAGTTAATTCGTTCTGATATCAGACATGTATAAGAATACCTCCTGCATTAAGCCATTCAGAGGATTTAAACAAAGGAACAACTGAATCATTGTTTAACTTAATATGCAACTGTGTATTCATCTGGCAGAGGATATTCTAGCAATGCCCCAAAGTAGATGAACTGATGTAGGAATTAAACATCTCAATGTTTCACTCTCACATGCACTATTACCTGGTAGAATTTTTTGCTCTGAGTTAGCTGAGTTGCTGCACAATTGACAAGGAGTAACAGTGTTCATATATACTGTTTAGAAAAGACAAATGGTAAAAAAATAAATCCTTGCCCAAGGAGTAGGGTGGCACATTTTTCCATTCACTGCTCAAAGTTAAAAAATTAATTTTAAGATAAGAGAGCTAAACCAAGCTCTGTGTATTCTATATCCTCACAATCATCTAAGATTGTTAGGATATGGAATACACATTTTGCTTGACCTAGAAATAATGGAATGTCTATAAATACCACTAAGATATAAGCCATTCTACACAAATTCAGCTGATTTCTTTTTGAAATTAATGCAATAAAATACTTAACTACATAAATATGTCTAAAATCGATGTAATACAGAACACTGTGTTCACATCAGAAACAGTAAAGAATATAGTTCTTTACTGACAAAATGCACAAAAGTTCACAAGTATATACTGCATATGTTTCCTAGGCCAAAGAACCTCTGTCCCCAAATGTCTTCTTTCCCACAGATTCTCACAGGCTCCACACAAAATTTGATATCAATTTCTGTTAGTTTTCAGTTTTTCTTATCAGAGGAAGATGTCCAGGCTTTATTTGAATTCTGGGTAACACATATTTACAAGAATAACTCAAGTTTCTGATGTAACAGAATTACTATAGAGTGAATGTTCATTGAATCTATTATTATGGCTAGGCAATTTTGAAAGTAAATTCAAATATCAAAAAGTCTCTAATATATAACAACGTCTCCAAACAAAGGAATTTTGAGTGAAAAAAAAAGTGCAGAAGTTTTTTTAAAATTCTTTCTGGATTTTATTTAAATACTGAAGAAAATATGAAATAGCCACAATATTCTGCTTTAGGATACCTGTGTATTTAAGGAACAGAAAGGTATCTCTTATCTTAAAATCACTCATGCTAAATGCCTTGAAGGACTTAAATGACAGTAGTATGTTTAATCAAACCTTTGGATTTGTGGGTCAGTATATACGCTGTCTATTTTTGATATCTTAAATTTTCTCAAATCACTCATTTTCTGTCCATCATGGTGCCAGAAAAATCTATCTTACTTACAAATAACCACTTAAAAAAAGCTTATGTTAGGGAATGAGATCAAGTCCAAAACTAGTTTTAGTCTTATAAAGGTGCACAGCAGTACCTAGTGACAGCTCAAATACATAGTCATTCCTCTGTAAAAATTCCATTCAGCATTTTCTGTAGATGATGCATCCTGTTTGATACATAAGCTTCTTTTTGGATGGTTATTGCTCTTTTTTTTTTTTTTTTCCCCAGACTATAAGTCTTCTACTTAAGGCCAGTGGGAATTAGAATATAGACTAGACAGCAATGTTATATAGATGGTGCCAAAGAAAGCCCAGCATAAAAAGAACTACATATTTAAGAAAATATAGCTGTGACCACCTTTTTAGATGGTAGGGAACTGTCCACTGTAGAGGTCAGAGAATCCCATTTGCCAACCTGCCTCTAAGAATAAGCCCTACAATCATGAGATATGCCATGAGATATGTGTTGATGGGATTTCTGTGGACATGATGGCTGAGGGAGTGATAGGTTTTCAGGTGGAGGATCGATGACCCTTATTGCTGCAATTGGCCAGGTGGAAGAGGGACTGATGCTAAGGTGTCACATCTCTGCCTCCACCCTTGTGCAAGAACCAGCCTTTGCAATCTCTCACTTTTGCAGCTTTCAGTTTCCCTCACTTAGACATAAAGTAGCTTTTCTCAGAAGTATAAATTGGCATTTGAAATCCTCCATGGCAGAGAATGGCAATGCGGGCACCTTACAGACAAGTCAATGGGCTTTCTCCTCACCAAAGCAGTGGCTTTTCTTTGGTAAGATTTGCGCCTCCAACTGCACTGGAACATAGCTGGGAACATTTGTACATAGTACTATACAATTATATTTTGCAGGTCTAGCAGATTTATCATCAGCAACCTAAAAGAAATTTTAATTTGTTGCTCCAGTAAACCACACTATTTGTGAATCTATAAATTGTGAAAGAACCAGACTTAAAGTGTTGGAGGAGTTAACCACACTATTGGTGAACCTGTTTGTGAAAGTTCTTATTGAACTCAACAAGACTTACAGTGTCACATTAGTAAACCGCACTATTTGTGAATCTGTGATTGCAAATGAGACCAGACTTACAGTATAAGCCACATTATTTGTGCAACTGGGATTGTGTTGGACACGACCAGATTTATAGTGTTGAATTGGTTCTAATCAGATATTAAGCCCAGCCACACCCAGCCCCTCTGATCTCTGAGGACCAGCTGGAAAGCAAGAGGTTTTATTTTCTGCAAAATTTCTATATTCTCAATGCCACACTTGTCGTACAGGGAGGTTTGCTGCTTTTCAGGCATCACAGGTAGGATATTGTGGGGAGGCTATGGTTCTCTACTACCCCTTACTGATGTTTCACTCTAGGCACTGATGCCAGAGGTGACCTGGCAAGTACCAAGTTTGACTACATGGGTCTGGGAAGAGTGGGCAAGCTCATGGGGCCTCAGGTGTTGTTCTTTTCTGTTCTGCTGGTGAGGAGGAAGAGCCTAAGGAGAACTTTGAATCCTACATTCCAACAACTGGTAGCACAGCTGGTATTGGCAGCAGACTTTCAGTTTCAATGACCACAGGATCCCCTTTGAAGGTCAGCATCTGTTTGGAAGGGATGAGATCCACCTGACCAAGCAGGGCAGAAGTATTTTTGACAACAGTGTGGCCAAGCTGGTAAAGAGACCTTTAAACTTCTAACAATGGATGAGGGAGGGAGAGAAAGTTGTGACTGGGGTAGGCAAGACCCATGACCAAGCCCGATATGGTTAACTTTGATCTAAAAATTAATTTAGAATAAACAGAATCAGTTATCGGCACCAGACCCACCTGATCAAAATATCTTGATCAATCTAGAATCTTTGGGTAAACAGATATCCTTCTATCACTATTATTAAATATGAAATTTAATATTTCTGCAATTTAGCCAGATATGGCATTATATGAGTGCCTTTTAATCTGTTTCAATTTTATGTCACCATTTTTTATCATAAACCCTCTTTATAAGACATTTAAGAAATAAGCTGAAGCTAAGGGAGGGTACTCTCATTCCCTTCTTTTTTATATTTTTATTTTCTTTGTCATATTCATTAAGTGATGTCTTGTTAGAAAATCCTTTGTAGTCTTTCAGAAAGACTAATAAAGCATTTCTCTTGCCCCCCAGATGATCATTAGTGAGCACTAAAATAGTTCAAAATAGTACAGTTTGGTAGACTATCTTTTAATCCTTTCCAAGGCAAACCACAAGATGTAATTATTCTCTTAGCATTACAAGTCTCTGATTGCTAGTAGTCTCACATCTCTAGATGCCTGTAATTATCCACAGTAATTTGTTAGCTCATTTGATTAATTCAGAGAGACTATATGTTTCTTCTCATACAGAAATATATAATGATATGGACCCCTTACTTCACACAGTATATTAATTGCTAAATTTTATTTTGTATAACAGTATAACAACATTTGAAAGATCAGTGAAGAGATTAACTCTCCCAGTTCAAAACCAGAATAATTACTCATACAAATTAACTAGCTCTCTCTCCCATGAGTGAAGATTCTGTCTAATTGATGGTCAGTTCATGTACGAAAAATTAGTATCAGCTCTTCAACCATTATTTGAAGATGTTTGCAATAAATGATATAATTTATCTGAATTTTAAATGCAAAACAATGTCAGTGAGACTAGAAAATGTATTGAGCATATGATTTAATAAATACAATTTATGAAAAGTACTGTCAGGAACATAATTCATTGTAAGACAAAAGCACACAATGTATTAGACACTAAAATCACAAGCATCTCATAATTGCATATTTCTTTCTGAAATATTGGGTTTTAAATTTATAAAATGTCCCAATTAGATAATTTAATAGTATGTGCAAGAAAACTTAGCAAGGAAATGCAGTTATATATGCTGTAATCAATATTACCTTTTTGAAAAATTGGACCAAGATGCATAAAAGAAATTAAAGATTTAGTTACACAGAGTGTAATTCAGGCAGAATTGAAATATCAAACTACAAACAGTTTTTCAAAGTTCCATGCTTAGATTTTTATCTATTAAGCAAAGTTGGTTTCCTCTCACCTGGGGAACCCAGTCAGGGCTTTGGTGACTATTCTGTTCCTATTTCTTTGGTAAACCAACTGTAAGAAAGCTGCAGCAAGAAGAATTCGGGTTTTCCTTGAACTAAGAAAATTCAAAACCATGTATTTCTCACCAGTGCTCCAAGTACTGCTGTACTTGTGATAAGAAACAAGGTCATCATTTTTCTCAAAACTGACAGTGTATTAAAAGAAATAGAAGAAATGTAGACAGATATGCTAGCAGAACTTTGACTCTGCAGTTTACTTTCAGGTATCTTGGTTATGAGCAGAGAGGCAGGATTTGGGTCTGTGCTCTTGACAATAAGTTGTCATAGGACAAAAGTCAGAAAGAGTCATGTCCCTTCAGAACAGAGTCTTCCCAGTATTTGACTTTTTGTGCTATTTTTTCACTTTCAAAGTGACTTCAGGTCAGACAGCAGATTGCCTAAAAAGAAGTCTAGATAACCACATTCATTTTTTGTCTTGTACTGTGGGCCAATCAGTGTTCAATTATTTATTGCAAGACAGAAAAAAATGCTTGCGCTCCACTTAAAGCAGGTGGTTAGGCATATACTGTTAAGAGAATTCTGCTAGTAATTGACTAAATTCTTCACAGGTAAAGGAAAGAAACCTAAATTGCACCTCTTACATTAAGGTGCTCTAACCTGTATAAAAGGGGAAGGTAGTGATATATATAACATATTTAGCTCTGTTTCAAATATGTAATGTCCAGCTTCAGCTACAGCAAGTTTTACTTGGTCAGAGAAGTAGTGTCAATTTGTTTCCTATTCCTGACAATATATTACATTTTATTTAATCATGAACAGATTTCCCTATTGAAGATTAAAGAGAGAAAGCAAAATTTTATTCTTTGTAAATGGCTTTGATTTGGTTTTCAGGAGAGAAAAGAAATATTCTATAATTGCTATTATTAGAACTATTTTTTTCACTTTATGAAGAAATTAGAAAGAACAAATATAATTTAATATATAGCTTGATTCATGCTACAAGGATGCTCCATAAGCACATAATCAGATATAAATATAAAAACTGTTTATTAACAATTAAATTGCAACTACATACCTAGAAAGCATTTAAATAAAAATTAAAACTCTGTTCTCTACTAGAGAAGATTAGTTAAACAAAGTAGTAAGTTTTTATTGTGTTACTCAAAACAGGACAAACTCCTGAAATCATTATTGTGTCCATATCATGATAGCCATTATCTCTAGTCCTTTTTGAGATATATCATTAACTCACTCATGCAACTATTAGAAATATGATTAATAAATCTTTTGAATTTGAGCTCTAAAGTTTGTATTTGACAAAATGCTTGAAAATTTCCTTGAACAGGGAGGAAGAGCACTGTGTCTCACAGTGACTTTGTAACTTGTTAATAGCTCAGCTAAGGATAAACAGTAATTAAATACCTGCCATAAACCTCAAATTGAAATTGCCATTAGTGTTTTAAAATAAAAAGGTAGAAAAATGAGGCTTGTTGGAAATACAGATGAACAGCTTCTCATTTTGGTTAAAGAAAAACAAATGAAGAGGAAAGGGAAGTGATTCTTCCCCTGTACTCAGCGCTAGTGAGGCCACATCTGAAGTGTTGTGTCCAGTTCTGGGCCCTTCAGTTCAGGAAGGATATTGAGGTGCTGGAGCAGGTCCAGAGAAGAGCAACCAAGCTGGTGAAGGGACTTGAATACAGGTCCTATGAGAAGAGGCTGAGGGAGCTGTAGTTGTTTAGCCTGGAGAAGAGAAGGCTCAGGGAAGACCTCATCACTTTCTACAACTACCTGAGAGGAGGTTGTAGCCAGGTTGAGGTTGGTCTCTTTTCCCAGGCAGCTGTCAGTAAGAGAAGAGGGCATGTTCTCAAGCTCTGCCAGGGGAGATTAGGTTAGATGTTAAAAAGAAATTCATTACAGAGAGGGTAAAGAGGCACTGGAATGGGCTGCCCAGGGAGGTGGTGGATTCTCTGTCCCTGGAGGTGTTTCAGAAGAGGCTGGATGTGGCACTGTCATGGTTTTGCCCAGCCGGCCAGCCCCTGGGGCTGAGAATAGTTTTGTACAGGTGAATTTCCGGACAAGAAGCCAATTAAAACTCTCAGTAACACCTTTGTTAATTACATTTTTAAGAAAATGGAAGAGAAGGTGGATTGCATAGTTGAAATTAAGAGTAGCAGCCATGTAGGAGGCGGAGAGCTCTGAGTGGGGGCTAGGCCCCCTCTTCCCCTGGCCCTGGGCCGGGGGCAGGTATAGCACTGAAACTCCCCCTTCTCTTCTGTAAGAGAGTGAAGAAAAAAAAAAACTTTAAAAGACAAACTGCTTGGACAGAAACTGGGGCAGAAGAATTCCAGCAAAGAGATAATGGAGTGTCCAAGGTCAAAGCTAGCAGCCAGAGAAGAGAGAAAAACCATGCAAAGGGGACTTGTTTCTCCCCCTTTTTGCTCTCTCCCTTCAGCAGGGAAAAGACTAAAAATTAATCCCTGCCACCTATGGAAAATCGTTGGGGTGAGGAGACTCCTCCATGCAGCTCACAAAGGAGCTTGTGGATGTACCGAAAAGAATTGAGACTTCATGAGAGACCTAAGGTGAGACTGAGTTCTGTTGAAGATTTATAACCCTTGAAGGGGACGATGCTTATGCCAGAGTGAGGATGGCTCAGATAAGCTTGGGATCTCAGTGAGAGATCCATGCTGCTAGTGCTGGAGGTTTGTGACCCTGAGAGAACCTCACACTGGAGCAAGAATGGCTTGGGTGAGATGCTGGGATCCGTGTGTGTGTGGGATCCGTGCTGCTGTTGAAGATTTGTAACCTTGAGAAAGAACTTTATGCCGGAGCAAAGAACGGCTCGGGTAAGATGTGGGGATCCAAGTAAGGGATCCATGCTAGACCCATGCCAAGAGATCTATCAAGGACTGTTCTCCCATGGGAAGGGACCTCCATAGGGAACAGGGGTGAACTTATAAGCCATTATCCCCTGTAATCCCCTGTGGAAGAAGATCTATAGCAAGCAAGTGTCCACTTGCAAGCCTATGGAAGAAAAACTTTCAGGACCTGGGTAACCCCCAGCCTCTGGTCTTAGCCCAGGAGGGGGGTAGGCCCAGCCCTGGAGGCCGACACAGAATGAGAGAGAGATGAAGGAGTTCCAGCTGTGACGAGAGTGCTGCAGAGTTACTCAGGAGACCTGGAGCTCCAAAAATAGACAATGAGACTACTTCTCCTCCTTGGACTGATATAAAGGGGGAAGAAGTATTTCTATAAATACATAACACTTTTACTTAAGTAGAATTATTGTAGATGTAGTTCTTTAGTAACTTTTATTTTGATTTTGCTAATAATAAATGTTCATACTATTTTCCCCAAATTCAGTCTATTTTGTCTGCATAAACCTTCTCTCAACTAATAGTAATTGTGTGGGGAGTGTGAACAAATTGACCCAGGGCAAAACCACGACAGGCACTTAGTGCCAGAGTCTAGTAACTGTGGTGGTAGTGGATCAAGCGTTAGACTTGATGATCTTATAGGTCCTTTCCAACCCATGTGATTCTGTGATTCTATGATTCTCTCTAATTTTGTGAGCTTTATTCATAAAGGCAACTGAATATTTTATATCCATATTATGCCTCCAGTTGAGTTTCTCTCTCCCTCCTGGGAAAAAACAAACCAACCAACAAACAAACAAAACCAAAATGAACAAAAACCCCTCACACCATTTGCAGGAAAAATATTTCCAAATCTAAGACTTATTGAGCCACAACCTTTACACAAAATGATTACCAACTGTCAGCTAACAACCAGTTAATATATGCAAATAAATCATTTACCAAGAGGATTGCTAGTCTTTGAACAGAAGCTACAAATTATCTTCATAGGTGTTTCCCTATCAATGCAGAATAAGGAAATCCACTGTTAGCTCTATTTTGTTAGCCTGAAAATGCACAACAGAGATGGACATAATGGCATGGTTTAACAGAGGAAATTCAAGACCCTCTAATCTACTAAAATAGATTAGTGGATAAATGAGAACAGGTTCATATAATTTATTTTGACCTTTCAGAAATCTTTAACAAGCTGCTTTGTAGAAACTTTTATGAAAACTTCCTAGTCAAGTGAAGAAAGGTACAATACTGTAATGCATTCTAAAAAGTTTTAGATATAGAAAATAAAGTGTAAGAATAAATTATCGATTTTCAGCATTAAAAAAAAAAGGGCAACAACTGGATTTCCCATAATGTTGTATGAGGAATGTGGTTGTTATGCTCAGATATACTCATTACTGATATGGAAAAGATGATGAAGAGGAAGGTCATGATGTTTGCTAGGAGCACAATGTTATTCAGACTAATCAAGATTGCAGAAATTTTATAACATTTCCAGAGACACTGAAATTTACTTCCATAATGACAACTAAAATCTAATTCTGATAAATTGAAGTTGCTAAACACACATATAACTTGCAGTCTTACATCAGTTCTATCCACTTGCAAAGTTAGGCTACTGTATTGTTTCGGACTATTAACTGGAAAATTTAGCTCTGTTACAATAAAATAGAAAATAGTGTAAAATTAATTAGAAAATATAATTTCAAATATTGTGAGCCAATGCACACAATTTTCTGACACAAAATAGCAATTTTAATTATGTAAAAAATATGTACCAGAAAAAGAGAAAAACAATTTTGGGGTAAGACTAAAGCATTTCTTTGTATCCTGTGTGATCAAGATAGAATTAAAAAATAGAAATAAACTCTTCATGTTGATAAATGATGTCATTTTCATACTGTATAATAGCTATGTAAATGCATATATAAATATGTATGTTTATTTTGTTTGTTACAAAATCTGCATTGCTGCTTTTGTGTGGGGACATTGAACTTTCAAGTCCTAATATTTCTGAGCGTTTAATTTTTGATGATTTTAGGATTCAGAAAATAAAAATGAAACTTGATAACCAAATTTAGTATGATACTTCTTTTACCTATTTTTTAAATTAAATCTTCCTCCTACTCACAAAAATACCATCTAATAAGCTAAAAATATCATAGAGAAATTCTGTCTTGTTCCAACAGTTTATGAACTAAAACTACTAAGTGAATAGTGAAGTGGAAGTTCTTAAACATACTGAAATAAAAAGATGGATATTATAGTATCCATTGGCACTGCTTCGAATATGGTACATAAGTGTACAGAGAATATGGTATATGAAATAATTTAAATTAATAATCCTGTATACACTTATGGCATATACATAAACTTGAGATCTGTATTTCCATTTAATAGGTAATTATGTAATTGTGAATTAAATGAACGGACTAATAGTTGTATAGTTGCTTGATCTTATTGTTTTGTGTGGAAGAAATTAAAACGAGTAGATATAATTGAATGGAGTAGATATAATTGAATGATTCTTACATGGAGAAGTGGCCTCTGCGTTGAGCCATCCTGGGGCAATGACGGTCAAAATGAGATGGTTGGAGGATAGGGTGGACCTGCTGGTTTCCCCACTGTGCCTTGTTCCCTGCAGCTATCACTTCCGGGATAGGCAGCAGGGAAAAAAGAAATTCTTCACTATAAGGGTGCTGAGGCAGTGAAACAGGTTACCCAGAGAAGTTTTGGGTGCCCCATCTCTGGAAGTGCTCAAGGCCAGGTTGGATGGGGCTCTGAGAAACCTGGTCTGGTGAGAGATGTTCCTGCCCATGGCTGGGGGTTGGAACTGCATGGTCTTTAAGGTCCCTTTCAACAAAACCTTTCTATAATTTTATGATTCTATAAAATCACATTGTTCTATTCAACATTCTATTACAGTTAGTCAATGTTATAGTCTGTGAGTCTAATTTTTCCACTTAGAGGTCTGTATTTGTATCTGAAGTACCATGTAAATTTTATTAAAAAAATAAATAAAATTACCATTAGTGATAAGGAGAGCCAGAGAATAGAAAATATTTTTAATAACTCCAGATAGACAACTATACTGCATTCATCTGATGTGTAAAACCAATCTGCATATGCTGTGCCTAGTGCAACAGTTTGAAAGTTCAAAAGATCTGTTTTTCATCCATGAACAAATTGATATTTTTTGGGTGTTTTAGTTTTCATTTATCAATGACACCATTCTACATAAACAACCTTAGACCTTGTTAAAGTTCTCCCCTTGTAGAAGTTTAAAGGCAATTAAATCCCATTTTGTTCATAGAACATGAAATATTCCCTACTGATATTTTTTGTCTCTACCTTTTATTTCCTTAGATTACAATGGCAAATAACAGCTTACATAATTTACAAAACTTGTAACAGTAAGGAAAATTAAAACTCTTCCACTCCTCATACACCACAAATGAATATAGGTGAGATGAAACTCAGTTGGAGGAGGAAAAAGTAGAAAAGATTTTTCCAAAGTTTTCACAATGTTGTGGAAATGTATCTTCACTAGTGCTTTGTTACAGTGTGTTCTAAATGCAACATGGATTGCTTTGACATCAGCCAGACAAATAAAGCTCATGGACCACCTCAATAATTTATTGAAGGGTCACAAAATGTACAGAAACCACCAACAAGAATTTCATTCAGATGCTAATTCACAAGTCTAAAAGAGGTTCTGTGGTAAGAATCTATAGGATACTTTTTCATTAGAACAGCAGTCCATTTTCATTTTTCTTCCGTTTTTAGTGTTAGAAGTATGATGTGGATCTGTCAGTAAAATTATTATTATTTATGTGCAAATGCATATTTATGTATGTACATTTATGCATTAACTTCTATATTTTGTTATACACCACTAGTAGCACCAAACTAAGCTTCAATTTTCAACTGAACTCTTTTTTTCCCTAAAGAAATACAGATATCCAATGTGTGACAACACCTGGCTTAAAGGTGCACTGTTGATAATGATTTCTCTAGAGGTAATATTATCTGGTCAAAAAGAGACAAACCTAACTACCTATCTATTCTAATGGGCAGAATCTAGTGGGCCCTGTTTATTTTCAACTTGTTTCTGGATTCATGAACAGTATTACTCTGTCCCAAAAGTTGTTCACCCATAAAACTGCAGTACCAATGTATTGAGCCTTCTCTTTTTTTTCTACTGAGATTGTGGCAAATTGTTTTTCAGCTGCAAAAGCAGCTTATTTAAGTTTGAGGTTTTTTCTAGCTTTGTTAAGGGTGAATGAAATGGCCAGACACTGTGTACATTAGTCACCTTGCTACTAGAAGTCAGAGATAATAAGCATTTTGTGAAGTGTGATACCTATACTCTAGCATCAAAAGTAATATTATCCAATGGATTTTTCAATTTGTATAGCAGCTTTTTTTGCTCCTTTTTCATTTTTACTTTGCTTGTAGCACTAGCTTTTGCAGCCACCCTCACTTTTAATCCTCTTTTATGGCAGGAATCAACTAGTATTCAGCTTTCCTGCCTACTGCATCCCATTCCTATAAGAGAATCTCTGAGACACATAAAGAACTCTGGACTCAGCAGAAGTCCATGTCTGCAGACCTGCAGGCTGCAGCAAACTAAGTTGCTCTCCTAATTTCTTTTTTGCAGGCACTGGAAGAAATTTTGAGTAACTGGAACCAGAACAGAAGCTTGGTACTATAATGAATTTTAGTTGATCACTTGTAACATTAATAACTTCCTACTTGGTGTTTTTGATCTTTTTTCTTATGTGTTTTACTAACATCCTTACAAGGGAAGATAAATATAAGCAAAGCAGTAAATCTGGTTAGCAAGAGAGGGTCAAATCTGCTCATCAACAGAATGTTATTTTTCAAATAAGATCTTGCATCATAAGAAAAACATATAAATGGCATTGAGTAAGTAGAGGGCTCCAAAGTACAATAACCTGTTAGTTCATGATCAAAGCTAATATAGCTCAATGACTTATGTGAAAGCTGTGTGTTGTCCCGCTCTTATCATTTGCACATACCATACCACAAGAACAGCACTGCAGTTGACAATGGATTTTGCACTTGCAGCTTGAACAAAGATGGCTAAATGAGCTTGGAGATTGAATGAGCTGCTGAGCATACCAGTTTGCAAATATGCCTAGAGGGGGAAAAAAGAGAAAACTATTTTAAGTAGTTTAATATATAATATTATATAATAATTACATAATATAGTCTAACTATTGGACTGTGTGAGATAACTTTATGTATAAAAACTAACAATACTGTGCTACTTTGAAAGGCATGATTTTTCTCCATGGAGTATTCACTTTTTCCATATACACATTATTTTGAGAAAGGCAGGATTGTCACTGGAGATACACAAGACTAGTCTGGAAACAAGGTTTTACAAAATGCAGTAGAGTCTGTGAGTGCCATAGCATACCTGAAAAGGTTAACTGATGCTTCCTTGCTCTGCAGCATCACTACAAGAGTTAAAAGAACAGGAAGAGAGGATTAAAGGTTAGGAAAGAATTATTTTTACTCTCTTCAGATACTTCTGAGTTAATTCTTTTTTTTCCTGATGATACTTTCATATGAGACTCTATTTGTTTTCTGTTTCTTTACTTGGTGCAGAAAGACCTCAAGAAGTAAGAAGGAGGTGGGAGAGAGAATGAGGAAGGACATTGCTACAGAGACTGAAGATACTGAAGACAGTGATCAGAAGAGAAACACCTGTCTGCTTGCTCACTGCCTCTCTACCATAACCCTCTGATTTTTCAATATATGCTTACTCTGATGCTGCTTCTTCAAACCTTACACATGTATTTAATTGTATGTCTCTGTCCATGTGTCTACTCCTCTGTTCCTGTATTTATTTACTTACACACACCATCAGGCAGAATTGTTTGTATACAGAACTAAAGGCAAATGATGTGTCAGTGATGGTGCAGCATATGCACAATGGGTAGGTGAAAGCATTTAGAATGAGACAAGGCTCAGTGGCCTTGGAAGTTTGGAGAGCAAAACATAACCCAAAAAGAGCAACTGAGTACGAAGCACAAGCACTAAACAAATGGAAGGAAAGTGACTGTGTCTGCAATTTGTTGAAAGTAAGCACTTTATATGAAAACGTTTGTAATGTGATACGATCTTACAATTGCTGTGCTTTAACCCCAGCTGGCAGCTAAGCATCACACAGTTACTCACTCTCTCCCCCTCCTGCTGGGAGAGGGGAGAGAACTGGAAGTATAAAAGTGAGAAAATTTTTCAGTTGACAGTTTAATAGGTGAAGCAAAACAAGTAATTCATTCACACCTTCCCATGGGCAGGAGGTGTTCAGCCATCTCCAGGAAAGCAGGTCTCCATCACATGTAACAGTGACTTGGGAAAACAAACACTGTCATTTCAAACATCCCTCTCTTACTCCTTCTTTCCCAGTTTTATATGCTGAGTATGATATATATGTAATATCCGTTGAGTCAGCTGGGGTCAGCTGTTTTGGCGATGTTCCCTCCCAACTTCTGCATCCCCAGCCTACTTGCTGGGAGAGGATAAGAAGCAGAAAACACCTTGGCTCTGTGTAAATGGTACTCAACAATAATGAAAACATCTTTGTGTTCTCAACATTGTTGTCAGCACATGTCCAAAGCACAGCCTCATAACACCTACCATGAAGAAAATCAACTCCATTACAGCAAAACTAGCACATATATGATACACATCCTATCTTATTTGATTCTGTGACTGAGCATTAGCACAGATTGCCCAAAGAGGTTCTTGAGTCTTCCATCCCTAGAGATTTTCAAAAGCTGTCTGGACATGGTCCTGAGCAACTAGCTTTTAGTTACTCAGATTGAGTATGGGGAAAGGACAAAATGACCTTCAAAGATCCCTTCTAATCTCAAGTATTCTGTGATTTTATTATAGGAATGTAAAATTTGAGAACTGTACTACGTACACAGCATACCTGCAAAAATCCTATCCCTTTCATGTTCTTCTGTTGCCACCCAGCCTATGAGGTCTCAACCTTAACAGCAACTTCCAGACATACTTATAGTGAAAATATTAGCCAATGCAGTCTTATGATTAAACTTTTGTGGGTTAACCCCAGCAGGCAGCTCAGTCCCACACAGCTGGTCATTCACTGCCCCACACTGGGATGGGTAAGAGAATCAGAAGGGTAAAAGTAAGAAACTCATGGGTTGAGATAAAGAAAGATGAATAAAACCAAAATCAACCATATCAACAAAGGAAGTCAAAACCAAAAAACACAAATGATAAAAAAATTAGTTAATTTTCACCACTGCCCAATCAATGCTCAGCCAGTGTTTAAACAACAGCAGCCCTTGTAAACTTTCTCCCCAGTTTTTATTCCTGTGTCTGATGCCGTATGGCATGGAATATCCCTTTAGTCAGCTGGGGTCAGGCATGCCAGCTGTGTGCCCTCTCAACTTCTTGCTCAACCCCAGCCTACTAACTGGCAGGGCAGCTATTTTGGATACCTTTGATGAGCATCAAGATGATAAATGATGACATTTGGAATTTAAGTGTAGGTTTCTTTAAGGAACTATTTCATGACATCTTTAGAACAGTCAGCTTTGAGCATAGACTGGGGTTCCACTGAGCTCTCACAATTTTTTAGAGAGATTCATATAGCTGTCAAACTGCTGAGTACATTCCATTAAAACACTAAGTGTGAATTGCTTTTGTCTTTCTATAAAAATAATATAGAAATATCCCTGAGTAATGCAGACAGAAGCTCCTTTTCTGTGCATTAGATTTTTATTTTTTTAATTGAGTTTGGCAAAGCCAGAAACCTATGAAATCCAGTGGACATTTGGCCTAGAATAAAGTCTTAGCAGCCTGATGAGGAAAAATGAAGAAGGGTTCAGAAACTGCTTCTTGAAGGTACTTAAATGTAAAATTATATAATTTAAAAAACACGGCAGCAAACTTTGCTATAGAACAAGGTATGTCTCACAGCCACAATAACTCTCAGTGGCAGAAATTTAAATACCAGCAAATTAGAAGACATTTAAAGGAGGCATCACTGAACATATGATGGGAATTCTTTTATTTTTTCATCTTGAAGATGACTAAAACTAAAAGTTGCTACAAATACCTTATGTTAAAGCAGATCTGTTCTAGCAATGTGCAGTGCTTCTGAAAACAAAATGTAAATTTTTGGAGCCAAGGAATTCAACGTATATTGGTTTTATTGGTTTTATTTCTCCTTTGCTGGTAAATAAAGGTACATTCTACTGCCGGTAGCATGGTGTAAGGAACGTTAAACATTAGAGCTGAATAGAAAACTGAATTGTATCACTGCTGCATGGACTTGTTTTATGATTACCTAGAGTTACATGATAATGAATTTATATTTGAAGGTGAAAAGAGGTAGTTTTATAAAGCAAACAAAGGGAGTTTCAAGGCAATAATAATTAAATAAAAGTCTTAAGTATTATTCTACTTAAACTTAGCTTTAATTACCCTGCACATTTTTCTAGATTATTCAACTATCAAGAAAATTTTCCCTCCTTTTCCACAGTTCTGGTGCACCGAGTTTGAAGGAGTGTCAGGAACACCTAAGTCCTCAAAGGCAAACAGATGGGGTTTTTTTTCCAATTCCAGAAGAAATAATGTTCCTTTGCATAGAGACACAAAAAAAGGGAAATAAACTGATTGCAGCCTGGACGAGTCTCTACACAGAAACTAACAATAATGAGTATACTTTACCAGAACAGTAGTGTAGGAGGAAATGCAACTATACCTGTGAAGTTATGTTTCTTTTTTAATTTTGCAAAACCATGCTATGTTACCAAAATGTAACATATGTATATGTATGCATTACAGATTTCACACTCACTCTATGTTGAGATTTCACAACTTTTCCATACTTCACATCTTACTCCATAGTATGTCTCTCTCTAGAAAAAACATCTTGTTATGACATTTTACACTGATAATGTGAGAATTGAAGAACTGGTGTTCTCACCCTGAGAAACTGAGCCATACACAAGTAAATTTAAATGGAGTCTATTAATCTTATTATCAAAGAATGAAGTCTTAGGGGAATTTGTGTTGGAACAGTTGCTTCCATGACAACAAAAACATCATCAAGATTTTAAGGAGGACTGTTGGTACCACCTATTATTAAGGTTGAGCAGTGGTTCGAATTTTCAATTGATTATAATTTTGCTTAGGTTCAACAGTCTGAACTCACAATTTCCATGCTAAGTGCACAACTCAGGATAGATTTATTTGCAATTTTTTTCTTCCATAAATGTTCAGTCAAACAGATCTCCTATTCCCAATAAAGTGTCTAAAGAAAACAAAGCAAAATAAAATAATATTTCATGGTATAAAAATCTGCAATGCTACAAATTTTGAAAAACAGATTTTTGCAAAGTGTGTCAAAAATGTGCCTGTGGTTATCCCATGAAAATCTTCAAATCTACTCAAGGTATAAGCCTCTGAAAAGCTTTCCCATGCCCCTCACTACAGAACTGTTAATAATAATCAATGTGGAATTAACCAAATCTTTCCTCAGATAACTACTATTGCTTGGAACTCCTGACAGTCATACTGCTTCTAAATTCAGGGAGTTCACTTTCTTTTTCTTTTCCATAAGAAGATGCATGGGAATAAATAACTGAAAGAGAAGAGGTCAGTGGGTGGACAGAAGTCAAAAACATTGAACTTGTGATAGTAAACAGAGATGACAAGGAAAGATCTGAGAATAAACAGAACAAAAGAAATTGGAGTGGCTGGCGAGAAGTCCATGTATTTGTGTGAAGCTAAGTGATGGCACAGAGACCCTAGGATGAAAGAATAAAGAGGATAAGTGAAAAAAGATGAGCATAGGAGAGAACTGGTAGCAGGCAGAAAGGTTAATGACCAAATTATAAAGGGACAAACTGGGACTCTATATTCTTGAAACTATCCATGAAAATCAAAGAGATTTTTATTCACATTTTGGTGGTGAAAGCTCACTCTAAGACTAGGAAGACTGTGATTTCCACTGTTGTACGATGAACTGAACTATGTGACAGGTAATTACATGTGTATGCCACTGCATGTTGAGGAGGTTGAGTTTGAAAATTATGAACAATTCATTCACTGAAAGGTTACACATTGAAATGGGCTCCCCAGGGAAGTGGTAGAATCCCTGAAAGAATTCAGTAACTTAGCACTTCATGATACACTTTAATGGGCTTGATGATCTTAGTGAATCCATGATTCTATATTCTGTCTATAAAGGATAGATGAACAGGGAAAAAGGCTACTTGCTCAGGTTGCTGCCTTCCTAGTGAAAAGGAATGCTTATGGGAAAGGGAAGACTGCTCTCTTAGGCTGAACATCTTGTCAGCTTGAAAAGTATTGTGAGGCAGGCAAGCAGGCACTGAGGAAGGGCCTACTGGTTGAGGGAAACTAAGATTTTGTTCAAAACAAAGGGCTTGTTTCAGGTATAAACAAAAGCCAAGCTTGGGAATAAAAAGTTTTCTTAAAGACCTAGAGAGAACCTCTGGAGCTTGTTTGATTCAAAAGCAAAGCTAGAAAAAAAGGATATTGTGGGATTAAGGGAGAATTGTTTCAAATTTTATCAGGTAATTCTGATTTGTGAAACAGACTACATCTTAATTTTTTTATAAAAAGGTTTACCTTGTTGCAGTTTATGTACTTTTCTATTCTAAATAATCCACCTTTAAAGACTGGGGGCCTTTGATGTCTTCTGATGTGCTCATTTTAAAGAAAGGAACATGGAGAGCTACTCCCCTCAAGATTCTCCTCTACTTGGATTTGTCACAGTCCAGACATGCAAAAACTTCATGATACAAAACAGAACAACCGAATCACAGCATTTACACCAAACTTTTTTCCTGCAGCAGGTTTTGAATTCCTCCTTTTTCTGAGAGTACAATTAATACCATGAAGAGCTAACAGCTGTACTCCAGGATGCCTGCAACTGCAGTAGAAGATACTGGGAAAGTACACAAACTGAAGGTCTAAGTACTCTAAGTTTCTAGGTACTCAAACTAGTCTTTAATTTATCAGATAATGCCCCTCAGTGTCCAAGTCACAAAATCAGGATAATTCCATCTCTTCAGCTCTCCAACCCATTTTGAAAATAAATTCAATACTATGCTGTGAGGCAGTGAAAGGCCACAAAGTTGTGGCTGCTATAATAGATGATTTTAAAATTATCAAGCTTCTTATCAAATCAAATCAGAACAGGTTTTCACTGTGTGTATTGAATAAAACATGGGCCATACACTGAGTAATGCTCTGCTCAAAACATTGCGTAGTACCTGTTTTAGGAAGAAGACAAAAACACAGGAGGGAACAACAGAATAGGACAAGACCCTGGCTCTATTTCTTTTTAACTGATAATTTTCATCACAAGATGGCAAAAACAAACTCATATTTTACACTCAAGGTGTAGAGATAGCCTGAAGTGCCAACTCCTTGAAGTGGTATCCATCAATGGACACAAATACTCATGGTTACTAGAATTTGCTTTAGAGTTGTAGCTTTGATGTTATACTACTCCAGATAATTTTCATTAACAGAAGTATGTTATTCCATAAATATATTTCAGAATTCCAAGGAAAACAAAACATTATCTACTGTTTGGTTGACATTACCTACCTACCAGGTCAAACAGAGAAGCCTTCCAGAATGGACCCAAATAAGAATCAAATGTCACTGTTGAATGGGATGGGGAGAGTGGAATGACACCAGCAACAGCTTCTTTATTCTGCAGACAGGAATTTGTGACAGGTAGAGTATTTTAAGACAAACTGAGACAAATCAAAACTATACATGACCTCTATGATTTCTTTTCCTGTCCACTTCTTCTGGCAGCATAAATTAGAAAAGTAAAATCTTTGTATTTTTGTTTAAAAACAAGGTTATAGGGGATATGTGTACCCTTCTTTCATGTTTGCATTCTATTTCCAAGGGAGATTTAGAGTTTTTTTATTTATACAAAGCATTATATACTTCAGATAAATTATATTCTTATTGCAGCATTCCTTACTTTTATTTCTGTTTGATTTCCCCTAGGCAGATCTTTGTTTGTAAATATTTATCTGAATTTGAAGCAATATTCTAATACAGCTTTCAAAATAGTTTTTTTGTCTTTTTTTGTCTGATATTCTTTCCATATCTTGCTCATAGTTACAATATTCTTTCTCAAACAGTTGCGATATATGTAATCCTGAAAGCTGCTTTAATCCCTGAAAGAAGCTTGTTGGAGCTTATCAGCGTGGATTTGGAAGATATGTATAACCAACTCTACACATGATTAGAATCTGGATCTGTATACTTACTAAACCACCTGACTAGCCAGTCTTCAGTAAAAAAGTATAAATTTAGCACTGTGGTAGAACATGCAGTATCAGAGCCTTACTTAGAAAAAATTATCTTAGACAAATTTAAATCCTCCTTCTTTCTGAGAAAACTGTAATATCATTTTCTTCATACTGACACATATACTATGTGTACCTGCTGTGATGACCTGCTTTTTGTCAGTGAAGTGTCATAATCGCTCACAGGTTGTAGATGTATAGACCTTTAAAACAGAAGTCACGGTACTATTAAAATAATCTGACATTTAGTAGCATTTCATGCTGCTGCCTATACTGAATTATAATCAGTTCATTTAAATATAATATCAAACTAATTCTGTGAATTAATAAAAAATTTAGAAAATATTTTCCTTTTTATCTCTTTGTCCTGTTGTTCAAGCACCAGAATAAATTAAAGAGGTACCAGATTCTCTCTGTATCTTCTCAATAAAAGAAAAAAAAATGTCTGGGCTTCTGACATTCAGATTTTATCAAACTTCCATATGACATTATTTCTAATAATGTTAAAATGAAAGTATAAGTTTAAACAATTACAGTTACACCATTCCTAACTGCAGGTAGAAAAAAATCTACAGAGATGCCTTGGTAACCAAGTAGTTTTAGCTACTTGATATAAGAAAGATTTTCTGCACAAAGAATAAGTGCATATAAATTATGTATAATTATTTTATAATAGGTACACTATGTCTATATGAAGTCCAGGTTCAGTTTGTAAATCCCTGGATGTACAGAAAATATTTTTCATGAGCACTTTGCAATCCCTAGTAATGCAATTAACTAATTACTGGGAGCAATTACTTAGAGATGTAAATATGTGCTACTTAGTGAGTTAGTTTACCATTATAAATATTAAATCACATAAACAAAGTTCTATCTTTAGGCTAACTTCAATACATTAAAAGAAAATTCAGAGCCAATTTAGAGACCTCTTGTGCTGTTTTATTACTTTTAGATCTTTTAGGCCGTACTATAAAATATTTTTATTGTAGAGCAAACAGCAGTAAAGCTAAAAATAAGCTAATATTCATAACTTGTATTATGTACTTCATGAATTTCTTTCAATATTTTGCTCCAATAACTTTCACTGAAACATTTTGAGCTACAACTGCAACTGACTTAAAACCCACAATACATTGAGCAAAACTACTCAATGATATGTGATGCTACATTTTCTTTGTATATATTTTCACAGTGTGTTTTTATCATTAGAGTGAATTGAGTAGATTAGAACACAATAATGCAATAGTAGAAAATAATAGAAAATGTTTGGATTAAAACTATGGAACTGAAAAAAAAATTGAGTGATACTTCAAGAGATGGATAGAAAATGTTTTGTGTTTCACAAGACTAATACAGATGGAGAGATTTCAGAGAAGGAGAAAGTTAAAGGAGAATTGGATTCTTCTAACAAAGACATAAACAAAAATAATAAATTATTCCAAAAAAAGACCAATAAAAAAGCAATTTCTATAAGTCAATAAGGATAAGAACACGCTAATGCTTGGGCCTAACACTTGAGAAACCGCTGAATACTTTAGTTTGATATGGAGTCAGAACCTTTTGGAGGACATGGTTATACATTATAGTCATCTGAAATTGAAAAAAAAATACTCATGATCCTTTGTTGTTTACTATAACATAGGTTCTGCTGGTAAAACAGCAACAATACTAATTGACAAATGCAGTAAAGCATGTATGTCATTCAAGCACACATTAATAACATCTGTTGCTTTACCAAAGTACCTTCTGAACACTCTGTTCCTTGGCCTGTCAGTATTTTGTCTGTGATCTTTTCCAAGACATCTAATTTCTTTAAATCTTCACTTTACAGATAAAAACACTAAGTCAAAATGTATCTAGGCATTTAATATTTCATGTATTCACCAGTATATGGGAGATGCACAGAAGCAGAGCTGATAGGAACGGTTGATATGAGTAATATGAATAAAATTTGTTTTAAAATATGCTTTATGCTTAGAAAATTTAGGGGCATAACAGAACTATTGGAAAAATATTTCTAGTAGGAAGGTTATGGTTTTTAATGAGCCTGCAGTTAGAAAATAATTTTGTAATGATAGTTGCAATGTGGAAAAAAAAACCCCACCAAAATTAGAAACAAAACCTCAAAACAAAACCCAGCCATTAAACCCAGAATGACTCTGTTTACTTTCTGGAGGATGTACTATGCCACTATGGCATACTACCAGCAAAAATAAAAACAGTTGTTTGTAAGTGTCCTAGTTACAGAGAGGTGGCTGAGCATGTGAGCATGGTTAGGTTGCTATTCTATACCACGCACGTCATCACTGGGGTATCGGGGGCAAGAAATGGTGAACACACTCTGGAAATGCACCAGTTTGTCTTCCACTCCCAAGGGAAGGGCTGTCTACCTTAGCCCCATGGAGCCCATCCTCTGCTACCACTGTTGCCCATCTGCTACCTGTCCCTCTGAGACACAGCTCCAAGATGTAGTGCTGAAAAGTGGCAAAGCAGCTTGAAGACATGATGCTGAAAAAAATCAGTGCTGGTGTGGGAAGCACTGTGTGGAACCAAGCAGCAGAGGTGACCCCAAGCCCAGCCAAACTGAGCCTAAAAGAGCCAAGTGGAGCTGGGTGGAGCAGGGCTAAGCTGTCAAAAGCAGCAGCGGCAGAAGCAGCAGCCGCCACGTGAAAGTGAGTCTGCTGTCTAAAGCGGCAGAGCAAAGTCAAAACCCCAGAGGAGCCCAAGCCCCAGTGCAGCGCAAAGGCAGCGCAGCACAACGTGGACAATCTAACTTTTCTGGCCTTTGTCCATCACTGTTTTCCATTGTCTCAGGCTTGGGGGCAGAGGGAGCTGGCAGTGGGGAGCATCTGCCATTTGTCTTTGTCTGGGGAAACCATGTGGTACAGTGCACAGGACTGGCCACCTTCTTTTCAGCAGCTATGCCGAACTAAGCTAATGTGGTGGATACCTTTTGTGGGTAAAGCACCTTCTCTTTTTTGTAAACTTTTGCTATCAATATTGGTCCTGTTATGGTGGTTTTTTTCTTATTCCATTCCTTTTTGTTTTCAGTAAATTGTTATCTCAACCCACAGTCTCTGCCTTTGTCCCTCTCTTATGGAAAGAGGTGGGGGGAAGGGGAGTGGCTTATTTGGATTTTAATTTCTGGCTGGTGTTAGACCAGCATAATAAAGCATTCTAACTCTTATATAATCTCTAATAATCTGTTGAATTTCATTCTTCTTTATGAAATTCATTCATTCAAATTTTCTTCCTAAATCAGCTAAAGACTGATATTTGTATTTCCCTGACTGAGTCTCTAACAGAAGGACTAGTAGAGCTACAAAGACAATGGCACTTGCAAGCTTTACTTGAAGAAATAAAGAATTAACTATTTTTCATTTGCACTTCATTCACAGTTTAAACTATAAAGCTCCACTTTTTGAGTTTCTGTTACATACATCTGATGTTGTTTTGTCATTTATGTAGCCAAATGTGCATTATATGAACATATTATTTGTACAGCAGACAAAGATCTGCTGCCATGTCTAAGTAACAACATCCCACAAAATATCACTTAAATATAATGCCAAGTAAAAAGATATCGAAAAGCAGAATTAACCTTGGGAAGTGTGGTTATCATTCAGTAATAAGATGTACTAATAGATTAGAGTGTTTCCAGGGTTTCCAAATTTCCTGTTTCTTTCAGGTTCTTGAAACTGGATCAGCAGAGCCCAGAAGTCTTTTGGGCTATAACATATATCCCAGACACGAAGATTGCATACCCTTTGAAAGTGAAGTTCTGATTTACTATTTTTTTAGAGATTCAAAGAGTACCTGAGTTCGCACAACTTTATTGAATGGACAACCCATTCTACATTTCTCTAAGGGACTGAGGGAATGAATAAACAGAATGAAAATAGGAACCTTCCTAAGGCATAGGAAAGAGTCTCTGGGTAACTGAAATATCAGTATACTCATTTATAAGCTTGATTCAAATTTTAAAATATTAAAATTGCTTAAAAAGTTTCACCATGATATGTGGTTTAGCATTTTAAGTATATACCCAACAAATGTTGGTACATAGGAGGACAGAATAAGCAACTTGTAAGATGTCTCCAAAATACACTTGTCAGTGACTGTTTCACCTGCTAGTTCTCTCCCAGAAAGTGGCTGTGTTTACCAAGGAGCAAAATCTTAGTAAATGGAGAGAGATCGTATGACACCTATGTACTACAGACATAGATATTCAGCCTCATCTCTGTACTGCAAAATGTCTGCAGTTACTTTCCTGTACTGCTTCCCTTTGTAGCTCCTTAAATATCCTATTTGGATAATGACAGCATACATATATTTTTCATTATTACTATTACTGCTACTGAATATATTTTTCAACTCTAACATATAGTATATTGTTTTCCTTACAAAGGGAGGTGAAAGAAAAGATTGAAAAGTTCTTCCTCTGATTCAAATTATTAATTTGATCCTCTACAAAGTCATTTTACCCTTTTATTAATACATACTGGTTTATTCTTCATTTGAATTTTACATTCAGCATTCTCTCATCATAATCACTTGGGACGTTATTGTTTTTCTTCTCCCATCCCTTGATTTTACACATTCTCTAGCTCTAATTTCTGAATGCTCTTCTAGGGACAGAATTATGTTGTATCACCACCATTCACTTTTCAAGTTCCATCTTCTGCTTTATTGGACATTCATCTTCTCAAAAAGGGCATAGTTCATGGAAAAGTTGAAAGCTTTACTATGCCTTGTATATCACTTTGTGACTTTTTATCTACCTTTCCTCATGATCATTTAATACTAAGCAATGCTCTAAAACCAAGGGATCTCAAAAAGAATGCTGTGCTCATCCATACATTCAGTATAAGGCAGCACTTAGCTTCCTTGCTGAGACAATCATAATTAACTATTATCTATCACAAAAAAATGGTTAGTTTCAAAAGATGTGCTATCAAATTAGAATTACTTGTATTAAAAACTTTGTTTGTAAAAATCAGTGTTATTCCCTCCTTTGAGGTTTTTATTCATTGGAAATGTGATACCTGAAAAAAAATGCATCTTTTATACCTGTTCTTTTTAACAACAGAATGATAGTTAAAAAATATTAAAGACAGATCTAGAAGGTAAACTATATTCATAAGAGGAAATAAACATTCATTTATTTGTAATTAAAGGAAATGTGGTCGTATATAATACTAAATCAAAAAAAAAAAAAAAAAAAAAAAAAAAAAAAAAGAAGGTCAAAATATTTTACCCAGGGAACTCATCCGGGGTGGTAAAAATCAAGAGATTTCTTGGAGCTCAAAACTATATTGACCTGAATTTTTCTGCTGATGTAATTTATTCCTTTTTGTTTTGCCTGCTAGAGCCAAATGCTTGTCAATATGTGTAGCCCTGGAGCCAAAAAGAATGCACAGCTCGTGTAATTCGGTAAGTGGTATCTCCAGTCAGGAAGTTCCTCCTGTGATATTTAAGTGCCAAAAAAAGATGATCTGCAAAGTGAAGACAAGTACACAGAATTCCTGAGTATCTGGAACTGCCAACAAGACAAATTGTTTTTATAGTAAGTGCCTAAGAAACCCATTAGTACCACTTCCACTTGGAAGCCAAAATGAATGCAATGTAAGAGCACAGTCTGTTTGTAAAGCAAGCCTATGGCATACAATGACGTTGTTGGCACATGCAACATAAAGGAGGAAACTGAGAAAAGTAGTCCTGGGTGTGGAGATAACTAATTCAGTACTATTAATGTGAGCTGCCAGTGTGGCTGGATTTAGTTTTACAAATAGACACACACAGAGGCATTGAATCCTGGAAGCTGCACAGCAGGAGCCCGGTATTGAAGACTGTATACTCTGAGCTTTTACACTTTTCGTTATACAACATATTTTCAAATGAATGAATGTCAGCATGTAAGAAATACATCCAGCTTCACTAGATAAATACATTTGCCTGATTGATGTCTCTGGTAATGAGTTCAGTCCAGAAACAAATAATACTAAACAATGAGAAAACCTCCTATTTTTCTTTGGCTTATGTTTCATCTAGCCTTCACAGTGTTTTTATCTATGAACTGTCATTCACTGTATTCCTGATATTTAACAGTTAATTAGAAGGAAAAATTGAAGGCATTATTTTTTTTAGATTACTTCCAACTATCTTCAGTTTTAGCTGTCTGATAAAAAACACAGTCAAAGTGTTCTCTGTTTGTTTATGTGTCCTTTTGCAAAGGTCCTAGATCACTTGGATAGATATCTTTTATAAAAATTCAATTATCATTGCTGCTATTTCAACTGGTTTTGCTAACAGCTAAGAAGGACTCAATATTATGTGTGTTTAGGTATCTTCATAACTAAGAGGATACAAAAATTCAAGCTTCACCCCACAGGTTTTTTTCTCATTTAAAAAAAAAATCTGTTAAAGGATCAGGCCTTTTAGACAGTTTCATTTGTTTGTTTTCTCATTACTAGTTTATCACCTAACACAGCTTCTAAAGAACTGGAAATCAAATTATAGACTTAGTCCCCTGTGACTAATAACTTTCTTTTTGTGAAAAAAAAATCCAAAATAATCTGGATGGATGAAATTAACTTTCTTTTAATTTTTTCCCTTTTAATTTGATCAGTATTGATAATTTGTCCACTAGAATAATGTTTGTGCTAAACTTTTACCTATATTACCAAATTCATTATTTCTCTGAGCTTATAGCAAAGTTCTTGCTCTGTTCATTAGGATGTAATTCCATCATTTCTATATAATTTTCATGTAATAACAGGTCTTTCACAGTGTTCAATAAATGATTCAGAATTTGACAAAGAATAAAAAAGGAAGCAATACAGGACCTCACACTTGGCCTTGTTGAAATTCATTAGGAACACACAAGCCCACTTCCTAAACCTGTTGATGTTCCTCTGGATGACATCCCTTCCCTTCAGTGTGTTGGCAAAGAACAGGATGGAGAACTCTAGTGGGCAAACATGGGCGTGGCAAATCAGTGAGGGCATGACATGGTAGTGAGGGTGTGGCACGGCAGTTTGCATGGCAGTTTGGAGAGACAGAGGGAGCAGGGAGGGCTCCTCTCTGATCATCCGGGAGCAGCCAATAGAGGTGGCAAACAGATTCAGTAACTGGTAAGGAACAGCAAAGAGATTCTTTCAGCCCAAGTCTTATTAGTGTTCTAGATTAAGCTCCAGTTATGGTGTTGACATCTCGTAAAGCTCTGTCCCCTGTAGCTGCAGGAGTCACTGTACCAGCCTTGTTAGAGGCCTCCAGCCAGCCAGACCTGCTGATGGCAGATGCGGCTCTCCAGGTCACAGGTGGGCAGGAATGCCTGATGCCTCTTTATGAGGCAGGGACAGAAAAACAGCCATTTTGCAGAAGGTGTGCCATGGTTGAAGAGCTATGTTGCCTGGTGAAGGACCTGCAGGAAGAAGAGAACAGGCTGTGTAGTATTCAAGGCAATGAGAAAGATATAGACAGATTATTTTCAGACATATTACAGTCTCAAGACTCTCAGGTGTCTCAAATCTCCAGTATAGTGGAGAAGCAGGTGGACTTAGAACCCTGCAGGATAATTACTCAAAGATCTGTTAAAGATGAAGGCTGGAAGCTGGTTTCTGCATGTACCAGGAGGAAGGTTACTCCTCCTCAAGATCTGACAGGTAGGACCTTCTACAACAGGTATGGGAACTAGAAGGCCAGACAACTGATCAGATGGGCACAAAGTCCTTCTGGGTTAGTGGGATATCCTAAAACAACACCTCTACCCTGTGTTAAAAGGAACCTCTGTTAAAAGGAAAAGAAGGGTACTTGTAATAGGAGACTTCCTTCTAAGGGGAACATAGGGATATGCAGACCAGACCCAACTCACAGAGAAGTCTCTTGTCTTCCAGGGGCTTGGTTAAGGGACATTACTGGAAAACTCTCCATTTTAATAAGGCATTCTGCTATCCACCACTGATTGTTCAAACTGGCACTGATGAAATAAGAAAGAGAAGTCTTAGGTTAATCAAAAGATACTGGGATGATTGGTAGAGGGATCAGGAGCACAAGCAGTGATTTTTGGGAACCTCAATGTGATAAAGATAGTAAGTTGTTATAGAGTGTCCAAAGGAGGGCAATGAAGACAGTGAAGGGCCTTGAGGGGAAGCTGTATGAGGAGCAGCTGAGGTCACTTGGTCTGTTCAGTCTGGAGGAGACTGAGGGTAAATCTCATAGCAGTCTATAACTTCCCTATGAGGAGAAGAGGAGGGGCAGGCACTGATCTCTTCTCTGTGGTGACCAGTGACAGGACCCAAGGCAATGTGTTGAAGTTGTGTCAGGGGAGGTTTAGGTTGAATATTAGAAAAAGGTTCTTCACCCAGAGGGTGGTTGGGTGCTGGAACAGGCTCCCCAGGGAAGTGATCACATCACCAAACCTGTCAGAGTTCGTAAAGTGTTTGAGTTGCTCTTGCTATATTCACCAGTGCCTTTACAGTGTCATGGAAGACCACCAAATTTATCAGGCATGATTTGCCCTTAGTGAAGCCATGTTGGCTTTCACCAATACCTCCTTATTTTCCTTATGCTTTAACATACTTTCCAGGATGATTTGCTCCATGATCTTTCCAGGCAGAGAAATGAGACTGACTGGCCTGTAGTTCCCTGGGTCTTCCGTTCTTCCCTTTTTAAAGATGGGGATTAAGTTTCCTCTTTTCCAGTCAGTGGGAACTTTACTAGACTGCCACAAATTCTCAAATATGATGAATATTGGCTTAGCCATTTCATCCACCAGCTCCCTCAGGACCTACAAATGCATCTTATCAGATCCTATGGTCTGTTCACCTTCAGGTTCTTTATGTGGTCTCAGACCTGGTCTTATCCTACAGTTCTTTATTCTCCCAATCCCTGACTTTATCTTCTGTGACTCAGGTAATGTGGCTGGAACATTTACCAGTGGAGAAAAAGTAACTTAGTCTTCTCTATCTCCTGGACAAACAGGTGTCCCATTTTCTTCCAGAGAGGGCGCACATTTTCCGTAATCTTCTTTTCATAACCAGCATACCTATAGCAGCTTTTCTTGTTGCCCTTGATGTGCATGGGCAGGTTTAATTCCACCAGGCCTTTAGCTTTCATATTCTGATCCAAAGCTATGTAGCCTTGCTTTTACCTTCTGTAGTCTTCCTTTTTGTGTTTGAGTTTGTCCAGCATCTCCTTGTTCGTCCACGCTGGCCTCCTGGTGTTTTTGCCTTACAATCCTTTTTTGGAATTCATCAGTCCTGGACTTGGGAGAGCAGATCCTTGAATATTAACCAATAGATTAACTATAGGCAGATAGATATGACACACAGATGTGACAAAGACTGACAGAGATCAAGAGGCATTTGGACAATACTCTCGAAACATATGGTGTGACTCCTGGGCAGTGTCCTGTGCAGGGCCAGGAGATGGACTCGATGATCCTTGAGGAGTCCTTTCCAACTTGGCATATTCTGTGATTCTGTCATATATATGGGATATATGTAGGTATATAGGTGTATTTGTATATCAAGACGTTTTAGCTGGGCTTTGTTCCTCATATATTATGAAATATATATTCTTTTATGGGTATCTACATATACAGTCATGATTAAATTGCTAACATAACACCATTTTTTAAATCAATGTGTACTTTTTGTGGCTTCACAGACAATGGATTTTCAAAGTGTTATTTATTCTTTAAAAAAACAAGCATGAACAATAAAAGGTATAATCAGTCAATAGCGTGTGCAGGAAGTCTGTGCTGCAAGTAGCATGTTTGCAGTATTAACTCCTAGATTTTGTTGCCTATCTGTCAAGAGGGATACACTGGAAGGAACCACAACACAACATACAGGTAGGGATGGTTTGCTCAAGGATCTTCCTGGTTGCCTTGTCTGACACCTAGTGTAAGCAAGCTGATCATTTTGATGCTGTAGGGGGTTTTTAATACTCATTTGTTGGCTATGAATCATTTGGAGGTTCACATTGAAAGAAACTTCTAAGAATCAAGATAACACTAAATGCAAAGCAAAAAATGCGTTGGGCATGGATCCAATGCCTTCTGAAGCTAATATTTAATCTTACTAATGTAAATTTTGAAAGGACAAAAAAAGAAGGGGTTAAAAAGTATTAGTCAAGGTGATTTTTAGGCAAATTTTGAAATACACAGGTGGAAAAAAATAGGCTTATAGGAATATAAAAATCTAAGTAGCCTAATTTTAAGGCTATTTAACACGCATAAATCTCATTGGTTTCACAGGATTTATAGGGAGCATGTCTGTTTCAGAATAGGAGAAAATAATTATCTGAGAGAAAAACCTGCAGTGAGAGTTTTATTTAGGAACTTTTTATTTTATTTCTGGGCTAATCAGATCTGATTACTTTTAAAATGCATTTAAAATATTGCACAAAGACTAAAATATCTCTTTCATGGCTGCTTGAAGAAGTGGCAAAGAGGCCTTGATGTCTCTGGTCCCTATTCCTGTAACAAAAATACTTTCCCAGTATTTATTGTATACATGGTCTGGTCTCATCTATTGACTAATTATGAAGAGTTTAATACATTGATTAACTCACAGCCTAGGCACTGAGCTTTTCAAAGTCTAAGCCTCTGCCAGCTTAAAAAGATCTTAGGTTCCTTTCTCTTAAATGTTCTATTTTCTGCCTTTCTCTGGTACCCCTTCAATCTACAGAAAACTTTCTTGAAAACTTGTATTTTGGGAAGTTCTGAAAAGCTGGGACAAAAACAGCACCTGTAGTCAGAAAATATCCTGGGTGTTCAGCTGTGATGTCTAAAGGGTGTTCTCTTCCTCTGCAGCAAGCAGTTACAAAAATTGATTTTCATCTGATAGAAGGTGCCCAATACAGAAGGCTAGATACATTTTGTTGCCCAAAGATGGATGTCCTTTGGTTTGCATATGCCAAAAGAGCAAACATCTTCTGTTTTTCATCAAGTCATTCTAATAAATTCACGAAGAGATAAACTGAAAGTTTATCTTTTGTCATGATCTCAGACTAAGCTATCCAAAACTTCATTCAGATTTTTGTGAAAGCATCCTTTTCAAAGGACTAGGCCTCCCCTTGTTATATTTTGGTCAGAAGTCCATACCACAAACTTTATTTGAGCTTCCAATATATGCCTCTTATGCTTCCAAACACAGAATCAGACGGCCTCAGGACTTAGCACCTGTAAGGCTGCAAGCAGTAGGAGTACTCAAAGATTAGAATGCATCTTTCTGAAAACAAAATGTGATTTATTTGCATACAAAAGGGGTATTCACTGACAAGAAAAAAAAACCCCAAACATATGCATACTCTCCTGGCTAGGCTTGGCATTTCCTTCATGTCTAGATAAAGACATAGTCACCCATCTCCATTTTTGTCTGCTCTGAGACCCATTTTCCTGCTATGTTTCTCAGCTGTATCTTCCATGCATCTGATTGATTCAGACTTTACCCACTGACAGCTCCCCCACGTCCCATCCTGCAGCATAAAACTATTACCTCAGTGAACCTTTTGGTTTGGGCTGTATTTTTAACTGCTATAAAGTGATTAAGTCAGCGAGTCAGTTTTCCACATCTGTTACAGTGGCTTTTGTATATTGACATACACTGGCAGATGATTGCAAATCTACTCTTCAGTCTTATAGTGCTTTACACGTTTCCAGATTTTCTACATTATGTGTGAAATGCCATTGGAAAAATTAGTGATGGTATTATAAAATATTATTTGACATCAACAAGTGTATGCTAATTGCCATTCCAATTAAGAACTCATAGGAACCTTCCTGAGCTAAAATATTACATAATTTATTCTATTTATTCAAAGTTTTTCTCAAGATAGAGTAATGCATTAATTAATTCATTAATCTCAACTGTAATTAAACAGTGACAATTCAATAAAACCAGAAGATAATTATACATATAAATATAACAAAATAAAAATAGTTAAATAGTAGGAATAAGTAATATTTTGAGGTTCTCTAAGCATGAAACACTGCGTTGCCCACAAGATAAGATACAGATTCAAACAATTTGCCTCATAAAGGAAATTCATCTTTTAGAAGATTTTATTGCTATATGACTCGAAAAAAATAACTTAATAAGTAATGTTTTACTGCATATAAGCATAGGATATGAATATTTAATGTTTAAAAGTCAATTAACCAAAATATTTAATAGTTCAAAAGATCATATTCCGCTACAGCCTTATTTTTTTCCCCTTAGATAACAAAAATTGCCCTTGCAATGGACCAGTAATAATGGGCACTAGTTACAAAGTCAAAAGTGAGAGTGAAATAAAGATTAAAACTATTTCTGCTGAGTTCAAACATAAACAAAACAGCTGTCTCTGTGTTTTTAAAATCAATGTGATTAAACCCTGGACTATTTACTTGTGTAATGAGAGAGTAACTTTTCCTGTCCAAATTCCAATAGTACTGCATTTTTACAAACTATAAAGTCGAATTCTTCTGAATGACAAAATAAATATACACCTGCCATGAGTGCATGCAGGACACATTTATTTTAGGGTTCTCCCTCTGCTCCCCTTTCCTGAAATTTCTTTTCCTTTACCTTTCGCTTTCCCTTTCCTGAAATTTTCTGAAATTTCCTTTCCCTTTCCCTTTTCCTTTCCCTTTCCTTTTCCTATCCCTTTCTCTCTTTCCCTTCTCCTATCCCCTTCCCCCTCCCCTTTCCTTTCCTGAAATTTCCTTTCCTGAAATTTCCTTTCTCTTACTACCATTAATGAAATAAAATTAATGTAGGAAAATACATTAATGTTGTTTTAATGATTTGCCTTTAACCCAAGAAAGAAAATTCAAAGATAAGACTTCCAATTAATCTTTAACTTGTAACATAAAAGCACTGATTTCAAGCCTTAACAACATTGCAATTATGAAAGCACAAGGGGAATGTACTGTGGACATAGCCAAACTTTTAATCCTAAAAATGTCTGGCTCTTGTGAATTTCTTTAAAATTTAACATCATTTCTCTGTGTGTTATAAACATATGTGTTCTTGACCCAATTCAAAAAACAACCACAAGTGAAATACCATTCCATTAATCATTCAAGAGCTTTGCAAGATTACTTCTCAAGAGATGACTTTTTCACTGAAGTTTAACTATTTGGCCTGGTTTCATTTTTTTTTTACATATATTGAATTGCAGCTGCTTGTTGTTCAGAGTATTGGTTTTAGAACTTATTCCCATCATTTCCATCCAAATGCATACATTTTCACTTAATATCCTGAAGAGAAAAATTAATTTCTATGTAATTATAGTTTTACCCTGACAACTACAAAAAATGCATTGTAAACTAATACCTTGCAAATGAAATTCTATTTTCATCCTTTAATCACTATGTAATGAGACTACGAAGGAGATGTTTGTACTGTGTTGAAATAATAAATAGATGTAACAACAATTTTTCACACTTTTCAGCAGGGTTTTTATTGATTTTTTAATGGGAATATGGATCCACAGTGGTTCTTCTTGCAAGATTAAAACTCAAGTTTATTATGTATTTGTATAAATTACTTTTTGTATCCCTGATATAACACCGTGTTATGTTGGAAATATTTTGTGACTGTTATTGGCACTAATAAGACAGTATCATTTAAAGAATCATGGTAAATTCATCCTTTAAACCATGTATCTGTATATTAGACAGCAAAATTTAGTATTGCTGCATCACAGCTTTTGCATGGATCTAAGATCCATTATTCCTGAGGAGCACACTTAATTCAACATTGAACATTTCAAAATCCATACTGTCTGTTTACCTGTCTGCAATAAAAAGTATAAGGAGATGGAAAAATATCCATAGTTGAATGTTTGTACTCATCCTTAGGAAGCTGCATGATCCTTTGGTACTGCAGCACCTGTCAGACAAGGGAGATATCCTTGATTCTTGAACTGAATACTAATTTGGGGTTTTTACATGATAGAGAATTAGATAATAATCTAAGCTTGTAAGAGCAGGTGAGGCAGAAAAATTTAAATCCAGTATGAAAGATGCATATTGTCAGGCATAAGTCTTTCCTATTAGGCTTGAATTAGTAAAGCTCAGTGCCTTCAGAAGGGTCTCTGGAATATAGTTATTGCAACATTAGTTTGGTGTATTTCATAAGAAGTCCTTTTCAAAACTAACTGATTGGTAACATTATCCAGCATTCATGTTTTTAGGTACTTCCTGGCTTCAGATATTTTATTACACTTATTAATCTGTTAAATGACTACACTTTGGTCCACAATTTTCTTTTGAAAAAAAGTGAGGCCAGTTCATTTTAATTTTTTTGAAAATAATGACTAACACCTTTAGCAATTAGCTCCGTTGGTGGTCATTGCCCTCACTGAGAGTGCTCAGGTATGGTATCCACTTGGACAAAAGTTGCTTCCTTTGTGTGCACCACAAAGATGTGGAGACCCAGAAGGAGCACCCAAAACAGCATGCAGGGAGCCAGGTCTTAGGCTGCAGGGAGTGCCATTCTGGCAATGCTCTTTGAGGGCAGCAGAGTGAACAGCTGTGTAAGATGAGACCAGGTTGACAATCTGCTCAGCATAGCGGTGAAGTGGAAAGGGTATTAGGGACTCTGAGGAAGAGATTGACTGGTGGAGTCGCATTCTATCATGCCTTAGACTCACCTGCCATCACAAGGAGCAATGGATTGATCCCTTACCCTCTCACCACCAGGTAAAAGCTGGGACCTTAGAGACAGAGGGGTGTGGAAACAGGTTTCTCATCAAGGTGGAAAGTGAATCTCCTGCAAAAGAGGGCAAGAGACCTGCATGGATGAACGAGAAACTCCTGTCATTACTCAAGCGGAAGCAGGAAATACACAGGAGATGGAAGCATGGTTAGGCCACCTGGACTGAATATAGAGAAGCTGTCAGAGTAAGCAAAAAGTAGACAAGGAAGGCCAAAGCCCATCTGGAATTAAATCTGGCCAAAGATATCAAGAACAACAAGAAGGGCTTTTTCAAATATATCAGTAAGAAAAGGAAAACTAAAGATAAGATGAGGCTACTACTAAATGGAGGGGGAACCTGGCAACTGAGAAGGCAGAGTTGCTGAACATCTTTTACATTGGCCTGCATTGATAAGAGCAGCCCTAAGGAATCTCTGACCCAAGAGACCAGGGTAAAGGAACGTTGGAAGAAAGAGTTTCATTTGGTCTAAGAGGATTGGATTAAAGAACACCTAGGCAAACTTGACATCCACAAGTCCATGGGCCCTGATGGGATGCATCCACAAGAGCTGAGAGCTGACAGATATCAGAGTTAGGCTCCTTACAATCATCTTTGTAAGGTCGTTGAGAAAAGGAGAGGTGCCTGAGGACTGGAAGAAAGCAAATGTCACCTCAGTCTTCAAAAAGGGCAAGAAGGAGGGCCCAGAAAACTACCAGCCAGTCAGACTCACTTCAATCCCTGGAAAGGTGATGGAGCACCTCATTCTGGAGGCCATCGCTATCCACATGATAGTGATGATCAGGAGTAGTCAGCATGGATTCACTAAAGGTAAATCATGCTTGGCCAATCCGATTGCCTTCTGCAATGAAGAAACTACCTTGATGGATGAGAGCAGTGGATGTTGTCTACTTCAACTTCAGCAACACTTTTGACACTGTCTCTCACAACATCCTAATAGCCAGGTTCGGGAAGTGTGGACTGGATAAGTGGACAGTGAGGTGGATAATCAGTGGCTCTGGGTCTGATTGGAGGCCTGTGACAAGTGGTGTCACCTAAGGTTCAATACTAGGCCCAGTATTGTTTAACTCCTTCATAAAGACTTGGACAAAGGTGCCTCCTCAGAAAGTTTGCTAGTGACACAAAGCTGGATGAGTGGCCAATACCCCAGAGTGCTGTGCAGCCCTTCAAAAGCACCTCGACAGGTTGGAGAGATGGGCAGAAATTAAATACTTGAAACTGAAATAAGGGAAATGCAGAGTCTTGCACCTGGGGAAGAATAACCCAATGCACCAGGACAGGCTGGGGGCTGACCTGCTGGAAAGTAGCTCCAAGGAGAAGGACCTTGGGATCCTGGTGGACAACAAGCTGTCAATGAGCCAGAAGAGCCCTTGTGACCAAGAAGGCCAGTGGTATCCTGGGTTGCCCTAGGAAGAGCATTGCTAGCAGTTTGAGGGAGATGATCCTGCCCCTCAGACCTGGTGAGGCCGTATCTGGAGTGCTTGTCCAGTTCTGGGCTCCTCAGTACAACAGAGTCATGGAGCTCCTGGGGAGGGTCCAGCAGAGGGATACAAGGTTGATTTTGAGATCAAGCTGAGAGAGTTGGGTCTGTTCAGTCTCAACAAGAAATGACTAAGAGGGGACCTCATCAGTGTTCATAAGTATCAGAAGGAAGGGTGTCAAGAAGGTGGAGCCAATCTCTTCTCGGTCGTGCCAAGCTATAGGATAAGAGGCAACAGGCAGAAACTGATGCACAAGAAGTTTCACCTGATGATGAGGGAAAATGTCTTAACTGTGTGACTGAGCACTGGAACAGATTGCCCAGAGAGTTTGTGGAGTCTTCCTCACTGGAGATATTCAAGAACCATCTGGACATGATAATGTGTAATGTTCTCTGGAATGACTCTGCCTAAGCAGGGAGATTGGACCAGATGACCCAGAGGGACCCTGTGGTCCCCTACAATCTTACCCATTCTGCGACTCTGTGATTCTGTATATTGTTTTGCTAGTGTTAAAATACTCTTGACACCTTTTCTTTAAAATGTTCTAGCACCTTCCTGTTTTGGAACAGGGTCTTGAAATTTGGCAGGAGGAATGGGGCTTTAGGCAAAGATATAGATCTGAAAACAAATTCTGCCAAGTCTGGAAAAGTCATAAGCATGCAAGAATCCCTTTTCATGCTGCTGAGTACTTGATAATGTTTACCTAATAAGTTTTGGACTATTTTTCTCCTCAATAAATATGCTCTTATCAGAGCCCCAAGTGTGATCAGACTGTGCGTACACCAAAATATGCAGGAAATGAACATCCAGCTCAGAGGTAGGAGAGAATAGAGGGATTTTTCCTGCTCTCAGCTGCTCTGGATTAAGCCCCAGTACTTGAATTAAAAGATGAGAATCTGCTTCTCCTGTACTATCCACATCTCTGATAAAAATAAATTATTTGATTCAAATACGTGAGGGATTTGGCCTGGAGAAGACATTAGACTCCTACAAAGTCTTACAGGATTATTACTGGAAGTGAAGACAAGAACTGACTGAGAATTCACAGTGGGTTGACCCTGGCAAAACCCACACACAGTTGCCCACTCATTCTTCAACCCCAGCAGGATAGGGGAGAGAATCAGAAGGGGAAAAAAAATGACAAAAACTTCATGGATCATGATAAGGACAATTTAATAAGTGAAAAAAAGAAAGACAAACAAACAAATGGTGTAAAGTCAGGCACTTACCACCTCTCATCAGCTGGTCAATGCCTAAACAGTCTCCAGGCAGTAGCTATCTTCAAAAAATTACTCTCCCCACACACTAGTTTTATTGCTGAGCATAATGTCATACATCATGCAATATTCCTTTGGTCAGCTGGAATCAACTTCCCCTATTTTTAACTCTCCTAGCCTCTTGCCCACTCCCAGACCACTTAATTACACGCATTTTAGAGCTAATTAAAAAAAAAATTAGTTTAAATTATTTTCCCAGGACAATTAAAGAAATACCATGTCAAAGACAAAAGGTATAATTCCAGTAGTTAAAAGAAAAATCTGCTTTTTTTCTTTACTTTCGGTATGTTCTATCTTGCAATCATTCAACTTTGTTTATAATATAGAACATGAGGTATCTTAAGGTAAAAACTTATGAGCTAATCTTCACTATATTTCTTCAGTGGAGAACAAATGAAGTGGTGTCTGACACCTTCTGTTTAGACAAAAAATGTGGAAATGACCCATAGATGATCACTTAACTCCAAAGCATGAGGGATGCTGCAAATAGTTTGTCTTTATGAAGTAGAAAGACAGTACCACACGGTACAATATCTTTTGGAGTTGAAAAGAGCTGCCCTGCTGAATGATGGTAGTATGAATATGGGCCTGGTCAACATGAATATAGTTGACCTGGTCAAGATATTCCTGTGAAGGTTATGAAGCACTGCCAAACACATTAGCCACACATAGTTTCTTTGTACTGTAGGCACAACACTCTTTTGTTTGTTTGTTTGTTTTTTCGCATTCAGAGCAAATGTGGCTCCCTGAATTAGCATCTTTCTTCTTCTCCAGTCAGTGTCATGTTTTCATATGTTGTTAATAGTACTATCAGTTAAACTGCTTTGGTGCTAACAGAAAAATATCAGTTTTATCCTGGAGTAACATTACTGTTAAACTGAACTTTGGTACATTGTGAACATCATTTCTAGCTCTCATTTTGATTTGCATCTCTTAAAGAATGATTGTTCAGGTAACAAGAGTTATTTGTACTAAATCCCAAATTCACTTTACTTGATATTATCAGCTAAGCCTTTGAAAGAACATTAGAAGCACCTGTATTTTAAATTGCAGCTGATAAAACAGCAAAGCTCTTGCTGAAGATAATGACCTAAAAAATGATAACATCACAGTAGAATCAGACAGTGCCATTCAATTGTCTGTTCTGCCATATATAAAGAAATGTGCTATTATTTCTTGATTTAAGATTATGAAGAATACTGCTCAGGTAATATTCACTTCTTTTGGACAGCTTTTCATGCACAGAATCAGATAAACAAGGCGCTATCTTGTAAGACTGCTGAAAACCTATTGAACACAACAAATTTCTTTCTGTCTTTTTAAAAAGTCCAACAGTGAGCTTTTGCACACTAAAAGCACGTTAGCATATGATTCAAGTTCCTAAACTCAAGCCATAAATAAAGGTCCCATTGTTTTAAGATGACTCAAGGAAGAAAGAAATTGCCCAGGGTTGTCAAGGCTGGAACAGCAGAAAATAGGACAAATGTACAATTTATTGAAAGCAATTTATTCATAACAAACAAAAGAGGTAGCCAGTTACTTTGAAGAAAACAGCCATCTATAACTGGTTCAAGGGACATACTTATTTTGAAAGTCTATACCTTTAGACAGTAAATGTAATCCTTTTCAATACTCAGAGAGGAGTTTGTACTCTATTTATAAAAGATGAACTTATTAATATTTAAAGAAGAAAAACAAAGGAAAAAATAAAGTCAATTCCCTATGAAATTGTTCTGTGTATGTATACCATCTGTGTAGGTGGTGTACCTGAATATAAGATGCTCCTTTACACTTATACGTGAAGCATAATAGCAAAAAGTCACTAGAGGATATAAAACAGAGAAGGAAAGCCCAGACTTCAGCTTTAACTGAGACTGTGATTTTTTTCCTTATGCTAAAAAGCAAATAATGGCACAAATTACATCCCTTTTCTTTCCCATTCCATGGAGAACTGATAACGAGAAATGTTGGAGCAATTTTCTTTTGCACTCTACAGATTAGTACTGAGTGAAATACTCACTGCTGAGGGGAAAAAATGATTCGAATTTCATGGAGCTTTTACCAACATTTGATCTAGTCAATGGTACTTTTGTCTATTAAAATGCACTTAAATAGCATATGTTATTTTTTTTCAAAAGGCTAAGTGTTTTTCACTAATCTTTGAGGTATTTTAAGTATGGATACAGATAAGTTTTAGAAACTGCTACTTTTTCCTTCCTCTAGATAAGAGCTGGTTTTGATTTTCAAAGGAAAGACAGCTGCACTTACTACTCTTTGTCTTAAGAAAAGCATATTAACATCAAAAAAGTGTCTGGTGTTGCAGAATATTTGCAAAATGCTGAAATATTTCCTGCCATTTTAAAGAAAATTAGGAAATTAATTGTTATGCTATCATTAAGGGCTTTATCCTGTGGCAATGAAAGTTGAAACGATCGTTGTTCTCAAAGTTCAAGCTTAAATTACATTCTAAAGGAAATAAAGTAAGAACAAAGAAAATTTAAAAAGAGGCTGGAGACCAGGATGACTGTTTTAAACTGACAGATCTAAATTCTAGGTGGCTGTGTCTGTGGGAGAGGTGAGGAAAAATTCAGTTCTCAGAAAAACAGGGCTTAAAGTCCCTAGTTCATCAAAAAAGGAGGGGTTGCATTGATGAAAATTCCTATCACACTCATATTAAGTTCAAAAATCCTCAATGTTGTGGGTTTTTTTCCATTATGCAATTCTTTCTGCTCAGGACTTAATCTGTCTCTGCTTCTCCTAAGATGGATAGGTAGTAGTGAATCTTTCAAAGGAGATGTAGCAGTTCTTTTTTACTTTTTGCCTAATGTTTTATATTTAGAGCACCTTCCTAGTAATTTGGAGAGGTGGCTTCTGTGTCTGCTTCAGCTGCAAAGAATTAAACTTGTGTCTTAAGAGAATACTGAAAAGGCTGAAACAGCAAGAAGCCTGACACTTAGAGAGGGAGCTGGATTTTTGGCTGCAAAGGATTAAAATTAAAAAAATGAAACATGTATATTATCAATTCTAATACATATTTGTATTATATTAGGTCACCAATGAGGGGAAAAAAAAAAAAAGGAGCTATTTACTTAAGAGTCAAATTGCCTGTTTCTTTCAATAACATGTTTTCACCATTCAGTAGAAACACAAAGGTGGCTCACCAGAACTTAGAAGACAGTAATTTTTTTCTGTCTCTGATTAAAATGTAGAGAGGAAACTCTCAGATTTCTCTGACAAGTGCTACAAGCAGCCAGTGATTTTGGAGTAGCTGAATAGCACTACAAGCTAAAAGATCAGAATTATGGCTTTTTATTCCGAATGCCCTGGTAGATCTGTGTGCTTGCTTTGCTGTAGAGCAAAAAAAAAAAATGTCTCAAGTAGAGACATAAGTATGAAATAGATAATTATGTCCCCAAAATAAATACTTTTAAAATGTGTGAAAGCAGTCAAGATGTTAACTAATCCTTTAGATGCCTATAAATTTAGGCAAGGCTATAAAAGGATACAGATGTATGGAACAGCTGTTTAGAAATTAGGTAGGACTTCAGGTCTCCTTGATAAAATTTCAGCAGAACCAACATCATTCCAAAAGTCACTGATTTGTTTCAAAAATATTTTTAGAACCAAGGAAGTAATTTGAAGCACGAGATTAGGTTATCTTTCAGATCAAGTATATCTAAGTCATACCATGCAGTAAAAAGTTTGGCACACAAAAGGCGAGAATGAAAGAAGGAATAATGCAACCATAGGAAAAAAGGAGAATAATTTTATGCTTATTTAAATGAATTTTGAGTAGCCAATTTTTCATCAGCTTATGGCTGTACTGTAACTGAATTTTTCTAATTGTTTCATCTTTCATTTGATTAAAAAATATCACTAATGCATAAGACAATGGAAAATTGTCTTCTGGGACATAGTTCTCAATCACTTATATTTCACTGAGTTAGGCAACAGCATGAATTACAAAAATGTAAGGGTATAAAACATACATTATTATACCTACCAAACAGCAGTCTTATTCAATATATACCCAAGTAATAATTTTAAAATTGCCACAACTTTACACCAGTTTTGAGTGTTTCTAAGGGGTTACTGCACTGATAAATGGACACATTCTCTAAAATCACCAAGTACATGCATATCCTAATATTCTTTAAGCATAAACTCTGTTAAAATCAATGCAGGGTTCACAGTGTGTTTTGATGGACCTTATCCAACTCTGATTATTGATAGCATTCTTCCCTTGCAAAAATTATTCACCTGTTTAAAAATTCCCAAATACTAAAATGTCAGAAAATGACAAATACGGAATCTAGACCATTCTCAGCTAAGGCATAAATCTTCATTACTTTTTAGCAAATACCTGACAAATGTCCCCACCCCCCAATATGTAAAGATGCCCAAAAGTCAATATAATACCTTCTTAGGAGATTGTTTTGGATGCAGTCTGTAAATTACAGGGTTTTGTAATAAATCTAGGATCAGAATACAAGTTTAAAATCCAGCTTGTGTGTACACAGCACCATTCCAAAGGAGAAATGGGATCATGACTCCAGTATGATCAGCTTCTTCCTAACTTCTGCTTTACAGTTTGTTTTGCTTTGTGCTAATAAGAATATCTTTCTGTGTCTGCCTGCTCTTAGGTAAGCGAGTGAGATAAGTAGTCTGCTTAGAGGAAAATGGTTACATGTGTTTCCTTGTTTCCTGCATAGGCACACAATAAAGTGAACTGGCTTGAATTTAAGGGTGTGATTTTTCTATGAGTTGTGACTTTAGTATTTAGACATTACATCTCTTTGCTAACATCTGTTATTATAAAAAGGTATAAATATATCTTTCATACTTCAGAAGAAGGATTTATGGAAATAGCTGAGAACACTTGTAATAAATTGAGGTTACATGCTACTTACTTGCATGAATAAAGAAAAGCAAACAAAGGAGATAACCTTTCTCCCCTTTCTTTCTCTGGTCTCTGTAGTATCTAAAAGTAGAGAAACAAGAGGGCAAAAATAATGGAGAAAAGTAATTTTGTTCATTAGACAAACTGATAAAGTTGGCAAAGAAAAAGAAAGCTTTTTTTGCACAAAAGCCTTTCTTCAGAGATAAATAAGCAGTGAAACACCTTTCCCTGAATTGCTGGTTAGGCAGTAAAAGATGTACAGAGTTCCTTCCCTGCACCCTGTTTCTACTGCTGCACTCAAAATAGCAAGGTGGGAAAGTTTCAAAGTCACTTATCCCCATTAAAGTTATACTGTGGTATTGCAAATATTAATTGCTAGCTGCTGCCTTGCAGGTAGAATCGTCCTTTCTGCTGTGATTCTGCTAAACATTACAATGCCTCCTCTTGAGAATGGTGACAAAAGGACAGTCAATCTCAGCTCATGTCCTTCTTCTCTCTGTTGTCTGCTTGTCCCAATGCCTGAACATCTTGTCAAATTTAATCTAAGTCAAACAAGATAGATACAGGATATAGAGCCATGTTTCTTAACCCAGCATGCTTATTTCAGTAATGAACAATAGCAAGCTTGTTTTATAAATATATTTGATTCTTGTTAACAAGTGGAAACAGAACATACTGCCTACAAACTTTTCCAGGATGCACATGCATGCAGGTTTTCCTCAGTATCTTTTCAAATGGCTATTTCACCATATTTAAAAAAAAAAAAAATTCATGTGCAAAATATGGCTTCTAAAGTCCTGTGCAATACTAAGATGTCACAATCCAGTCTTACATAATGTGCAGTAATTACTCACACAACTTGGGGTATACCATGTTTTAAGATTCTAAGAAGTTTCAGGGAAATTTGTCCAATTAAATTTCTGTTATGTATGGGAAATTCATCCTTGAATTCCCAAGAACTAATTTCACACCAAAATGAGCATAAATGCTATTCTAGAAGGTGTTTTCTTTTTTTTTTACTATACCCTCTGTCTGATTTTACCCCACTTGCTGTGTTACATTTAAATTTAGGGACATATTGGTTCTGTATAATAAAAAGAAATAGAGAAAAAATCCTGAGGTGATAACCAAATGAGTTTCCTTTAGTGCTAAGAACCAGAAAAATACATAGGAAAAAATGACAGTATTACAGCAAAGGAATCTGAAAGGTCTAGAGTAATTTGTACTCTCTAATTACTATCAGAGTTTGCAGAAAGAAACACCACATCTTACAGATCATAGAAGATATCTCCAGATTTTATCCTCTGATATAAAAGTAGGAAAGTTCAAACATGTCCAAATTTCTATAAATAAACAATACTGTATTACAGTGTTCTGTGAATGTGTCAAGTCTTGAAGAGCCAGATTGTGATCCTGGCTTTGTGCCTACACCAGGAATTATGAGGCTGTTCAGCATTCATACTGCCTACATTTGCTGCCTCTATAACTGCTATCAAGATTAGAAGCAAGGAGCTTCTGTAGAACCATTGATTCACAGTCTTTACAGTTGGATAGAGGATGGTCAACTAGAAAATTGACCATAAATGGTATAGAGCTCTCCAATACATAGGAGTCGCACAAAGTTATCTGTTCTAAATATAAGCCTGATACATTCTGGAATATTTCTCTACCTGAAAAAGCGAGTGGGAAAGAAGTGTGAGAACACAGAACTCTGTCTTTGAGTCATGATGTGACTTTTTTTAGGATTGTGCATTATCATTGTTAGCCTATGAATCAATTCTAATTTAATCTTTGCACAATGGGGAAAGAACCCTCTCTTGACTCCTGGTATCTACAGTTCCATCTGTCCTAATAAATAAAAGAGGGAGGTTGTTTAAGCACGAGACCTCTGATCATCTACACCTGCATAACTGGTAATTCTTTCCCTAGGTATGCTTTAAACTGTTCCAAATATCTCTCTTCAAGAAAAAGCCTGCTTAGGCTTTTGGAGACATTTTGCTTCATGAACTGATCCCAGAAGTCTATGCAGATAAAAATCTGTCAGATTTCCACCAGTTTTCCCTTCATATATTCTACACAGTCCTCCAGCATCATCCTCACAGACTAACCGCTCAGTTGCACTTCACAGATCCACACGTCATACTTCAAAACTTGCAATACCTGATCATCTAAGTTTCCTATATATAAATTGCTATTCTAGGAAGTGCAACATAGTTTTTACATTAGTTAGGCAAACAAAGCCCCAGACTTGTAAATTAAAGGCTATCTCTCACGGCCTTAAGAGTTTGGCTAAAACACAAAAGCAAGTGGTAAAGCTGTAGAGGTTGGCTGTCATGGAAATGAGCTCACTCTTCACTGTTTTTTACTTAGTACTGTGAGCATAGTCTCAAGTGACTGGCCATTGATGGCCATTACTATCTCTTTTCCCCCTGTTCTTTGTCTATTAACTTCCTAAGAAAAATATTATTAGTACAGCACTGTCCTGAAAAAGCAATTTGGTGAATGTGGGGATCCAAAAATACGATCCATAATTTTAAAAAGTAAGGATTTACATCATTTGGGGATTTTTTCCAGAGACACAGTTTATCATAATCTTCTTCAAATGCAGTAACAGATGACTGTAACAACTTCTAGTGCTATTGTGAAGGCAGACCTCTCTTTTATAAACTGAACACTCCAGTCGTCTTCCCACTCATTACATCCTACATGTTGTCAATCTTAGTCTCAAGAACTGTCAATCAGAAATGCAGTGGGTGATAAGTGTAGTATTTTTCAACCACACTAAGGTAGGCATTTCTTTGATTTTCCTTTATTCTCTTGATTGGAAAGTGCAGTATGTGTCTTGCTTACAAGCAAACACAAAAGTACATGAAAAACAGTATTTTGAAAACTGAAAACAGAAGTATAGTACAGTAATCCTTACAGCTAATCAAAGTCATATTGTTAGTAAAACAGAATCCTGGTTATTTAATACAGTGGTTCCAGATATTATGATTACCTCTTTAGGCTTAAGTTTATTGATTTAGTAAGAGCAATTATGAAATATTACAAAAGAGAGAAACTAAAAGCCACAATAATTTGCTGAAGAACATTCTAACTTTTACAGTTATATTGATATATGTGATCAAGCTGCCAGCAGAAGAAAAAAGAAGAAAAAGTAGGAGGAGAAAAAAGGAGAAAAGGGTGTCATGGGAGTGGAAATAAACACTGTATTAAATGTGTGATTGACCCAATATGAGAGTTTTTATGTTTTAATACTAATACAATAACTGCTGCCATTGTTAGAGATGTAAGAATGTCTTACATAACATGGTAAACTACAAGCAAAATGCGGCTTTTATTTAGTTCACCTATGGAATTTCTGTGAAGGATTATTTTTCACTGTTTGAGGAAGCACATTTTTGACAAATCTTTCAAACAATCTCAAGAGGCTTACCTGCTGCCACTGGTATCAGAAAATGGCAGTTTCACTTATCCTTATAGAGCTTCTGATGACATGTAATTTAAATAACTTGCCAGACTTGCTGAGCTGCTTTGTCTCAAAGGCATTAAGACTGACCAGTTGGTGATCTATTATGGTGTTATAGAATTGATACTGAAATTATTTTAGCAGTAGGTATATACAGAACACAAAATCTTCAACAGAGAAGAGAATAAATGAAAACAAAATTGTGCGTTCTATTCTGGTGCTAAAAATATTTTTTTTCTTGTTTTCCCCAGTACCTTGACTTTTTTCAGTGACAATTCATGACAATTTAGGGAGGTATTTCAGCATATATTTCCAATTCAGACCTGAATGTCTTCATGGATTTTGTAGGATGATCAAGAGTTTAAGCACTGATGTTAGCTACTACGTCTTTAAAAAACACTTGCATAGTTTGAAATAGGAAAACAAAACAAAAAAAATGTTGCTTGTAATGAAAATATGTACATACTCCTAATTACAGAGACAATGAGATGTTGCTAAAATTACCAGAGTTGCACAATACTGAAGGCAAAAGGAATGATTGTTGGTCAGCAAAAGAAACAGGTATGTGTTCCAAAAAGCCTTATCAACTCTAGCCTCTTATCTTCTAAAAACTGTTTTCTGGGCCTCAAAAACTACTTACTTTCTATAATGGGTATTATCATTTCTCTTCCAAACCCTGACATACAAGAGAATTTACCAATTTTCTATTAGTCTGACTGCTGCTTTCTGCATAGACTCTTTTGACTATAATCTATGTTATAGCTAATTCTTTGGTTTAATTCCCAATTATTGGCATAAATGACAAGGGGTTGGTAGCTAAATAGCCTTCCAAGCCCCTCACATTATTAATGGACAAAGGAAGTTAAGCACTCAGAGACTGCAGATATGATGCAAACGAGCTTTCACACACCAGGGGTTTTGGACACTGTGTTTTGGAATTTCTCAGAATTTGTTTCCACTACTTGCTTTTCAAGGTTATAGTGCTTTATTTGTAGTGATAAGCAGATATCTGTTCCCTGTCTAGGGAATGGTAGATGCAAACATCCCTTATTATACGTGTCATAATTCTCTGAATTCATGTGCAGAAAAGATGGTCAATTCTAACAATAAAGTTTCAGAGTAGAAGAAAGATAATAGTTCATGTGACCACAGTCACAAAGTATGAAGCACTTAAAATGTATTAAAAATGTGGACCAGAGCAAATTTCTTAGCAATAGTTCAGAGGCTGGTACTTTTTTCATGCCTCTTCTGAAGAGTTTCTGACCTAAGCTTGCCTTGCCTTTCTTACTTTTGAAAATTAGAGATTTTTTGAAAAGGCCCTATATAAGAGCTAGATTTTTTTAGTTCAGTGAGAAGCCTATGCACTGTAGTAAGGGAGACTTAAAGGAATACAAGAATATGCAAAATTAAGTGGATGTTGCACATTCTTTTACTCCTTCCCATTCTAGAATGCAAAGATGAAAGATGAACAGGATAATCTTCATCTGCCTAGAGCTGGTGAATCAAAGTAAGAGTGAAAAATAAGACTTCAATTTCTTGTTGGTAGTTGCCAATAACAATCCTCACAAACAATGTTGCCAGGGTGGCATAAAACGGATTAAGGCTTCCTAGAATCACACACATCCCCTTGGTATACTTAAAAAGACCAGTTCCTGTTTCCATCTACTGAGTTGTGGCCTCAGCTAGCACTAAATTAACACCTAAAAATGCAGTTTCTTTATTAAATGCAAGTAGAATAACCAGAAATATTTTTAGAAGTACTGCAGAGTGGTGTTGTTTTACAAAAGTGAATCTTAAACTGCATATTAACTTTTCAATTCATGAAAATGAAAGTGAAAAGAGAAAACATAAGAAGTTGCACTCTTGGAGAAGAAGAAAGAATATCTCTTGACTATCTGTCAAAATACAATTGCTATATAGTCTGATTCTTCATAGCCCAACTCTATTGCTTCTTCTTTGTGTTTCCTTTAAAAACACACTTATACAGATCCTGAGTAATGCACTTAGAGATATCAAGTTTTCTGCACTGTAAAAATCCAGGGGAAAAAAATATATCAGGCAATTGATTAAATCATGCAGGTGACAAAAAATTCAGCAATTCTTCAAAATTTCATTATATAATAATCTGTGAGCATAGGCAATTTGGAATCCTTACCAAATCATTCAACGGGGTCTAGATTGTGAAGATATTTTTAATATAGACTGTATGCTTTTCAGCATTAATTTTTCACTCTGACAAAAGGACCAAGTATAAGAAGGTTCTCCCAAGTACAAAAATAGGCTGTAGCAAAGAAATTGGCAAAATGATGAAACACATACATGCCAGATGGCTGTGTTTCCATGTTCCAGTAGAAGGGTGCTATAATTTCATTCTTGAATGCAGTTCTTTGCATAAAAGACACCAAAAATAGAATGTATGAGAAAACCATAGTCGACCATGAGCATCAGTTTTAGGAGTCCCAGTACATAAAAAGAAATTTCTGACTACATTACAAGTATTTAAAAGGCTTAACATCTTTGTACAATAAAAAATTAAGCAGAGGCCGCACAAAAAGCTATCTAAAGCTATCTAACAGAGAAACAGTACAATTTTGCATTTGAACTCACATTCCTTTTTCAAGATGTTAGGTGTCTTGTTCAATCAGAGCAGACATCTCTTGAGAGAACCTAGTGAACAGAGCAAAATTTGCCTTTTTAAACAGGGGCTAATTGTCCTGTTTTGCACAGCAAATTACATAGAAATCCAGAAAAGGGTTCAACTAACCAAGAGATATTAAGGCCTACATCTCAGACCCATATTTCCTAGCAAGTCTGTTCAGCCATGTATGCAGGAGTTTCCTGGCCTAAACAAGAGCACACAATTTCTGTAACACAGTAGACAAAACACTTTGCCAGTGACCTGAATTTTCAGTTCATTTCATACCAGAGTCATGGAACTAAACACCAAATTCAGAAAGAGGGCAGTTTGGAAATTTAGGGTTTAGGCTCCTTCCTGCCCTTCTGGCCAAAACCCTCCTTCTCCCTCTTAGACAGCTTACCAGAGACTGAGGATCACCTCAAAGTTATTAATTCAAAATGAGAGTTTCTCCATTATGAACTAATGCTAATACAGACACTCTGAAGTGTTGTTTTGAGTGTAGGAGTTTAAATTCTGCATTAAAGTCCACTTTTATTGCGCAACACAAATCTGACTATGAATACTTTACTCAAGTGTGTGAAAATTCTGGAAGTAATAACTTACAATAGAAGTAAATTGTCATTTAATTTTTCTGCGTTGTATCAGACATGCATTGAAAATTGAAAAGTAAAATATTTTGGACATAAAAAGCTGAGTAAATATATGAGAAGTGAAAGATATTGACAGCACAATGTCTTGAAAATGAGAGGTGTACATAAAAGAAAAATAACTAGTTATGGTATGCACATCTTTGTGCAGGAATCTTTGCGGAGTTAACTCAAGATATGAGAATGATATTTCAGGGTATGTCTCCTCAGACATCACTGCCATACAGATAAGCTACATGTGATCTAAGTCACCTATGCATGCTGTCAAGCAAGTTAGCACTCCATTTCACTTCACTCTGCAGTTCATCGACTGTTCACAGTGCTTGTATGTCAGCTTGCTCCTGGGCTCTCTTTTGAACTGTCACAGCTAATTTTCTCTCAGGGACACTTCAGGTGGGGATAATTTACTCCAAAGTAAGCCTACAGGCAGTATGAATAAGACTGCAACAGGTCTGTCTGCATATCTGCACCACATCTGGCCTGCTCTATGCTGTGCACATACATTGGGAGTTTCTCAAAACAAGTAAGTAAAACTAAAGGTGTAGCAGTTCAATATTCAACCAGAACATGCCACTAGTGAAGATACACTTGTTGATGGAATGTTGAAAATGTTTTCGGTTCAGAACATAAAAGCTGTCAGCGTCATATGTATAATATTGTGTAATATTTTATTAAAATGTATCTCAAAGTTATTTACAAAGGAAGCTACTATCTTCCAAATAGTAACACTACCATGAGAAAACCTTATTGAATGCATGATGAGTGTTTCATTCTCTAATTTCTTTACCTATTCATGGAATAGGAAGCCAGAGGACACAGGCTGAACAATCTGAACACACAGTTCATTCACTGAATTAATTTCTTAAAAATTCAGACAGTATGTTTAATATCCAGGGTCTTCTGGAAATAAATGTATGTGATAATACATTAAAGACAGCAGGATAGGAATAAATGAAGATTATGCAACCATTTCTATGATATGAGTACTTATCTGTTAAATTATATCTTTTATTATTGGTTTATATTTACACTTAGCTAACACATAACAAATTTGTTATCAGTGTCCTCAGTCGAGTAGATATACATGAACCAAAACCTCATTTTTATAATACGGGTTGTATTTTTCGTAAGAATAATATAGTGTCAGGCTCAACATCAGTATATATGCCTATAGCTAAAGAATTAATGTTGCTTTCATTTTTTTCAAAATTCTTCGTATGAAAATGACACAACCTGAAAGTAGTTATATAACTAAAAAACTGCCAAAATATACTTGAAATAAATTGAATACTTACCATATTATTTATCTCCTTTTTGAACTTATAGGAAAACTTTACAATACTTAGATAGTAAAAACAGATGATGGGAGGAGTACAAATCAATAAGTATTTCTGCTTATGCGACTAAAATGTATGGCAGGTTTCTCTGTTTCCTTAGAGGAGAGCTAAAAAACCAACCAACCAAAAAAACCCAAAACAAAACCTAAAAAAAAAAAAAAAAAAAAAAAAAAAGGTTTCAGTCTTTATGGCTTTGACACTATGCTGGCTTTCCCCCAACATTTCTGTGTAGAACAGCATGCAAAGGCAAAATGTTCTGCACTACTTCTAGGACATACACTTTCCTTTGCCAAGTACACACCCTCATACAGCCAACACATGGTCAATGTTTAAAGTTTACTCTAAGAAAATCCACTCACTAAATTGAAAGGAAATCAGTGTTTACATCTTGAAGATTTGACTCAAACCTACCTCAGTTTAAATCATTGGCTCAGCAAATTCACACTTTTCCGTTACATTTAGAAGAGTAAGCCACTCCCTCCAGCAATGCCTGAAAGAGACATTTCTTCTCCCTTTCTTTCTTCCCTTTGAAATCAGTTTCTCTCACCATAAGAAACATGCTGGAATATTGTGAGCTGCAAAGAATTTTTAAGATAAGTTAGTAAAAGAGGTGGAAATAGAAATCAGGAACTCTAGGCCTTATTCATGTGCCTTGAGGCTAAAAGAGAATTATATATTATGAGTTTTCCTATATTAGACACCCACTATTATACTTTACACAAGAAAAAGCCTCTAAGAAATTTTGATGGTAATACTTTTTCTTTGATTGGCAATGCCAAGATATCAGCATCTTTTAAAAAATGGAATAAGAAACTACTGTATATTCCATGCATCTTAATGTTTTGATCTATATAAAGAATTCACAAAGTTTATTATACCATCTACTTGATTTAAAGGGGGAGGAATTAATGAAATGACAAAATCTAGTGAGGCATGTCTCAAAAACTTACTGACTAAATTACTTGTTCTGTCACTCTAATGATAACATTTGAAAAAGTCTTTACTGAGATAAGAGAACTGACTTTTCATCACAGCAATCTATCTGTGGGGAAAGCAAATTATTGGCTATAATCTACATTCCAAATATTTTTTCACAACTAGAAAAATAAAGTACATCTACAAAAGAATCCTTTAAAAACAGAAGAAGGTAACAGGAAAGATAGTAATTCCAAAAGCAATAGCTGGTTCTGGTCATTCAGGCTCAGCACAAAATTAATCCTTAGAAGACTTTCACAGTGCTCTGAAAAGTTTAGAGCACATTATACATAAGACTTATGCAGCCATAGTTTGGATTGTTTTTCTTCCTTTGACATTATTAGGGTCATTTGTCAGGCCTTTGGTCTTAGGTAAGTAGGGAGTTTTCTACTGCCATCTGTTGATGAAATAGGAATAGAATTGAAGTCCACTGAACAAGCTTGCTCCTACCATCCTTCAGTGAGCAAGAGGAGGCTTGGAAAAAAGTCAGTCTGCATTAGCTTTCCCAGGGAAGCCCTTCAGGACTCAGTAGAATAACATGCAAACTCCTAATGGCAAGGAAAGAAAGAAAAGCTTCTCTTTTGTGGTTTGGGCTCTGCTCGAAGGTCAATGTGATTGATCCCCTTCTGCCACCAAAGGTTTTGCAAGGAAATGGTACAGATGTGATTGTGGAAAGCCATCTTTACAGTAAAAGAGCAACGTGTTAAATTGGCAGAAGGAAGCAGCAGAAAACCTAATTATGGTTGTTAAAGTCCACTCTGACATGTCCTGAACACTTCAAAAGGTAACCCAAAAGTGCAATGGACCAAAATACTTTTTAAAATATGCACAGTTACTACATTGCAAAAAGACAAAAGAGAACATATATATTAAGACTCAATATTTAAAGGCCAGTGATTCTAGTTGATTAAGTTGATTGTGGTTTGGTAGACAGTTTTTGCAAGCACACTGACTGAATACACCTAAATTTGTATTCATTACCAATTCTGGACAGAAATTTAGTAAAATTAGTACTGCAGTTTATGGGCACAGGGGTAATTTTTTAGACATATAGCCTTAATAAATGCTCTTTGCAGAGAATTACAGAAATTCTCTCCGTATTAAAATCTGATTCATAATAAAGCACAATTTAGAAGAAGCCTAATAAATCTACTTTTTCTGCTTCCTTTTAGCAGCAAGTCAGCTTCTGTAACACTTTCTTCAGTATTCACTGTAACTTGACTTAGCATTCATCAGTATTCTGTATTGCTAGGAAGGATGTAGTTAAGTGTCCATTTATTTATCTTTTCTGAGGGGATAAAAAAAAAAAAAAAAAAAAAAAGAAGAGGAACATTTTATGTACACCTTTTTAAAATTGTAATATTGACTGAGAGTAATAGAAATCTGGCCTAAGTAGCAGTTTAGTAGATGAAAGGTATTAGAAAAAATTGATATCTAGCTTTAACTGCTCATTAATAGAATGAAGTAAATTGTTATTCTTGAGGGAAGTTTATTAGTTTCTGTTCTGCTCTCTGCTTCACTGCTGATATGACACATATATCCAGACTTTTTGGCTGGGAACCGATGACTTAGAAAACTCATGGGGTGGTACATGTTCTTATAAACAACTGGTTAATTTGCTCCTGGGAAACTTTTTGTGCCCACTTGTCAACGCTTTGCAAGGCTTATAGAAAAAGAGGTTCAATCAGTGAAAGAAAAAATTAATCTGAAATTAAAATTTAAATTCTCCTGAAACTCAAATACTTCACATAAAATGCAAAGGACTGGCAATTTTGAATCTGAATGATCACTCATTCCGTGCTGAAACCTGAATACTGATGCCTTTATAAACTGCTTAGACCACATGAAGACTTGATCAATAAAGCACCATCAAGAGACCCAGTCACCTGAGAGTAACTCAGCTCACCAGGATAACACAACCTTCTGACACTAAGCTACAGCTAGCATCAGGGAACTGAAGAAGTTATTCAACAAGGGATATTGGCTTATTTAACATATTTTACTGTGAGCAGGGAGACCAAGCTTTTCTGGAATCTGTTGTCCTTTTCTTCCCCATTTCCCTTTTTTTTCACAGTGCTGTACTTGATCATCTTCTTTTTCTTCAGTTTGGTACTCCTGGCAGTGCCAGTCTGGGCGTAGAGCCTAAGTTAATACATTCATTGGATTGTACTCTGTTCTGTGCTTCACCTTTATAGTGCCAGCACATTTCTCTAGTGAGAGCAGCCTCACTCATTGGGAAACACCAAACTAAAAGGCTAAAGTGCAACTGCTGTTCTACAGCACATAAACCAGTAGCTAATGCATTCTTCTGGAGCTTTCCCCACATAAATTATTGGATTCTTTTATGCAATGTTTTTATATTTGTCTTTGGTTTATATCTTAGTTCAGTACTTGCATCTAAATGAACACTGCATTTTAAGAGTCCCAGAGAAGGAATAACGTAAAAGGTTTTTTTGGCCTTTTAAATGGAGGTTAAAGTCAGTCATCCTTGCAAAGGCCCAGTAGAGCTCCAAGAAATTTCTTTCAAACAGCTTGATAAAAAGATTAAAAGCTTTTGATTGTGGAATTCAAATACAAATCCTAAAATTTGACAATTGAATTTCCTTGAACATTTTTTCTGCATGATGATTTTTCCTCCCAAATTTGCCTGATGGACCTTTCTAAAATAGAAGCAATATTTTCTCAGACTGCGTATATATGTCTAAGAAGTACAGCAGTGAACACCCCAAATTCAATTCATATTTGATGTTTTCCTTTACTGTGTGTGGGAGGTACAGTCTTGCAATGTTTTCCTTATTTCCTCTTCTACTACCTCCACAACACAGTAACCTTCACACTGAATGAGAATAGCTGGATACAGCTTCCTGCATGGCTTCTCAATTGCTGGCAATTTAGTTGGCCAGATGGGGTTTCTATGGAGAAATGTGAAGGCTAAATGTGCCCCTGCAGAGCTCTTGGCTCCTGCTGACTCAGCAAGTGAAGGACACAATCAAACAGTACAACTTCCACCTCTTTTCTCACCTTCTTTATAGCCCCTTCTATTTTTCTTCCTTCCACTCATCCAGGACTGTGTCTGAACTGTTATTTCAGGTCTATTTCAGGTGATGTGCTTTTTTTCCCCAATTAGGATCTGCAGTAGCTTGCAATTAAGGGAGTCTTTACCAGTCTCACTCTAAGTTCCTACAGGGAAAATGTGAAGTCTCACAGACTACAGAGAGGCATGAAGCTTTAGCAGACACATGGAACAGCAGCTGTGTGTGTAGATAATATGAAATGGTAGCACAGAGCTCTTCAGCCAGGAATGGAGGATAGTACAGTGTCTGCATATTGTTTCTGTGTGAGTATCAGAGTGAGGCATCAGTTGGTTTCTGCACTTACTGTTACTAGGAAAGCATTAAGAGCAGGAGCAGCAGCTGAGATAGAATTTTTTTTTTTTTCAGAGAAGCCTTAAAATAGACTGAGTGCAGATATTGAGGGAAATAAGATTTAAGCCCCATTATAAGTGGAAATGTCTTCAAATGGTGTAATTTTGAAAATGTGCTGGGGCACCAGTCCAGTTAAAAGTCATGGGAGCATATTCATTAACCACATTAAAGCGAAGTCCCATAGTACAAGCTTACATTTACAACCGATTGACTTCAAAATGCCTTAAATTGGCACAGATATTTTTGTAGAGGAGAGACAGCTCTGGGAAACAAAACACTGAAGGAGGCCAGACAGTCAAACTAAATGCCTTACCAAGAAAAGGCTACAAGCAGGTGAGATTTTGTGCACAATATACTTGAACATGAAATATGAGAGTTTGGCTTCCTGACAACCTTCTTTAAAATGAAAATCTGTCCTTTGTTTTAGAAAGGTATGTTTTGGGGTTTTTTTTCCATAAATATATCTCAAGTCCAAAAAAAAGAGTACAACATAAGAATATTTTTGTCTCTCTCCCGTTTGTAACTAGATTTAATGAAGAATCACTAAGAGAAATCTTACTGTTGTAATTATAAGGCAAGAGGTGAATATTTGGCAGCTTTCTTTTCCCTCTAGGAAGAGCAAATATTATTTTTTAAAATAGTATTTCATGACTGATTAATCCTCACTCTGGCCTATAGTCCATTTTTTTTGAATCCACAAGTCAGATGTGACAGCAGCCTTGAATGGTGGTTTTCATGAGAGTGCTTCTGTGGTGAGAGAGCGCTATTACATGGGCTGTTCTCAGTCTCAGACCTTAAATTTCCAACATGACTGAAGATCAGTAATGATGTCTGCATTCTTCTACAATCATTTAGGTGACATCTAATTCTTCTTGCTTCTTAAAACCAAAACTATTTTCTAAAAAACTATTTCTCCTTTTAAATTACATATAACAGGGGGAAAAAAAAGAAGCAGCCTAAATTATTTACTCCAAGTCTTTCTACTGATGAATCTGAAAAGATTGACCATATTCTGTACATGGTTGATAAACAGTTCTGATGTCCTATTGACAACTCTTGCAGTTTATGAAATTTTGCATGGCAGCAGCTATTTGTCAAGTGTTTTCTTGCTATTATCACATACACATTTGCATATTTATTTTTTTAAATTATACTTTTTTTTTAATATATACATACATACATATGTATATATGTTATGTAGGAATCTCTGAAAGAGGGTCTAGGTAAATCAGTTTATCTGGTATGACTTTCTTCTATATCCCTCAAGTGGAAGTTGAGGGAAATAGAAGTTTACTTCCATTCTGAAGTTTACTGCCCTGTGTTTTCAAGGGTCTTTCTTCCTACCTGACATATACAGCATAGTGGACAGGAGGCTTGCTGTGAGTTGAAAGGGTGGAAGTGTAAATGAGTTTTGCTGCAGGAAAAAGAGGGACAGAAAACTTCCTTAATTCAGTAGCCTAATAGGCAACTTAATTGACAATATGACTTTAAGTAAGTTTTCTGAACTGCTAATATGTTTTATGTTACACATTCCGGAAAGCACAGATATCCCTGGATGAAGGGAACTCAGGTCTTTTATTTCACAGATAGGATTACAGAACAATATTTAGTTATTGTTATATGTATGTTGCCTCTATGGACCCAACCCTTTCTAATTCCTGTCATGGAATACATTTCATATCTGAATCTTCCTTCTTTCAAGTTCTTCCACTAAATTACATTCCATCTGTGAAGACCATAAAGCCTTAATCATGCCTTCTAACAAATGTTATCACACTTACATAGCAAAAGATGCCCAGAGAGAATCATAGAACATTTGGGAACTTCTACCATCTGTGCATCTCCCATTTATGCTTATTCAAGAGTTCTTCCCCACATGACAGTTCCTTCTTCTCCAAAGCATTTTATACCTCAGCATATTTCCTTTTGTAGAGACAGGGACCTTTGCTGTCCTCTGTCTGCAATGGAAATTATTATATGCCACATAATTGTATTAAAAGGACATCATTGGGGTCAAAAAATTTAATGTTCATTTCATAGTTAGAAAATGATGAAATTAAGCTATAGGTGGGATCTACCTGGTGGTTACAAGCAGTTGTACTTGTGAAGTCTGACACAGTCCTTCATTAAAGTCATATTTTTTTCCACTCAAGGTCCCTACTTTCTTCATTGTACAGAACTGAACTTCTCTGAAATTAAACCAAGGCAAAAAACAGTGTTTCACAGTGTTAGAATGTTTTATTTTAAGGCTGGAAACTAACACTCACTTCCAGCATTGAGTTCCCTCATGATATTGTCACAGAACAAGATATTTTGATGTGATTTCATCTGAGTTCTTACCTGAAATCATGAGATTGTTTTGCAGTGAGCGTCACCAGACACACTTCATGTCAGTGAGAGTTTTGGGCAGCACATATAAAAGCTATGTAATTCTAAGCACTCCACAAAAAATGTGGACCTTAAACACTCAGATATCCTAAATCTGTGGATATTTTTGACCTGCATCTGTGTAGTACCTTCCCATTTTTAATACTGGACTCATGATAATCCATGGTATAATACAATTCTTCACAAATTAAATGAAGTTTTTAATTTTTTTAGATAATGCAGTGATATATATCATAAAAAGTTCTATTTATAATTCTGTGTCCAGGATGCTTTTTGAGCAGTGTGCAGTAAGTAATGCCTTGAGACTAATACTGAACATGAAAAAAAATTTAAAATCAAATAACTTTCTTATTAAATCCAATCTTACACATTTGTTCTGTATAATTGTCCTGGGCAAGTGGAAGGCTTAAACAAAATTACTAAATAGCAAAGCCTTGCTGGTGAGTCTCAAGGTGCAGAAAGCACCTTGCTTTCTAACCCTCTTCTCAGAGAAGGGCTGAGGTGCAGCTGAATCCTATCTTAACCTTCACTGTGTTAATGGTTTAAATTTAAAGGAATTATAGAGGTATGATTAAATCACCTTGTCCTGCAGGTTTTAATGATAGCAAAACAGATATATTTATATAAATTAATTATTTATTATGACAGTATTATTCTAACTTTCTTCTAATTTCTGAGTGTTATATTGTGTATATTTTTCATATTTGGCAATATAAACAGTGTTCTTGATATTAGTTTGGAAGGGTTTATATTAATTTTTTTTTGCTAGATCATTTCCCAGCCAAAACCCAAACAAACTGAAAACACAACAAAAGTTTAATCATATGCTGTATTAATGATACTTACATGGCTGGTCATCAGGACCGTATCCTTTTTATCTTCCAAATAAGCTGTTGTGATTTGAACAACTAAATGTTATCATCGTTTAGAAAGAGCATAAGTGGGATAATTTCATACTAAATTTCACAGTTTTTTTTTACTTCATTGATGCCTAGAACAGTCAATAACCCTTACTCATCCTCTTCTCTCCAGATCTAACTTCCATCCCTCTGTGTTCAAACATGGCAGCTTCCTGCTTCGCATTCTTATGTCCCAAAAGAGAGATCACATAATGTTGGAGTATTGGAGTTTCTGGGCAAAGAGCTGAAACTGTCAAAACGTATTACTTAACCACATGTTGGGCTACACAAATATTTGGGGAATTTATTCTCTAAAAAATGTAAAGTTTTACTTACGTAAAATGCAGTATTTTAGTGTGTTGCTATTTGAACAAACTTGGGTGGATAGATTTTAATCATAAGACAAAAAATCCCAAAAGTTAGCCTCTTAAAAGCTCAAGTTCATAGTGAAATGTATAAAAGTGATGAAAAAATTTAAATAAGCTTGTCTATAAATTTCATCATGAGTATCATTATCAGATATCACTGAATCAGTCTGACTTTTTCAAAAATTTAAATATAGCTTCAGACTTGGAAAGAAGTTATATGCTAAAGTTCAGTAAACTAATAAGCAACCAAAAAAAGGGATATATTATTTGAAGTGTCATGAAATCATAACAGTTATCATTCTTACTTATAACTTTCAGAGGAGTAATAATACCAACTTAAATCAATAATGTCTTCCACGCATGACACATAAGATGAAACTAAAAAAGTTTTCTTCTGATTGCTTTGTGTTCATGAACTTCTTGGAACTGAAGTAAAATAAATATATCCTCTTTAAATTACACTATGAGTCATGGAGTCTCCCATGAGGAAAAAAAATAGAAGTTTAATACAAAAATACCAAAATGTTTTTAAATGAAAAATAAAAGTTAATAAATAAAAGCCTAATAACTTAGTTAAGAAGTAGTTTCACCCAGCTGTGTTGATGCATAGTTTTAAAATTAAAATCGGAATGCCATCAGCTTTCTGAAATCTGTTCTTTCTCCTTTCTCCCTTATAAAATTTTCATTGCATTTTTTCACATAATTAAAAACCTTCACCTATTCTATTTCTAGTCTTCTTGTTCTCATCCATTTCTCTAAACTTCTCTAAAGTATTTGATAGAAGAATCTTCATAGAATGATTTATTCTAGTTTTTGGATTTTTTTTTTTTTTGTTCATCAAGGACTTTATATATTTATATATATATGTATGTACACTATCTGTATATTCAGCTTGGTAACAGCTGGCAACTGGTAGTACCTCTCATAATTTGGATTGACCTTTGACATTCTGGATAGCTCTGGTCTTGTAAAATACAAAACCCATGCTTGTTTTCAGTTTCTTCAAGCTGTTTTCTACCTATGCATTATTCAGCTCTTTGAAAGTTCTAAATTCCTTTTGGTCAAATATAGCTTCTTTTGTTCTGCAATGATTTACTTATCTTCACTTTCATTCCTCTTCTTTCCATATAAAGCATTCAGATATGTAAATTAATGAATTTGCAGATAATAATGTAGATGATATGTAGGCAATATGTAGACAAGAAAGACATGCAGACATGCAGTGGTAAAATAGCAGAATATGTAAATAGTGTAAGTCCTTGTACTCTTCAATGAAGTGTCAAATGTAAACCTTCAAGTCTTATTAAAAAAATTGCTAAGCAATGGCTTCACTTTTGCAGAACATGCTATATCAGTAAAATTCTAATTATTTACCTGGAAATACCCAAAAGCTTAAACAGTGTTTCAGATTTCAACAAGGATTGCAATATTGAAATGAGGAAAATGATCAACGAAAGCAAAGTTACAGAAGAAGAGCATATCTTAAATGAAATTAATTCAAACACTAGAAAATATTCAAAGCAAGAGTCTACCTAACTTTCACTGCAGAATCCTGAAGGTATTAATATATATCTAAAGAGTCTAGAACAAGGATTTTTAGTAAGTATATCAGGATGATCATTTATGGAAAATAGCAAATGGCCTGCCTACATTTGAAAAGGAAGCAGAAGAGAAGAAATAAATAGATGTTTCGATATGCTTTTTTAGATGATTTTAGAATGTAAAGCATTAAAATGAATTCTGAAGCAAAAAAATGAGTAATAGCACAGAATTACAGAATCATTTAGGTTGGAAAAGATCTCTGAGATCATAAAGTCCAGCCTTTGACTGATTGCCACCTTGTCAACTAGACCATGGCACTAAATGTCATATTCAGTTGTTTCTTGAACACCTCCAGGGATGGTTACTCCACTACCTTCCTGGGAAGTCCATTCCAATTTTTAACAAAACTTTCTGTGAAGAAATTTTTTCTGATGCCCAACCTGAACCTCCCCTGGTGCAGCTTGAGTCTATGTGCTCTTGTCCTGTCAGTAGTTACCTAGAAGAAGAGGCTGACCCCCACCTTCCTACAACCTTCTTTCATGTAGTTGTAGAGAACAATAAGGTCACCTCTGAGCCTCCTTTTCTGCAGGCTAAACAACCTCAGCTTCCTCAGCCGCTCCTCATGTGACTTACTCTCTAGACGCTTCACCAGCTTCGTTGCCCTTCTCAGGACTCACTCCAGCTGACACCTCAGTGTCAGACACTCACCTCAGTGTCTTTCTCGTACTGAGGAGCCCAGAACTGGACACAGGACTCAACATGCAGCCTCACCAGTGCCAAATACAGGGGAATTATTCTTCATACAAGTACAGAAGTACAGAGTACAAAGAAGTACAAAGCAAACTTAATAAAATCTATCCAAATATTTCAAAGAGTAGATAATACCTTTTATCAACATCTTTCTTTAATAATTTATCTTCTAAAGAAAGCAAAAGAAGATCTCACCTACCTGGATTTCAAAACAGTTTTTGACACTGTCTGATATGAAAAGAGTTATCTAAGACTGAGAACATAAAGAATTAACTAATCAGGAGAGGACAACAGACTGTGTTAGGTGTTTGCATCATCAGATAGAAGCTGCTAGGGGGTTCTTCATGGGCTGTCTTACCATAGATCTTTTTGATATTTAAATTAAAGCCCAGATCACAAAACCTTGGAGCATGCTGCTGAAATTTGTTGGTAAAGCGAGTCTAAGAACCATGAAATGATCAAAACATATAGGAAGAATCAGATGACCTTGATGACTTCTATAATAGAAATGAGATTAAACTTAATAGTACAAAAGAGCAATATAACTATATTTTCAGCTTTAAACTGTGAGTTCATCAGCTAAAAATAAAGATGCAGCCAATCTACTTGAGAAGGACTATCAGCCATCAAAACATGATGTAGCTACGAAAAATGCTAATAGGAATGCTGAAAAAGATATTTCTGGCTTAAAGAAAGTGGTGTTTAACACTACCTCATGAGGTAGAACAATTTCTGTCCTCCATACTAACCAAAGATTCACTGAAAAAGTCATTAAAAATGGAGTAGAGATGAAGGGGAGGTTTATCAGCATGATGTCAGGAATGCAGAACTTAACTCATGAAAGGAAATTGAAAAATCTTGTATTATTCTGCAAAAAAAACCACCCTAAGATGAGAGAAATGCCCTCAACAACTAAACACACGTATGGATAAAAAGAACCTGCAGATGTTTATAATGTATTGAACTTTGAGATTAGTATCAACATAAGAGTTTTACATATATATAAACATATATATTTCAAAGATATGCTTTCTATGCAACACGAGTGCTTGCACTAGTGGAAGACGGGACTCAGCACTGAAGAATGCCAGTTTATTCTGAGTCATAAACATGATCACTGAGGTCAGGCAAAATAACATTTTACACCCAGTGGTTTAATGGAATTTATTTTGATTCAAACGCACATCATTTTCTTCTTCACTCATCTGCTTAAGATCTACATGAATGCTTTAAACATCATTCACTCACTAGGTGCCTAATGCAAAGCTTATTTAGTCAAAGTGCTTCCATTGAGTTCTGTATGCTTTGGATTAGGTTCTATATCCTTACCCATCAACCAGCTGCTGCAGGCTTGCAGTTTTATCACAATATTAGACTGCTTTTCTCTTTTCCCCATGATGTTAAGAGGGAAAGAAAGAGGTATACTTTGGTTTGCCCTGTCTGTTCTTTAATGTGCTTAGATTGCAGTTATTTCCTGCTGAGCCCTGGATGAGGTTTAGTTTGTTGAAGAGCAACTTTTTAATCATCTCACAGAATGAATGAACTGGAAGATATGTCAGGCTTCTATCAGAAGATGAAATATGTGGAAACTTATCAGTACCTCTCTTCCTCTAGATATATTGTAGGTCATAAAACCCCCCTCTGTACAGTACTTATTACTCTTATAAAGGAAGCTGAAAATGTAATTATGCGAAGAAACTTTGTAAAACAGCTAAAGCAGATATAAAACTATGGCTCTCAGTGCATGGCAAAAAGTGCAAGTGAGGCAGCAGGTGAACAAATGATTTCAGAACCAGGCTATGTAAACTTCCCCACAGGAAGGGTGACTACAGATCCTTCACTCTTATTTTGGAGAATTAAGATAGCAATACAAAACATTTCAGAAGCAAAGCTGATCAGAGGACCAGCTGATCAGTACCACCATATAGGTCAGTGTTTTACAGCCTAAAATGTATTTGGCTACTTCCATTGGTGATTAAAGGATCCTGTTTTAGAGTGATATAACCAGGGTCTTATCCAGCCTCTAATTCTCATTTTGGCTAAATGCCAAAGATCTTTGCTAGACCTGTGCAGTAAAGGCATGGGTATATATGTTTATGTTTTAAGCTAGTTCAGGAAAATGTTCAAGGGACTCCATATCTGCAAACTTTCTTTTGCTCACCATTAACAGTAGATGATAGCAGGTTAATAGCCCTTCCTTTTTTTTCAGTGAATAGTCATGCCCTCGATAGAGTCAAACAATGGATTAAAGAAAAACACTGTCTGCTTCTGCACTGTACAGCTAAATAAGGCTTATAGCAATACAATCTCTAAGCATTCTAATGTTGCACTTTTCATATGAAAAGAAATGGCAAGTTTTAACATTATAAAATACCTAGTAAAGCACTTTTAATCATTGCAGAACAAAGCCAAATAGCCTGTCCAATAAGCAAACAACAGCTTGGTCCTATTCTATCCCTAATTTAGAAAAACTGTGTATTTATATGACTCTTATTTCAGCCAGAGAGAAGTAATTGTTTTTGATAAAGTAGACAGAAACATTAAAGCTCCCAAATAAGTAAGTATTTATATATGTAGATTTATAAATTTCGTTTTAGGTATAGTCAATAACATATATTGGTATTAACATACACAAAGGCATAGAGCATCACAGAATTCAATTATCCGTAACAGTGTTTGAATTATGATATCAAAGGTTCTTCTTCAGAACTCAGCAGAGTTGCCATCTTGCTTGGATATTTTCTCTTCTGCTCAACAGGCAGCTGATTCGGTAGATTCATGAAGATGTGCCAGATCTTTTATGCTCTCCTGAATTATAATAAAAATAAATTAAGGTTGCACAGGATGAACTAGGAATATTGAACAAAATATTTTATGATCTGGTGATTTTCATTTAAAAATGAAGAAAACTTTAATTCACAGAAAAAATATTTTTAGCATCCTAAAATAAATAAATAAAAAGTGTAGAGCATAGAACTGAAAAGTTATGTTAAGTTGAGAAGTCTTCAAGAGTGTGTAAAGGCAAAATGGTTTTACAAAGTCTGTGTACTCAGTTCAGTATATAAAGCATATCTGACAGAAGTAAGTGGGAGCTTGAGCTTGAAAATAACTGTATTTCAATATATCTGTAACAGTTTAGTATATTTTACTGCTATTCATCAAATTTCATGACACAAGACGTTTCTTCATATATGTAGTTCTCTAGAACACAAACTTGTTTTATACTCTCTTCAGAATGAGCTTCTTTGACTTTCCACCAATCCACCAAATCAAGCAGAAATGATTGCCATGTATACAAAGACAAATCATGAGGTGAATCCAGAATATATATTAAAAAAATACAGAAGTGCAAAACTGTGATCTGACTAATATAATGTGGAAAGAGCCATTTGTTACTGGCTTTCCTAGGTGACTGAGCAGGTCATTGCACTTCCTTTTATCTCACAGGAATAATTTACAAAGCACTTTAGGACCTTCAGTGTGCTCACTACTGAGATCCACCATTATGTATTAAAAAAAAAAAAAAAAAAAAAAGACCTACATTATTTCCCAAAGTAACTGGTATTCTCTGCTAGTGAATCCATATGCATATCAACTGTACCCATTTAGTAATTTCAGTGACAATGAACACATTTTTCTCTCTTTGTCAATGCCACCTGGTTCTTATACATTTCATTTAAATGAAATCCAGCTTTAATTATCTCTCCTGAATGCCTCCCCTCCCATGCCTATCCATTGTATCTGTTTATGAAAAATACCTAGTAATTATTCATAATTTCTCTATATTTTTATAGGAATTCATGAAAACTCTAATTTTTTCTACAGTTTACTTTGCATTTAGGGAAACTGAACGGTATTTTATTTAAAAATAAATCTATAAAGTAATGGGGCTGGGTACAGCACTCCTTTATAACCCTGCAAATCCAGGAAAGTCAATAGTTGCATATGAAGCATAAATCTAGCAAAAATCTGCCTCCCCTCATAAAAATTCATATGCTTTTTTAAAGACCTTTCATTAATTTTTCCTTCTGATTTTAAGCATATTCTGTCTGTCATTTCTGCATGATTTTGAATAGTTAGATTTTTTTGTCAACATCTGGGGGAAAAAACAGTCTGAAAAAGACCTTTCATAACAAATTCTATAGAATAATGTCAAGAACAAATGGAAGAAAGATAAAACCTCAAAGTTATTAAATGGGATTTGTAAGAAATACATATACACTGCAAAAATCTTAGTAAACAGAATCACTACCCCTTTGGCTAAATATTAATTATCATAATTCTTTATAAATGTGAGAAATCAGAAATGCTGATGGAATCATGCCTATCCGAGAACCTTTCATTTTGAACAGACCTCAGATACGACTTTAAGAATGAGCAATTATAATCATCCGAGATTTAACCACTGTTATCCAACACAGATTAATTCTGCTCTGTCAGTAACTTTTATGGTGTATTATCTAGCTCAAAATTCTGAAAGAGAGTAAAAGAGAAAGGATTTAAACAAAGTAACTGGTTTCGTGCTTAGCCAGCATTCAGTTAAATAAGCACAGATGTGGGTTTTATCTGCTTAAAAGTGAATCTGTGGTTTCCTTATTTAAACTCTTAAGTTTTAACGTCCATCAGAAAGGCTGTTGCTGCAATGAATAATTTAATCAGTGCTGCCTATTACATGATACTACACAGCAAGCATGTTTTCAAAGCTGTGAAAGACACTGGCGAAGCGTCAATACTCCCTGTAACTCAGCCGGCCTCCCAGTATATTCACTGCAAGGAACTAAGGCAGCTCTGAGGCGGACAGAGGGCGGTTGTGGTAAGAAAGGGAGTGAAGAGGTCACAACAGAATTGTACCGGATCAGCAAGACACTTCAGAGAGATGAGAGGTCACCGCGGGCTCCGTGCTGCTGTGTTGTCATTTCAGCTGTTTGTCCCTTGGTGGAGTTCTTGAGTTAGTTTCTCCTTTCCGTCAAATGGCTTTAACTGCTGCATGTGGGGGTTCTGTCCTTGCTTTTATCCTGCTTTCGAATTTGCTGTCATGTTTACTGTATTTAACCTTTTCCACGTATTATTATGAATATGTTACTTTCAAGCCAACCCGATTTTTTTTCCTTCTGCAGCTTCTTTTTCTTTTGTGTGCGTGCAAATAGTAATAAATAATATGCATTTCTTAACATATAGAGAGGTATGGATGCGTAAGCAGTCTGTCTGTTTTTAAACAGGGATCCCAGAAGTCATTTTCCAGTGAGAGCCACCGAAATTCCTAAACTGCGAAAACGAAATCATCGTGGCCTGAAAGCGCCAAGTGTGGACGCGAGTTCGGCTACTGACGACAGAAGCCGGGCTCAGCCAAGACATGCAGATAAACCAGCCATTAATTACATCTGCATATTTTAGCGATGACCCCTGTCTTTCCAATCAACAACTACAACAACGACAACAAAGCCCCGCTGCAGAGTATCGGGAGCTTGGGGGGGATGAAAAGAGCCAGGGAAGCTCCCAGGCTGCTTTAGGATTTCCCCACGTACAGCCGGCTGCGATTGTCAGCAAGACGGATTCCTTCCCACACGCAAGATGCCACTTCGGTGGCCTTATCAGATGTTCCTTTTAAGGACACAAGCTCCTATTTCCCCTCTGAATATCATCAGAATCTCGGGCTATTTTATTTATTACAGACGATTACATTTGTGATCCCTCTCCCTACTTGATCTCACCCGATCAGGAGGACAAATGCCGTGTCGCGTCTGAGCGCGTGTGGGCGTCTGTGTGCATCAGGGAGGGGGGCAGCCAGGGAGAGGGGGAGAGTCACACTGCGCAACAGATTTGCCCGAGAGCGACAAACCTCCTTCTCCTGAAACGGCTGGGCTTGTTCCTACCGACACTCTGGAAGCCGTGGGCGCACGGGCCGCGGGACCAGGAGTCTACGGTGCCGGGGAGGCGGAGAGAGGGGGCGGGGGTGATTCCACTCTCTCCCCGCAAGAACGAGCGGGCTGCGGGGGAAGGGGGGGGGGGAGGTGCGGGTGACACACAGTCAGCACAGCCCCGGCCTCCCCCCGGCAGCCGGGGCACGTGGACCGGGAGCAGCGCGGCCATCCACCATGCAGCGCACGTCGGGCCCATTTCCCACGCCGGCCGCCTGCCCTGGGGGAGGAGGGGAGGAGGCGAGGGAGGAAGGGGGAATGATAGAAAAGGGGGGGCCGTTACCTCTGCTCCGAAAGAGGAACCAATCCACTGTGAAGGACGCAGCACTCCCGAGCAGGAAAGACATTGCATATTCAGAGAGAGATTGCATGTGAAGACACTGCAAAAAAGAAAGAAAGGGAGGGGGGCTGAGGGTGCAGACCGCGTGTGAAAGGCACAGTGTCTGTAAGAGAGGCCAGCGAGGGTAGGAAGAGAAGGGGGAGCGGTTGCACATGGCAAGAGAAAGAAATCACTCATTGGCTTGAAAGAGGCTCTCGCAGAACAGACCGTAGTAAAAGTAGACATGGGAGACAACGGGGAAGAAGACGCAAGCAAGAGACGAGTGTCCATGCCGTGCAACAGCCCGGAATCCGATTAAAGTTTATGGCAGGGACGTTAAAAACGCTCTCATTCCGCCCCTTCCCTGGCGAATACATTAAGTTTCCTGGCTGCGTTTAAAAGCACAAAGGGAAGGGAACAGCGGGAGCAGCGGCTCGCGATTGTAGTGCCAGTGCAGGGAGCCAGTGTAATGCAGTATGCTGGTATTTCTACGTACTAGCATGTCTGGATCTTACTCTGTGAGCAAAATTTCCTCCTCTTGGAGCTCCAGAACAGCGAGGGGGAATTTTGATAAATTCAAGTTGCTTGGCAAATATAATAGGGATTTGGTATTAATCCTACTTAACCCGCTGCGAAGATGCTGCGTTCCCGAGCCCCCCTCCTCCGTCCGGGACTGCGGCGGTGAGCACTGAGCCTGCGCCGAGCAGGGCTTTCTCGCTGATGCTGCAGATAGAAAGCCGAGTGTCTCCAGCATCGGCGGGGGAGGGTTTTCGTGTTCTGGCGAGGCAGGGATAGCGCCGGGGCCGGTGCCAGGGCCGGAGGAGACGCCGGAGGAGTAGCTCTGCAGCCCTCCGGAGATGGGAGCAGTCCTTCCCTCCCTATTGCCGACTCCATACTGCGCGGCTCTGCCTCTCTGTGCCTCTGGACTCCCCAAGGAAAGAGGTGGCAACCTTCACTCCCGCCTACAGTCACTCACTGCCCCAAATGACAAAGACACGCTGTGACCGTTGCTTTGAACCACCTCAACATATACGGCCGCTTTTCGCTCAAATATGCCATCGCGACGAAAGAAAAGCATTTCACTATATTCGTCTGCATGCATTTTTATTCAAAACAGCCACTCATAAAGAGGAATGTACACACGCACACACAGAACCCGCAACAACTTATTTTCCCACATGTGTTCGCAGACGGAGAAAGAGCAGCTGGATTCTTGCTTCCCCCTCGCTGCGCGCACGCACGGACACACACACAAAGACACACACACATGCACACACCCGCAGACACACACATACACACACAGACACCCCCGCACACGCCGATTCTCCCCACTGGCTGCCCTATGTTCGCCTGCTCCCAGAGTCTCCCTTCTGCCTCCGGGATCCGAGCGGAGAGGACAGGTACAGGAGCCAGGCATCACCAAGGGTAGGGGGGCACACAAAAGCCGTAGGCGATTAAATGGCACAAAGTCAAAAGGAGACGCGAACTAGGGACGGCAGAATAAGCAAAGTTGAGCAGAGAGCTTTAACATTAAAGTTTATTTCCCGCTTACCCAGGTAGGTGACGCTACATTTTAGCTATCAGCGAAGCAGCAAGTCTCTGTTCAGAAATAAATCTGTTACTTCTTACATGTGTTTATTCTACTAAGCCTCCTGCCCCCATCCTGACCATCTTCTCCGAGGGATTTTTTTTTTCTCCTAGGAAACCCATAAGCACGCTGAAAAGACACATTCAAATCATGATAATAGGAAGAACACCATTACAAAACCCGAGAGGCTCAAACAGCACTGGGAAACAGGACGAAAGTCTGAGATCTAAGGCAGCCCCCCTTGTTCCCTGGAGTTTTATGCAGTTACAATGACTGCAGCTATTTCACAAAAGCAACGACACTACAGGGGAAGGTGGGAATCTGCGAAACGACTTTCCTTACCAGCTTGATTCCGCAAAATGCAGAATAGAAGAAAAGGCGTATAAACATTTGCTTTAAAAATCGTTGCTCGATTCACAGTCTACAGCGGAGGTGGGGAGGGAAAGGGTAGGAGAAAATGACTAGAGAGGTTTGAGAAGGCAACAGAAGCAACACTCGGGCATAAAATGAGGTTCGGTTTTGAAGACTGAACTGGTGTTTTGAGATGAGCAGCTATCCCACTTGCAGCACTAGCAGCAGCAGAGACAGAGGGTAAGACTGAGCTTTCTGGAGTGCAGCGCTTGACTCGTCCTCACTCCTCCTCCTCCCTCCCTTTCTCCCTCCCTCTCTCACTCTCGCTCTCTCTCTCCGCTCTCCCTCTTTCTCTCTCTCCCTCTCTCTTTCTGTGTGTATGTAGCGCAGGCGGCTCTGCTGCTGCAGCGTCAGGGAAGAGCTACCGAGAGAGGCTTCAGCAGCTCCCACCACTTTGGGCAAACTTGCCGGTTTACTGCTTCTTCTTTTTTTTCCCCTTTTTTTTTTTTTTTTTTTTTCTTCCGAGTGGGAAGCTTCTCAATTTCCATTCAACATTTTAAAGCACAAGCCGCTCTGCCGTGAAAGCGCCTGATCCACACTTCTCTGAAAGACACAGGAGGGAATACACAATTGCAGATTTCACCCACTGTGGCGGTGCAGATCACAGGAAACAACTGACTGATATAATTTTATTTGCAAATAGAACTCTGTTTTTTTCTTTTTTTAATCACGTCGCGGCTCTTTTCCCCTCCCCTTTGCCATTCCGCTTATATGGATGTAATTCAGAATCTGTGTTAATTCACGTGGGGGATCCAGTTACATCTTGTTCCACTCCGGGTATATTTACGAGAGACCAATAATCGCCTTTGGACACATAGTTTTGTTGCTAACCTTTGAACTGAAAGGATCAAGTTCAGATCTGGTTACCTGCATTGGGACGGGAAGGAAGAGGAGAGAGAGAGAGAGAGACTGCAATCTCATTTGTGAATCGCTCTCAGTGCTGCAGATCCAGATTGCTATAACACATGCAGTGCAAATGCAGGTAAGGCACACACACAAACTGCGGATGCAAAAACAAACTTGGGACTGTTGTGTGTCTATGTTCTTATCTCCAGTCTTGCAAATTCTGGGCAAACGGCTTCTGCAGTTTCTGTATCGTTGCTTTGTGACTAATGACCTTGCGCAGAGTTGTTAAAAAAAAAATCCGCTCCGGAGAAAGAGCTGAACATTTAAGGCGATCTCTGAAGATGGATTTGGGTGCTTTTCTGCCAACCAAAGGGGATATTCTGTGGACTGCTCTGTAATACTCGGGGTTCTTCTCCTATCAGCTGTGCAGCTACCGACATTATTGGGATTTTTATTTTTTTCTTCACTTTTTTTTTTTTTTTTTTTTTTTTTTTAAGAACTGCCCATTGCTAAGAGGATTTGGAGTTTTCCCGACACAAGCCCTTTGAATAAAGCGAATCACATTTTTTTTCCCCCTGTGTGTGCAGAGAGGGGGAAGAATAAAGCTAATGCCTCGGTCGTAAACGGCTGAGAGAGAGAGAGAGGAGAGAGGGAGAGAGGGGGAGAGAGAAAAGAGAGAGAGAGTGTGAATTGTAGTTAACTCTAGTGTCGAAGAAGACGACCTGGGGGGCTTCGAATCGTACAGTGCTGCTCTTGCTTTTATTGCAAACCTTGCAAAGTGATTACAGTAAAATCAGAGAGGAGGAGGAGAAGGGGGAGGAGAAGGAAAATCCCATCCTATCTGCCGAGATGAATCTTTAAAAAGCAAAATACACTGTCCCGTGAACTGTAAGTATATCGCAACTGGAAGGCAGGGAGGGCAGCAGAGGAGCCAGCAGCAGGGTTTTGACCACCAATTGCACCAGCCATGAGACAATAAGTTTCCAGGAATAAAAGGATTTTATAATTGATCACCTGGACGCTCAGCCACTCTGTTGGCTTTACTGGGGGGGCAGGTGGGGGTGAAAGGAGGGTGGGGGGGGGTTCAGTGCAAGGAAGATGAGGAAGATGCGGACCCTCCTTGGCTTTGTACATTGCTGCTGCTGCTTCTTGCTCCTCCTGCCTCTGCCGCTCTGGGTCAGCCTGGCAGCGGCTAAACAGCTCCTGAAATACCGCCTGGCCGAGGAGGGACCCGCCGACATCCGCATCGGCAACGTGGCTTCCGACCTGGGTATCGTGACGGGCTCCGGAGAGGTGACATTCAGCCTGGAGTCGGGCTCCGACTATCTCAAGATCGATAACATAACCGGGGAGCTGAGCACCACAGAGCGGCGCATCGACCGCGAAAAGCTGCCGCAGTGCCAGATGATCTTCGACGAGAACGAGTGCTTCCTGGACTTCGAGGTGTCGGTCATCGGCCCGTCACAGAGCTGGGTGGACCTCTTCGAGGGCCGGGTCATCATCCTGGACATCAACGACAACACCCCCACCTTCCCTTCGCCCGTCCTCACGCTCACCGTGGAGGAGAACCGGCCCGTGGGGACTCTCTACCTTCTCCCCACCGCCACCGACAGGGACTTTGGCCGCAACGGCATCGAGCGCTACGAGCTGCTGCAGGAGCCCGGCGGGGACGGCGGCCGCCGCGCCGGAGGGGGAGTCTCGGCCGCGGCGGCCCCCGAGAGCGCCCCCTACCCCGGCGGCAGCAAGCGGCGGCAGGAGGCGGAGGCGGCGGCCCGCAGCAGCGTCTTCGAGCTGCAGGTGGCCGACACCCTGGACGGGGAGAAGCAGCCACAGCTGATCGTCAAGGGGGCGCTGGACCGGGAGCAGAGGGACTCCTACGAGCTCAGCCTCCGCGTGCGGGATGGCGGCGACCCAGCACGGTCCTCGCAGGCGATCCTGAGGGTGCTGATCACCGACGTGAACGACAACAGCCCCCGCTTTGAGAAGAGCGTCTATGAGGCGGACCTGGCGGAGAACAGCAGCCCCGGGACCCCGATTCTGCAGCTGCGAGCCACCGACCTGGACGTGGGGGTGAATGGACAGATCGAGTATGTCTTCGGGGCAGCCACGGAGTCTGTCAGGCGTCTACTGCGGCTGGACGAGAACTCAGGCTGGCTCAGTGTCTTGCACCGCATCGACCGGGAGGAAGTGAACCAGCTTCGCTTCACTGTCATGGCCCGAGACCGGGGCCAGCCCCCCAAGACAGACAAGGCCACAGTAGTGCTGAACATCCGGGATGAGAACGACAATGTGCCCACCATTGACATACGGAAAATCGGGCGCATCCCACTCCGGGATGGCGTGGCTAGTGTGGCTGAGGATGTGCTGGTGGACACCCCCATCGCCCTGGTGCAGGTGTCAGACCGGGACCAAGGTGAAAATGGTGTGGTGACCTGCACTGTGGTAGGTGACGTGCCATTCCAGCTCAAGCCGGCCAGCGAAGGTGAAGGGGAGCCGCAGAACAAGCGCAAGTATTTCCTCCACACTTCAGCCCCTCTGGATTATGAAGCTGTCCGTGACTACAATGTGGTGATTGTGGCTGTGGACTCTGGCAGCCCCAGCTTGTCTAGCAACAATTCCTTGCTGGTGCGGGTTGGGGACACTAATGACAACCCTCCCGTGTTCAGCCAGGCTGTGCTGGAGGTCTCCTTCCCAGAAAACAACTTGCCAGGTGAGAGGGTGGCCACAGTGGTCGCTACAGACGCGGACAGTGGCAAGAATGCCGAGATCACCTACTCACTGGAGGCCTCACCCCTATCCTCAGAGGCTCCTGGCAGCATCTTCAGCATCGACCCTGACTCTGGGGATGTGTCAGTGCAGGCGGTGTTGGATCGTGAGCAACGTGACACCTATGAGTTCCAGGTGACAGCCCGGGACAAGGGGGTGCCATCACTACAAGGCTCCACCACAGTGGTGGTGCGGGTGGCAGACCGCAATGACAATGAGCCACGCTTCATGCAGGATGTGTTCACCTTCTATGTGAAGGAAAACCTGCAGCCCAACAGCCCTGTGGGCATGGTGACTGTAATGGACTTTGATAAGGGCCGCAACGCCGAGCTCAGCCTCTCCATCCAGCCCGGTGACCATGAGCAGGCAGCTGGCATCTTCTCCATCGAGAATGACACTGGAACCATTTTCTCCACTGTCTCTTTTGACCGTGAACAGCAGACTAGCTACACCTTTAAGGTGAAGGCAGTGGATGGAGGTGAGCCACCACGATCTGCCACTGCCACTGTGTCTCTCTTTGTGATGGATGAGAATGACAATGCACCCACAGTCACCTTCCCCAGCAACAGCTCCTACACCGTGCTGCCACCCTCCAGCAATATGCGCACTGTGGTGGCTACAGTAGTTGCCACCGACGCTGACACTGGTCTCAACGCTGACCTCAACTACAGCATTGTTGGGGGTAACCCCTTCAAACTCTTTGAGATTGACCCAGCCAGTGGTGTGGTGTCACTGGTGGGCAAGTTGGCCCCCAAGCACTATGGCCTGCACCGCCTGGTTGTGCAGGTGAATGACAGTGGGCAGCCTCCCCAGTCCACAACTGCCCTACTGCACGTCTTTGTCAATGAGAGCCTGTCCAATGCTACCATAGTGGAGAGCCAGGTGGCCCGCAGCCTTCATACCCCCCTGGCCCAGGACATTGCTGGTGACCCCAGCTATGAGCTGAGCAAGCAGCGGCTTAGCATAGTTATTGGTGTGGTGGCTGGCATCATGACTGTCATCCTCCTCATCCTGGTGGTGGTTATGGCCCGCTACTGCCGCTCCAAGGGCAAGCATGGCTACGAGGCTGGCAAGAAGGACCATGAGGATTTCTTCACTCCACAGCAGCATGACAAGGCCAAGAAGCCCAAGAAGGACAAGAAAGGCAAGAAGGGCAAGCAGCCCCTCTATAGCAGCATTGTCACTGTTGAGGCTTCCAAGCCCAATGGCCAGCGCTATGACAGCGTCAACGAGAAGCTCTCAGACAGTCCAGGTATGGGCCGATACCGCTCCGTCAATGGTGGCCCGGGCAGCCCCGACCTGGCCAGGCACTACAAGTCGAGCTCGCCGCTGCCCACCGTCCAGCTGCACCCGCAGTCTCCCACCGCCGGCAAAAAGCACCAGGCCGTACAGGACCTGCCCCCGGCCAACACCTTCGTGGGCGCCGGCGACAACATCTCCATCGGCTCGGACCACTGCTCCGAGTACAGCTGCCAGGCCAGCAGCAAGTACAGCAAGCAGGTAAGAGCGCTGTACCCTGCGCATCCCCCACAGGGCCCTGACACGCAGACACACGCACAGAGTGGATGAGGGAGCAGGGACTGATGCCGCACCCCCGGCTTCCCACATCGGCACAGGCACACACCACCGTCAGGTTCAATGACCCGTTCAGTCTGGTATCCCCACCCCCCTCCCCCCAGGCAGGCAGGTGCACAGCACACAGCACGCAGGAAGGACAGTCAGATATCTTTATTGGTTTATTATTATTATTATAATTATTATTACCATTCCCTCCGCTTTTCAGACCCGGCAGCCAAAGAGCCTGCCCATGCAGCCGCACTGAGGGGGGCAGGTTGCCCCTCCGCAGGTGCAGCGGCAGCCGGGCGCAGAGGCAGAGCACGGGCCGGGGGCTCATCCGCCAACCCCCGACAGCGAGCTATAAGGCAACTTGAGATGCCTTTATTAGCCCCTCACCCGGAGGCCAAACCCGGCGGTTTGAGGGGGAGGGAGGGGTGGGGAATCAGGGCCCCCCCACGCCGGGCGGAGCCGCCATCCCCCACCCGCCCCCCGGCCCCGCCTTCAGCAGCCGGTCCTTTCGCTTTCCCCGCCGAGATGCTTCACAGCTTCTGAGACGTGTCGGCCCCGGCTGAGGTAGAAAGTTTCGCCTCAGCAGCCAGGTGTTTCGGGGAAAGGGGGTTGCTGCCTGCCTGACGCTTCCTAAAGCTGTGAGTGAGTGGATTTGCAGCCGACGCACTGAAGCGTTAATGGCTGGAATTACCAGGTCTTTTGTTAGGACCAAAATGCTTAAATAATTTGCACAGCCTATCTGCGATCTAATTTACACCACAGAGAGTACACTCATTGCAATAGTTGCTCTGAATACACATAAGCATGAGTTTAGAATCGCAACTCCAGGTTTTTTTTTTGTTTGTTTGTTTGTTTTTAATGCCCCTCTTGCCTATCATATGAAATTTCATTCAAGCTGAGAGGCCCTCATTTGCCAGCCCAGCTGCCGCCCAGCTGCCGCATAGCTCTGTTTGTGGGGTGTGACTGCCATGAGACCTCTCGGAGGTGCCTTCAGGGGTGCCGCAAGTGACTGGCTCTGGTCTCGGCTGTGTTGGCGGGGATTGGTTCACTGAAGCTCCGATAGCCTAGAACTGGGGATGGTAGTGATTGCTTTACAGTCCTTATAATAAAATAGGGATAGCACAGAGGGGAATCAAGCTCCTAAGTGAAAACGTATGTTTATTTTATAAGACACATATGTAGCCTGAACAGAGGTTGCTTTTCTTTGGAGGAGTATTTTTTGGGTGATAGTGAAATGAGATAATTCACACTTAATGATTTCCATTACATCCTTACATATAAGATAATATTCTGAATATTTCCTCAGCTACAATGCATGTTACACAAGAATCTAGAAACAAATGAATGCTGATTCGTGTAAGTACACAGCCAAGACTGGAACAGGGAAATTCTGACTCATTTGACAAAAATGCTTTGTGTTCGCTTTATTAACATGCAAAAATGGTGCACAATTACTTTTTTTAATACTTTGAAATGTCTAGTTTAGTACAATTGAAGTTTCACCATGTGTTGCCACTATTTGCATTGTGCTCAGAAATATTTAAAATACTGTAAAATAACATAATTGTATGAGCCCCTCCAGTCTTTCAGGTCACCAAAAAAGTGTGATTGATGTACTATCTGCCAGTACTTTTGTGTATGTGGTTTTACAACTGATATAGACTTACAGACCACTTGACCAGTAGTTTCTGGGTGATACATTTCAGTTTTTGTATAAAATACAAAGTACTAAGAAAGTTCTTTACCTTCCATCTCCTAAGGCTTATTAAGCACGGAGTAGATTATGCCATTTTAGCGAACACTGGAATAAAAGGAGTGATATATCTGCTAATCAGATACCGCTTCTTTCTTGCTGTTGCAATTCATCTAAACATATGGGTTATAATCTGTTAAAGTTCAATTTCTTTTTAGTGCAAAAGAATGACTTGTATTCTAAGTGTAGGAATGGTAATGGAATATACCTTACAAATTACTGTTTTGCTTGATAAAAAAGTTATTTAAGATTTTATTACAGACGTATGTTTTGAATTATTTAACATTTTCCAAAAATAAGTTTTGATATAAAATATATGAGAAAACTTCTTTGTAGAAGAGAATGGCTTTATTACACTTTTACTTGCACAATCAGACTAAAAGAAGTACACCCTGAGTTGCTCTATTACTTATGTAGTTTGTTATAAAAACAAGTCTCAGTGTTGATGGTTTGTTGTGAAGGTTTGTTTACCCAAGTAGTTTATAGCCAGTATTCTAATGTCCTATCTGTTTATTTTTAAACAAATAGAAAATATTTGCACACTTGTAAAGCATACACGTAAGTTGGAAATTTATAAGAAAACAAAAAGGTAGTGCTAAATAACAGACTTTATGGGAGACTATCAGTGGTAACCCTTGTTACCACTGTCCTATGGGTACTTGCCAGCTTGTTGCTGAGTGACATTTGTCTGGTTTTTTCATGCTTTTGCATAGTAATGGGGACATTAAGACTTACTTGCATAAGCAATATATGCACTTTTCACATCTCAAACATTGACAGTTCAGTATTTCTTAATTTAGCAGGAAAAATACATGGGGAGTTTTAACACCCAAACCACATGGAGCTCTTGTTCAGCACATTGTTTGGAGAGAAATGTGAAGCAGATGCAGATAAATGTGGTGTATATCAGGTCCTGATGTGGTGTATATCAGACTGTTTCATAGTTCTCTTGTACATGTGAAACAGATCCAGTGGCATATTGACACGATCATGGTAGGGATACTACTTGAAATCTCTAAGACTGTCTTTATTTACTCATTGTCAGTTGTCTTTGTTCTAAGGAGACATTAGAAGTTGGATAAAATTTTAGAATAAATAACTGGACTCAGCAGAATGTACCTGCTCTAAGTTATTGGAGATGAGAGCAATACTAATTTCCCATTAGTGTAATTAGAATTGGCAATTGATACTTTCGTATACCTACAGTAGAGCAGTCAGGAAATAAAGTCTCTACTTACATGACCGACTGGTGTACCCCAGCGAATGCAAGTTGTTTTCATTCTGATTATTTGATACTTCCTTTTTAAGCTGATGAATTGAATTCTTATATGAGTTCCCAAATATATCTTTTTTGATACAGCACTGTATAAGAGAACTCCAGTGGAGAAAACTGCAAACAATTTGTGACTCTCCTCCTTCTTGACATCATGTATTATATAAAGTTAAAACCTAAATTCTGTATTCAGCAGACTTCTGACATTTCACTGTCACTTTTTGTAGGACAACTTTCACAAATTTAACTCCTATTCTTATTTAACATAGTATTACTCTGAAATATTCTTTTAGCCTCTCACTTATCAATTCTCTCCTTTTCAGTAAAGCACTTATCTACTTAATGCCAAACAAATTTTAAATCACTTAGTATTCCACAGGTCTTAATTACTTGCCAAAAGTTAAAGCTGTATGCTGCCTGTGAGGACCCTGGTTACTACTAACTTCCAGCAAAGACAGCCAAAGATAAGGAAAGCTCAGGGCCTTAGGGGACTCACTTAGCAGCTTGGAGAGTTACATACTTAATTATAATTCTCATAATGGATTTTAATTGTAAATAATTGTTTATTTTGTTATTTAGTTTCAGATATATCTTTATATTATATGCTTCCCCACAAACACACTTTGTCTCACAGTGCAAAATAGTGACATCTGAGCAGGTTTATTTCACTGAAACTTTTAATCACAGTCAGCATATTAACAACCACTGTTTGAACAACAGGCCTTTTAAACACTGTTTATATGTTTTTTGCCATCATATTACTTTATTTTCTTTTTTATTTGCTCTACTAAACAGTGATTATTGACTCCTTAAAACACTGCAGTTATGGTACTGGGGTTTTTTTTCTTTGTTTTTTGTTTGTTTGTCTTTGCGGTTTTGTTTGGTTTTTGTTTATTTTTTTTAAGAGGTGCTGGTCATTATCAGTAGAATTAGCAGAATCAATACAGGAATTTCTGAGCAGCATTTTGCTTGGGATATTGACTTCTTAGCCAATTCTGTACTTCTTTATGAAAAATCACAATGCCTTTTTTCATTGGAAATGTACTGTTTAGTGAAGAAAAATATTTATCATACCAGAGTGGGATGACACACTAATCAGAATTAGATGCATTTCCTGTAAAGTCTTATTTTCATGAAAGTGAAAGATATAGAAATTAATTTCTGAAAAAAAATACTTGTACAGTAGATAGTTAATTTATTTTTGCAGTATTTCAATCATCAATTAGTCTGTTGCAATATAGAAGCATTTTAACTACTTGGTTATCGTGTATGTGAATTGTATCTATAAACTAAATGGGTCAATTTCCTCATAAACATGCACATATACCCAGCAGCCTTGACAGAACCCAAAATTCATCCATTAAGGGGGCAATCAGTTTAACCATGCAGGAAAGCACCATCTTTTTTCTTGCTGTGTACACACACACAGATACACAGGGATGTTTATCTCAAAGAGTGCTTTTCATAATCACAGAGCAACTCTAAAGAATGAAGTTTTTCACAACTTTTAGCTAAGGAAATATCCTACAGTATAATAATAATAACAATTCATAAGTGCAATGTCAAAGAAAATGGGAACATTGTTATTAAGTATAAACATTTACATTGGTGAATTCTATCATTGACTTTAATACTCTTTAGTGAAAAGTGTACAGAAGTATTTTGAATTTTCTGTTCTCATTTTGCATTATATTAAATATTTTGCAATTAGTTTTTAAAAGTGACCCACATTTGACCTTCAGTAACAAATTATGATGAAAGAGAGGCTAATTAAACATGAAATGGATGGATCGTTGATGCTTTAATTATCTTTATTTAACACAAAGTATTCCACTGGTAAGTGTAGCTTTTATTTTTTTCTTCCAGTAAAATCATCTTGTACAGTGCACAAATGACTAAGTTACCACTGAATCATTCTGTGCTCCCAGGAGATGTACAAAGCCAAAAGGGACAGGATCTGAGTAAAGGAGGATTCATGCTCTGAATAAGTAAAGAACAGTACTATTATAGGCAAGGGGTAGCAAGAAACATCTTTTAAAGCATAGAATGTGATTTATCAACTCAGACAGCTCTCTGGCGTTGTACCTACTGTTATGAACCTGGGTTATAACCACTGTTAGCAGTTTGACTATCACAGTGTCAGTCTTTGTACTATAGCAATGTATTTCTGAGTGTGATTCTTCCTCTTTCTGTCTCTCTTGTTTTTTTGTCTTTGATTCTTTTTGTGGTTTTTTTTTGTTTGTTTTGTTTTTTTTTTTTTGTTTTTTGTCAAATTTGTATTTAGTTACCTTGTTTGCTCATTTGACCATCAGTACAGCTGTGTTTCTGAGAAATACCTGCAGCTTCAGATGTGTTTTCCTTGAAGTATTTTCTTTCAAAAGTTTTATAAGGTTTATGTAGTTAGTGATCTGCTGGGCTACTTTGAGATTTAAAGCTAATCAATTTGGTTTTTCATTAAAATATAAAAGAAAATCAACAAACTTCAGAAGTAGTTAGCATTATGCTTATAAGTCAATTAAATCCTTGACATGCACTGTGAACTCTTCTCTATGAACTCTTCACTGAACATTTTAGTATTTAATTACTAATCTTAACAAGATTAACATAATTTTCTTTGACTATATATGTATAGGAAATACTGATGCAGGCATATGAGCAAGTACAGTACAGTACCTAGCAGGCTGGTTTTCTAAATCTGCTTCCAACATAAACTCTTAAAGCTGCAAGATATTTTCCTTTTTTTCAATCTTAGGCCACATATAATATGTTCCATGTCATTTACATTCCACATTTCTCCATTTTTAAAAATTCATTACGTTTTTAGGTGGTTCTATCTCACTGTGTGCTGAAGGGATAGTATTTTTGTATGTTTCTTCCCCGATTTTTCTTTCCTGGAAGAGTAGATTTGTTGTCTATCTGTTATCTGATTTTGGACTTCGTAGCATATACTATACATTCATTGTAATCAATAATTGAAAGGCCAATAGACCAACAGCTACTATCAAGGATCAAAATAAAGCTTTTATTATTGTTATATAAATTTTTATAAGAAAATTCCAACATTCATACAAGTATATTTCAAGCTAGGGCTGACAAACTATCTGCCATATTCTTCAGGAAATAGAGGCTTGCCAAGGTCACTTTTATTTTGCTCCTGTGGATGACAAAATATCGCACTAGTGGTGGAGTAACTAAGGTTAGCTGGGACATCTAAAATGTGTTTAAGAAGAACAGAATAATGCATAGGGAGTTTTAAAACTTTTTTCTTTCTTCTTTTAATACAATTTTCTCTATAAATATTTAACTGAGAGCAGGCCACAAACACAGGTCAAAATCTCAAAATATGGTTATACCGAAGTACCAGTTAGTCCAGTTCCTGAATTATGTCAGTGACACACACTGAAGTTATCCAGCTGTGTGGAACTGTGCTTACCATGAGTCATTTGCTCACTCCTGTGTGGCCATTTTCACTGAAAAGGTCTACAATTACAATTAAGAACAACTTCTGAATGTATTAAAAATAGGGAATTAGCTGCATATATAGCATATATGAAAAAACTTTGTTATTTTTTTATTATCCACTTTATTTTTTGTGGAAGGAGAAGATGGAAAAACTTTAGTAGTAGGGTTTTTCAAATTAAAACAGAAACAATGTGCTGTCCCCATCTAAAACTGAAAGGTAAACAAAAGTGATGTACTTTCTTTTTTTATTGTTTATGTCAGTCAAGAAATCCTCTCATTTAAGTAACACAGCTGTTTTGCAATCATTAGTTTGTAAGATGCTGCAGCATAGCCCCAAAAGTACAATTCAGTTTTACTCAGAGTGGATCACAAATGGCATAGCTCTTAGAAACTGAAGAAAAACATTGTGTTTCAAAACTTAATTTACCTTATTGACTGCTGACTAGAGTGGGTACATTTTTTAAAGGCAAACATTTTTCTGTCAGATGAGATTTTATTACAGATTTAATGTTCTGAATCAAACAACCTAATATCTGAGTTTGTAATTCTTGAATGAAGGGAATGTGTGGTTTCAAGTGGCATTCTTGCAGTATTAGAAAGCAATAAAATTAGTATTTAGCAAAGTATTTGATATAGGCTCTTTTATTATCTCCAGATAATTATAGATAATGTAAAGTCAATTTTTTAAGACTAGGTACAGAAGGTAGGTACTATCTGATGTGCTGAAAATCACTCATAGAATGTTTTAGAACTAGAATATAGAAATACTGATTCCATCTGCCAAAAATTCACAGACACTTTTATCTTGCAGTCATGTCTGAACCATTTCCTTTATGGTACCACCTTGTAAGTAACAAAATACCTGCCACCTAATAGGATAATTATTTCTGCATTACACATTCCCGTGATGATTATGGAGAGTCTGCCATAAACTCCGTGAAAATCAGGTTCTTGAATGGGGTTATGGCCAGGAAGTGTATTCTGTGTTATGTGCCATATGTTTTCTCTGTGGTAGCACTTGTCAGAGAGTAAGGGGAGGGGCTGCTATAATTTATTCTGTTTATCCATGTATAAATGTCAAGGACTTTTCAGCCCTGGAACAGTGTAAAATATGAGAAGTAGCCCCTGCTTCCTTTGGATGCCACCTCTTGAGAGGCAGAAATTCTTCAATGCAGCCTAAAGACTCATTGTTGGGGGAAAGATCCTTTATCAGGAGAGTGCTTTTACAGGAGTACAATTTGGAGCAGAATTGTGTTTCTGAGTTCAGTGTTATGCTGGAAAAATGAACCAAAGGAAATGATGGAAACTGTCTTGACATTCTGGTTGTGATTCAGCTGTCTAAACATATGCATCCTAATGCCACTTTAGATACCTGAAGTTTCTTAGCTACCTGCACAGAGGGTGTGTGACACAAGACCTGGGTGTCTTCTGGGACACTCTTCTGTAGCTGCAGCTCAAGGCCAAACAAAAAAGCAATAACTAAATCCTTTGGTTTACCTAAAGGAACAATAATTAAAACTAAATTAAGTACTCTGCATGTAGAGCATTTTGGCAGGCTCCAAAATTATTTTTCCTGTGAGAACATAAGCACAATTTCCAAATGTGTGTGTGCCATACACACGCATATTAATAGCATGTGTGTGTGCAGATACCTGTTCATATACATAGTGATGTTAGGTTAACAACTTATTTTTTAATTGAGACAAACTCCTTCTGGTCTCACAGACATAATACTGACAGCAATTAGCTTAACTGAGCTTCCATTCATCTTCAGACCTCTCAGGATGATGTTTATCTCATTTTACGTGAAACAATTGGTAGTTCCACAAAAGTCAATCAAATTTAACTAATATTAATTGTGGTAAATTGTATCAGGTGCTATAATATTCAGAAACTGCTTCATATTTAAACAAAATATATAGAGAGAAACCAGTTTATCAGTTTGGAGGTATTTTACATCAAACCCCCTGCATTTAAGTCATCAACATGTATGTGTGTATAATTTGCAAGATAACAGAGTAGGTTTTCATCATGTACTACATCAAAATGTAAAATTATTTTTTAAAAGGGTCTGGGAATGATGTGGCTTTAATGACATTTCAAAAAAATAAGAACACATTCTAATGGTACAGCAAGAGTACATTTGTCAAGCTACCTTTGTTCAATTACACGATAGGTCATGGTGTTCATTCATGGAGCTGTGTGTTACTGCTTGTAGGCATATTTATGAGAAAGATTTGGCCTGGAAACTCCTATCAACTTTTTAATGCTAAACTTTGCCTCTCAGGTGAAATCTGACCATTTGTTTAGGAAAATCTGCTTAGTTTATTGCAAGTCCCATTTTAAACACTATATTTAACAAGAGAAAATACTTCTGTAGTTTTCAGTCTTTCTAAAGATGAAAGACAAGAATGGAAATATAGATAGTAAAGCAACAGCAAACTAAAGCATTAGTTAGTTCACCTGGTCCCAGTGTTTTTAAAGTTGTATTTTAAGTCCCTATTTTCCCACCTTTATCAGTCACAACTTTTATGTCTGCTGGTTTCAACATACATTTGATCTTGTTATGTCACGCCTGCTCTGAGGGAAGTTACACTGTTATAAAATTTATGAGTAATGAAACAGTGAATCAGTTTCCTTATCTCCATCCATGTATTCCAAATTGGTTATAATGGCACAATGTGTGCCATGAATGATAGAGGGGATATCCATCATTCTGCTGAATTAGAAAAATGCTATTTTCAATGAGCATGTAATTATGTTCCAGCTGAAGTACAAGTTTACAGAAGGACAGTAATTGATTTCCTTGAGAGAGAAATATTTATTTTTCAAGTAATATTATGAGTTCTTTTACACAAGGAATTATTTCACTGGAAACTAGGAATCTCTACTTAAACAGGGCACTACATGCTCAGCCTCTGAACTTCAGCTCAGATCTTGGTTAAGATCTGTCACATAGATTTAGAAAATTCACTCAGAAGGCTTCTCTGACTATATACTGAAGATTTTTTTCTTGCAACTTAAGGGCCTGAATCGACCATTTTATTTTAATGGAATTTTTCTGACTATGAGTAAAATTCAGCTATTTTTAGAGCAGGTGTGTTAATTCGTGTGAGTAGAAGTGACAATGATGGGGGAGAAACAGAGCAGTACCTGCTTCATAGAGGCTTTCAACTATGAGAGTTTTTCCTAGGAATTGCAGCACATTGTTTGAGTCATGTATTTTACTCAATTTATTATTATATATATATAAAATAGAATAGCAAAGCATACCTGAAATATCTAACTACAGTGCAGATGTGAGTAGTACTTCATAGGCTGACAGAGAACTGCTGAGGTGCAGTAGGTTTTTCACCAGCATGTGGGTTTATGTAACGGGTGAGTTAACTCAGTGGGTTCAGACCTGACACTGGCAGCTCCCTTGAGCAGACATGAAACCACCATAGCTTTGTGCAGCACCGGAATTCATTCTGTTTAAATTCTCCAGGTCCATTTGTGGGATTGTATGTTACTAAAATAATTGTTGCATGTGGTGTTTTCCTGTGCTTTTTTACATGAATTAAAAAAAAAAAACCCAAAAAAACCAAACCAAAACAAAAACAACAAAAAAAAAACCCAAAAAACAACCCAAGAGAGGTTTAGTTTAGATGTGAAGGAAACTTGTGTAAGTATTTGCAAAAGGGATTCCTCTTTGCCATCCTATGTTTTACATAAATCACTGGACACTTAAGTAGTTTGTTCCTTTTTGTGCAACACCAGTCCTTTAAAAATTATTTATGAAATGTTGCTGGTATTCTGGATCCTTGTGTTTGTTCTTGAGTGCAGATAAAAAGACAAGCAACTGTGTGAAATTACTCTATGAAGAATAAATGAAGAAGAGTTTGGTTTCATTATATTTCAAAATGTTTTATCACTTATGGTCTCACATTCAAGGAGATGGGGGATGTTTTATTCAATTGACTCTTCGGACACTGTTGAATTAATTCAACTTGGACTTCCTAGTGCTGAATATCAGTGCACCTTTCTAGGACCCTTGAATGCTAAATTTATGTATTTTTTTCTTTACTAGTTCTTAATTAAATATATAAATTGACAGAACTCTTTAAATTATATGGTAAACTTCTTGGAGAATTAATGTTACAGAAATATGAAAGGGCTGGCTAAAGCATCACTTTACCAAATGTTTCTAAAAAGCTTTATGTATTTATAAGACTTCATGATCTACTATTGATGCAAATTATTAAGGATAAAAGAAAATCCATGTGTTATCAAAGAAAAAAATAAATTAAATAAGTCCAAGGATTTGAAAGACTTAGCATTAAGGACTAAGTATTCATACTTTGTGATAGGTTTATAGTAATTGACAGTAGAAAAGACTTCCTTTTAGCATTCACAATGTGGGTTATTTTTTTTTTAAACTAAAGAAAATGACTTTGCCATAAAAGCTTCTCATGTAACATATCCTGTTTCATTTCATAATTTCATATTCTTCACTAAAATGTCTCAATTAAAACATGACCTACACCATTTCATGTTGTGTTGGGTATTACTAGTTTTGTTATTAGTACCCTTACATTTAATCAAATTGTCTGTAGCTAAATAAATAGCATTTCATCAGGAGCCGTTGGTTTTCAATCAGCTAGGAAACAGATTACTGGCCTGAGAACACATCTAAGGCTAGTGTCTCCAATCTGCAACTAATTGTGTGCTGATAATAGTACTGCCCACAGGCAAATCTTACTTGCTGTCCTGATCTATGATAGATTTTCCTGAATGTTAATATTACAGCAGATGGAGACATTTTGTAATACTGTTACAGTTACTATATTTAATCTTTCCTTTTTAGTTGGAAATATATACTGTTTGTAGACACTATGTTTCACTTCTGAAAAGAAATGCAGAAAAGAAAAATCTCAAGAAAAACATTATAGCCATGTTTTTTCCTTTAGCTTCTCCTCTTAAAACAGTTGCTTCTTTAAAGGATAAAATACTGTTGATACTTAAATATTTACATGTAATATTACATATTCTACTGCTTATCTCAGAGGGGTGAGGAATGTGTCTGACAAACTGCAGCATGAAGTAGTGCTTTCCTCTCTCTTGGTGTGGGGGCTGTCGGGGGTGCAGGTGCCAGCGTCTTCTCTGGATCAACTGCAGACCATGTACTCCCCATATATAGTATATATCCAGATTACTTCATTAAGACTTTATAAATATTTTAATTTTTCCAGCATGAAGCTGATTAGGGTGACTACTCCAGTACAAAGTACTCTGGTTCTGTACCAAGACTCCATCATTTCAGGCACTTAACAAATGCAGAACATACTGTAAAAGCTGCTTTTAAGCAAAGGATACATAGAGGGTGGAATAGCACATACTGTAGTAAGCACATTATAGTGTTCTGGAAGAAAACTGTCTTCTGGGCTGTGTACATTCTTCTAGTGAAACGATTCCAGCAGTTTCAAATCTGTTTTTTCACCTTGCTAGTTATGCAAACAGCTCTTCACTTTTTCTCTAAAGCAAGTGGGAATTGTTCACTGTCACAAATAATAAATAACAAGAGTACCTGATCTGCAGAGCATGGAAGTGATAAAAACACATGCTTATGAGTGCTTGAGATTTCACAGCTATTAATTCTGAACTTTTTGATTGCAGTTCTGTTTTACAAGAGTGGATGCTGTTAGGGCAGCAGTACACAGTGACAGTGAAGGATTATGACAACATGCATTTGTCACTGTAAGCTTGATAAATTCAGTGTAAGAGATGGTCAGAAAATGCCCCTAAACCTGAAGTAATAAAATGCATTTTGCCTTTACTGAAAATAAAAATATTGAACATTTTTTTTTATTACTGCTAAGGATCTTTAGTAGTAATTTCATACTAATATGAGTATGTTTGAGAAGATTTTCTTGTGTGTAATGAAGTGTATAGCTCTTGTCAACGTTATTGAATTTCATAACATGTACATTGAGGAAATCTAGGAATTTATGCACAGAATATATATGCTATTGGCTATACAATGTGTATTCACATACAGAAGGGTCCTTACAAAAGGTCAGAAAATACTATACCATGTTTGTCATTCGTAAAAGTCACAAGGACTCTTCAGGCTTTCATGAACATTCTAGAAAATTTTTAAAAGCACCTTAGCACTTGAAGTCTAAATTACAAGTTTGCCTAAAAGTGTACTCCCCAACTACTACTAAGTAAATCAAAATGTGGTACATCATGTCTTCCATTTTGAGATTGCAGCATTCACAGTGTGGTAGGAATATTTCAAATCAGAAACCTCATTTTTGGCTTATGGGTAGAAATAAGGATTTCAGTAATAATTAGGCATCATTCTGAAAATTTGTACTGTGAGACAGCAGGACAAAAGGAACCGGATGCTGAATCTGTAGTATTTATGCTCAAATTTTACAGCAATAACAGTGAAGATAAATCCCGTGTTGTACAGTAAAAAGTCCTGAATAAAGTAAGCAATTGAGTAAGAACATGTCTAGAAATGTTAGTACTTCATTTTTTAATCTTTATCATTGCAGGGAATTCAGCTTTTCTGAAATCCTCACTGAGCTGCTAATTTTTTTCACATTTTCAGAACATCATCAAAGCCATGCTAATCTGGACCAAGGGCATGTCTCAGAGTCCTTGAATCTCCGAAGAAAACATTTTACTGTCTGTTCTATTTTTGACATATTAGAGATTCACCTCAAACTTCTACAAAATTTATATAGAGGACAATCTGATTATTTACAAGGTTACAATCAACAGTTTATGTTTCATTACAAGATTAATAAGAAAGAGTTGCAGATCCAAGAGGCATATGTTGTCCCATCTTTAAGGCATCATAAGCCTGTAATCTGGAGGAAGGAAAGGAAAGATCTCATGAGAAATGGAAATCCAGATTTTTTTTTTTCCTGTAGTATAAAACTGTAGGTATTTCATTTGTCTCCTAAAGGAAAGTCTTAGCATTTAAGCAGGACTTTTCTTACAGAAAAAGATGATTCTGTCTTTTTCATATTTCTTTCTTTTTTTAGTCCCTAGAATTTTCTTCATCACTCAGAAAGAAGAGCTATTTTTTAATCATTCAGCACTCTAGATTCTGACAAAGTCTTTCATTAAATAATTAAAAAAAATATTTGGGAATAACTTTGTCCAGTAAAACCAATGCTCTTTACCTTCCTCTTCATTTTTATCAAAAGCAGTGCACTTTTAAGACACTGGGTCATGTAGTGAGGAAACCTACATCTTTCTGTGCTTTTAGGAATGCCTACTTATTTTTTCTATGCTTATATTTGGAATGATTTTGAAGGAACTCTTACATGAAGCATAAATTAGATAACTACTACTATGATTAAAGGAATAAAACAAAGAGAACCTGTGATAGAAACAATTGCTCCCCAAATCTCTTCTCTCCAGTTTTATTTTTTTTTTAACATGAAAATTCTGATTCAAAAATTAACCTAGTGAACCTTAAAATAATCACTTATATGTCACCTTCATGAAGAGCTGTTGTAAGAGCAAAAAAAGACAAGTTTTGAGAGCCAAATAAAATAAATATGTTAAATTGTCTGGTGTTTTGGAGGGAGAACTTTTCTTGAGGAGGCAGTAGAATACGTATACTGACATATGGGGATTTTGCTCACATGTAATGTACCATGGACTCCTATGTCTGCCTTCTAATCTGCCTTCTAATCACAGTTTTGTGCTCTGCATCTTTAGTCTTACCTTCCCAGTGAAAATGTAACATTTTCTAGATTTTCATTTCAGTCTCTGTTCTTCCCACTGAATCAGTTTATTTTTCTAATACTATAGGAGTCAGATGTGGCTGTGCAATAAGAGGTCAAATGTTAAGAAAATGTAGAGTCTTAATATTATTTAAATTTTGGGTTTTTCCATTGGATTGCAGAAAGTTTTGGAGATCTATAAATATTACTATTAGTTTCTTGTTGCTGTTTTTGTTTTTATTTTTAATTAACATCTGCCCTAAAACCTTAAGTATTTGAAGATCATAGCATAAATAGTAAAACGTAAGACAGTGAAGACAGGAAAGATATTAATTTCTGTAAGTGTCCCTGTCCCATGGGACAGCAGCACATGTCTCTATGACTTCTTGGACACTCTTTTCCCAAAGAGGAGTTTTCTCTTTTTGTAATAATGACAAAACCAAAGGAACAAAAAAAAACCCCAAACCAAACACCCTACCAAAAAACCCACAAAAAAACAAAAAACAAACCTGCAAAAATGTTCCCCAAATCAGGCTTTTTTCTGTTTACATGAATCAACACCCCAAGTTAAATCCAGAGTCAGTCTGGCAAACTCCTCTGGCTGACCTATGCTGTAGAGAGTAAATAGAGGAGATGTCAGTTTTATGACTAATCCTCTGTTTTTCATGAAACCTTTTCTTTCCAAAGAGGCTTAAGTATTTCAAGCACAAATGAAATAGTACCCATGTTCTCTACTTTTCCATAATTCAAGAGCTAGGAAGCCTGATTTGTGAGAAGCTTATTCTCTGACTTTGTGTGTAATTGACAGTGAAGGGGGAAAATGAGGCAATGTTACGCCTTTGCCAGCTCTTTTTAAAGGAAGGAATAAACTTACTCATTAATGATCCAAGCTATGAATAGATTCATGGTTTATAGCACAGCCTTAGAGCGGGTTAAGAGAATTTAAGGGTTTATCACACAGTCTTAAAAGGGGCTAAGAGAATTTAAAAGAAAGATATTCAGACTGGAAAATGTTGAGTAAACATTTATCTATCTTCTTGGCAGTTCATTATTAAATTATGTGTTGGCATTTTACAGGCATGGAAAAAAAGGAGAGAGGTACAGACAAAGAAATAGAAACACACTGATGACCCACTCAGAGTTTAAGCAGAATAAATATTTAGCATTTAAAGTATGGAGCAGAGGTAATAAAAATCATTGCAAACTACTATTCACAGTGCACAGTATCCAGTAATACAATTTAGTTCATTACATTACTATGTGATGAACTACTGTATGATTCAGTATTATTACACTTTTTGTTTGTCCTGCACTTAAATTTGTTCAAAGTCTTGGAGTAGTTCCAAATAGTAGATGCAGAGTTCATGATAACCAGCAAATAAATCTATTAATATAACTAAAATAATGAAATCAAATCAAAGTGTGGTTTGGTTTTGGTTTTACTTGTTTGTTTGTTTGTTTGTTTTTTAAATCAAATATTCTTATTTAAGGGGAGTAGAGGAAGAATCCATGTGAGAAATACAGGACCTTCTTAACAGCATGCTGTCATGGGTGTCCTTTAACATAGGTTCAGATCTGTTTTACTCTAGACATGCCCTCTATATTACTCTTTTGGTTTTTTTGTCCATAGGAATTGGATTATAGCATTTTTTTGCTTCATGATCATGTTACAAGTTTGGACAGAGGTCAGTACTGGAACCAGTGTTCTTGCTGAGCACAGAATTCTGTCCACATTCTGGATTCTAGTCTGCAAGTCAGAGTCCCAAGTGTTGTGAGAGTCAGGTTCCCTGACCTTATTGTGCTGTTAAATGTCCTAAGGGAAGTGCAAACAAGCACAAATTGTAAGGTTACTGTATTCAGCTTTTAGAAATGGTGATGTATCTTATATATGCTTATAGAGATGGCTTACAGTACACTAGTGTACGAAGTGTAATGCATTTCAGCATCTTATCAGAGTTTAAATTTTGTTCACTTGTGAGCATAGTGTCTGTTATGTTTTTTAAGTATCTTCCTCCTGTTTAGTACATCGGACTTAAATTTTCATTATTGATTTATGTTGATAGTAGCATGATAGATCTTTACATTGTTTACGTATTCAATTTATATTTCATTATCAAAATATAGTAGACATTTCATCTTAAAATTAGAACATACTAGTCTTATTTAGCACTATTAAAATAAGCTTAACATCATGCATATTGACTGTACAGGGATAAAATTATCAAAATTTCCCTGTATTAGTCTAACTCTGTCTTCCCTGCAAAGATTTAATTAACTGGGATAGAATTACGTTTAACTCATTTGCGTGAATATATTTTAAACAAAAAAACAGTTGTAGATCCCTATTTATGCATTAGGTTGAGTTCTCCTCGCAGGAATGAGGTAGAAATTACAATTTTAATGAAGGATTATATTTTTTTAAAGTTTGTTACTTAAAGGTGCAGTTCGACCCTTAGGCCAATTTATCTCACGTCAGCTTGCTTGTCATCTAGTACAAGTTACTTATCTAGGGACAATTCAAATGAAGAGAGATAGATACCTTCAGGAGTCAAGCTATCCCATCTGCTTTAACTATGTATTGTCTCCTGGACCTCTCTCTCCATTAATCATATCAGAAGAGTAGCATTGGTGGCTTCTAAGTCCCTGAATTGGGATGAGATTCCAACTGTCCCTTGTTTTTCAGAAGCAGGTGTAAGTTTTGATTTTACTATGTTTGGGTTATACTTCATCTGCACAAATGTTGATGTAGACCTATAATAAAAATAATGTAAGGTATTTCTGTGTGTTCTGACTGTTGGAGCATGGACAAGTATATTTGGTAGTGGCAGCAACTGATGGGAACATAGAGACTAGGCTTACTAAAGATGTGCAGCTATGCATCCTATGCATCCTTCTGACCTCTCATCTGAGAGCTGTGTCTGCTGTCTGGAAAAGTGGGAAAGGATTGGGGGAGTAAACAAAATGCAGGTGCTTTATAGTTATTCTCTCCAGATACAAGATTATATAATTATTTCTAAAAGTGGTAATTAGCTCTTTACTGTAGTTATTTTAAGTAAAATGTATTGATGATGGAAGTGGAAGCAGTGATGTGATGGTGATACAAGAGCCTGTGAGCTCATCATGATCATCAGTATTTATTCATGCTTTACTTTCACCTCATATTTGCCAGAATTTTGATGCTTTGCTTTGTCCTCTTGCCTTAGGCAATTTTTATAGTCAGTAAACATTGGAGTTAATTAAAAAAAAAAAAAAAAAGACTTGTAGTAGTTATTACATGTCATAAATAACATTGACGGATTTTGCTGTTTCTCTATCCAAGCCTAGAAAATGAGGAATATGCAAACTGATATACTAGAAGGTATTCACAGCCTTCCTAATAACTGAGATAACATTCAGCGGCCACAACATCTAAAACTGTTTTACATTTTGTCCTCTATTTGGCATTTATCTAACAAATAGAGTTTGAACTGTTATAGTCAAGAGAAAATAGCAGGTAGGTTAATTTTATTTCATGATGCAGACATAGAAGTTGTATATAAATGTACCAAAGATGGAGATTTTGTTTTGTTGCAATTGTAGGAACATCAGATTTTAATAATGCCCTGTTTCTTCTTCATCATCATGTCAGTGCTGAAGATAATGAAAGAGGTCTGGTAAATGTTCCCCTAAGTTGAACCTCTCAGGAAGAAAAAGAGAAACAAGAATGAGAGAAATACTAGCAATGCTCATACCCAAAAATGTAATAATAACAACAAAAATGTTTGAAAGGTAATTTAAAGAAGTTCAAAGAAAAAAACCCTTTTGTTTTTAAGATTAACCCTGTTTGTTTGCAAAGTAATGTGTGAGAACTGTCTTTTAGGAAAAAACATACTAACCTGGCTTGTGATAACACGGTACAGTGTTTTGTTATAATTTCTTCAGTGTTCTTTATATGGTGGCTTTATAAAAACTGTTTCTGTCACTGATCTTCATTTGCCCTTAAAATACATAATATATACTTGTAGAAATACAATATAAAGTAAAAATAGGAATTCAGTTGCTCTATACACAAAGTTTTAATCTTGAAAACAAAAAAACCTGTGGTGTTTTGCGTATCAGATTAATGTATTTCCAAAATCTGTGTCTGTACATTCAGAGTTATATCCTGTTCTCTCTTTGCTGAGCAATAGCTGATGTTTTTGAGAAAAAAATAGAAAAAGTTGTAGGGCAGACAAAGGAGATTCAACTGAGAAAATGAAGAGAATTTTTTTTTCCCTACAAGGAAAAAAATCACAAAGATTGAAATATTTGCACGCAGCAACATGGTGTTAGTCTAAACAGGGAGACAGAGGTGCAGCAGGAGTTTTAGCTGAAATGGTTCAGAGAATTCCATTCGACAAAGTGTCTGCCTAGCTGCAGATGAGAGCTATGTGGGATGTCACTGAATATGTCTCCATGAAGAATAAGATAGTGTGACAGAGAGGTCCTTATAGACTCTCATAGTGTCTGTGATAAGAAGTAACTCAGTACCATGAGTTGTTATGGCAGATTCTGTAAGTGTCTTATTTCATATGACTTGTCTAGAAAAGCAGGATGCGGTTATTATAATTGCTTAGACTATAAATTTCTATGTTTCAGACTGATAAAAAGAATTTTATAAACTGGGCAACTAGTTCCTGTGGCTGATTTGTGTAACATTACAGGATGCTATATCAATCACTGCAAAATATGTGTAAGGCTACATCTTGGTTCCTGTTCTCATAGATTTGTCATCTATAGTGCCATGAAACAGGCAAAGACCAGACTGAGCACATAGTTAGAAATCTCATCACTCATGTTATTAGTCCATGGTTTAGTGAATTTGGAGAATATATGGAAGATTTAGCTGTGCCTATCTCCAAGCTATTGCCTTAATGCAGGCTTGACTTCTGTTCTAGCAAAAGACCATTTGGGGAGCAGTGCATTGCTGATATAGAGCTCTTTCTGTCATTCAGAGTGGGGAGGGTGACCTGTGAAGGGAAGATGACAACTTTCAAAATGGTTTAGAAGAGGTGTTTTCTATCGCTTTCTCCAACCTTGAATGGTACATATTTTGAAAAGAAACCCCCACGTATCAGTGTTTTAGTATTTCTATCTCCCAGTTTTAAAAACAGAGTTCACATGTGAAATATCTAGAAAACAAATAAAAGGCACAGTCCTATATACTCTGAATGAACATTGTGTTTACAGGACTTGAAGTTGATACTTTTATATGTTGTTTATCTCAGACTTACTGTTAAATCAATAGAATTGTTATTTTCAACACCTAAAAAGCATTTTTTTTTCACTATTTAATGTTTTGTCCAATACTAATCAAAAGGTGCTTTTTGTTTGGCACCTCTCATGTAATCCAATTCATTTTGTTTACTTTACAGAATTAATTATTATTCTGTGATGTTGAATTGATATTCTATGAGGAAATTCAATTATTAATTATATCAAATATAATTTTATGTAAATGTATTTAATTATACTAATAATTAGTTATTATAATAACTAAATTACTTAAAGGAGAAAAGGAATAAAATAATTTTTTAAAAAATAAGTACCCTGAATTTTTTCCATTAGCTAACAGATTAAGGAACTTTGGGGACTTAGCAACTGCACATGCATGTAAGCTTATTTGCATTTATTTTACTGTAACTTTTCAATTCAAGCAGTAGATAATTTGGAAGAAAAAAATAATGTATGTAATAATATGCATTAGAAATGTATTTTTTTAAAATTTTCAGAAGTATTCTTTTTGCCATTTAAAGTTTAATTTTTTAATCAAATATGCCATTCATGCAAAATGTATTACTTTAAAGATGAGTATTCAAATGATGTGTAAACTATGAAGTTAAACAATTGTCTTGAATTGAGAAGAGACATAAGAAATACTTCAGAATAGAGAGAGTGGGAAGTGGAAGGGATTTGTAGTATGGCTGTTTTTACAACTTTAGTTAATATCATTGATACAATAATGCTTTACAGGACTGAATATTCAGAGTATACAATAAATAGTGTTGTGTCATCATTTATAAAGAAACTTTTAAAGATATGTGTGTGTACATTTATGTGCTAAGACAGACCCCTCATAATGAGAGGTTTATTGTTACTTGATCACCAGACATGGTACAGCCAGGGGTTTTTTCTTTGTGTTTTTTTTTTGTTTTGTTTTAAGAAGCATAATCTACCAAAGTACAGAGCTACAATTTCTGCCATGAATTTTATGCACTGATTGATCACTGGTTGAAACAATGTGTTTCATTGGTTGCTAGGGGCACAGTCTCAGTGCAACGCATTGAAATAATTAGTTACATTTCTTGAAGCTACTGAAAAGTGATGTTCTTTGATGCTTCTATGATGATTTAAAAATTTTGGACATAGAAATTCTATTGCCCTACCTAAGGAAAGACTCTGACAAGTTGTTTAATTGCATAACTGCTTCATTCACCTGCTGTGAAAGTGATCGGGGACAAGCACCTTATGTAAGTGTCTGTCTACTTGCTTTCAGAAGTCATCAGAATTCATTGTGATATACTCAGGAGTATCCCATTTTCTCCAGTAATCCCAGCAGGCAAAGTCCAGTAGAAGAGAACAGCTAATACAGTATCTGTGATAAGGAGTTACAAATGTCAGCATAGTGTCTTCCAAGTTATCACATTCTCAGAGGACGTCAGAGAAGTTAGTGTGTTACTCTTTGCAGCTTCAGCATTTATCCTGTGATGAGACCTACTTGAGGACAATCTTCATTATGTGTTCTGTGTAGTATCCTGCAGTGCAATATCAGTGTAGAATTTTATTTTGGTACTATCTCAGAAGAAGAAAGTTAGAGGCTTTTGCTTCCTTTTAAAATGTCCAATGATATCTATAATTTGTTTCAATTCCTTTTTAAAAGTTGACTTTGTATGCTGGGGCTTTGACTTTTTTCTCTCTACGTGTATGAACTGTGGCTTTAGTATAGCATTTTCAGGAAAAATACAGGTTAAATTTTTACATAAATATGCAGATACATTGATAAAATACAGCAAAGTCTATTTCCTGCTTTTATTGCCAGGTACTAGGCAAGTAGCTTTTTACATTTTTATGCAAAAATTTATTTAATTAGTATAATTTAATTCACTGGATCATGCTTGTTCTATGTAAGACCAGCTATCATGCTTCTCTTATCCTTCAGAAGAGGATGACTGGGTTCTGGGAATGGTTCCTGGGCTGTGGTGGCTGCTGAACTGTGGCTAAGCACTCTTCGGGACAAAGTGCTGGTTGGCATCAACCTAAACTGTGCTGAAGGTCATGCTGATAATTTAGTGCTATGGATTTTCACTTATCAAAAACTGAGCATGTGCTATGGCCCTGCACAATTTACTGCTATAGATAATACTTTACTCTTCACTCAGAAAGCTTTTAGTACATTCCAGTAATGGACTTCTTTGAAAATAAAAAAATATTTTTTGTGGCACAGCTTCATGCCAAAATGTTAATGTGTAAACATATTTCCATACAGAAAATAAATTTTTATGTGATGATTGAATATAGACATACTTAAAAAATCAAGTAGACTTTTAAGTGACTGCATTCACAAATGCATTTTTTGCATGCACTTAGAGAAATTACTCATAAACATTAGGCTTGTGATTTTGTGCAGACTGTTACTAGGCTCATTGTTTTTAATTTCAAATCTCAGATTAAAGAAAAAAAGTAAAAACAAGAACAAAAAAACAAAGCAAAGTAATACCCATAGTATTATTTGGTAGATATGTTTATTCTTAACTAGATTTAATTTGTTTTTCTGACTCTCTAAAAGGTCAAAAATGTTTTGGGTTTTGGTTTTTTGTCTTTTTGTTTCTTTCTTTCTGTAAATCTTTCTAATATAAATATCAGCATTGCTACTCTGCGTGCAGTGTTCTACAGAATCAGGGTTCTTTTCCTCTTTCCAATATATGACTATTAAGCAAAATCTCATGGGAAAAATAATGCCCACAGCATTTCCCACTAACCACTTGGAACTGCTTTTTGTAGGAATATTACTAACGAAACTATGAACTCTAATTCTCATTTCAGCTTAGGTATAAAAGCACACTAGGAAATTTATTCTAAATTTACATTTATATAACTGAAAGTAGAATATGTCCCGTGATACTTTTACATCTATCCCTGCAAAGTGACAATTGAAACATTCTCTCACTTAACACTATAACTGAAATCCCTACTGTTGTGTAGGAACTTAAATTCCAGTCATTGGGAAATATGTTATCTCAGGATGGCCATAGGTACCACAAATTGCCAAGAGCTGTCTCTGAATGGAATGTAACTAGTTATCAGCAGGCATCCGCAGTATTGAGTGAACCTCAGGAAATTCTGGCAATGCACCGTTCTGACAGTTTCTTGTTCAGTTCTTGAGGCACAATTGGAATTTCCCATTGCAGTAAGCTAATAAAAATGTATTAGGGTTAATGCAGTTATGAAAGCTCTGAAATGGCTAACACAGGTAGAAAAAAATAGAGTACAGCTGCTAATATACAGTTTGATACATGCTTAAATAGCTAAGGAAAGAAGTACTTAATTGCTTTTTAAGAGAAAAAAGCCATAGCACTTAAATATCATTTTTTCACACTCAGATAATTCCTAGATGGTGGAAGGGATAGCACTCAAATTAGGAAAAAAAAAAAAAATCTGGCCAAGTACAAGAGTTTTCAGCATTTGAAATATGTTAAGAGTTATATGAGAAATAGATGCTGAGAATAAAATGCTATTTCAACCTCACCATAGATAAAACTCACAAGAGCAGTACACTAAATGTGGACAATTCTAGCTACATAAAGCAGTTCAGGAAAACTACTGTGGTATGCCATTCCAAAGCCCATGATTCTCAAATTCAAATACTTCTGGTTTCAATCAATCTTTATTATCTACTTATGTGCTTGGGATTGATGAAAACAGTTGGCAGTGCTTGAAAAAGAAGTATCAAGTGCGTGTGAGCTACTAGCCTTTAAGACAGTTCATTAGAATACACCCTGAAATCTCTTTTGCCTTATATAGTACAGACTGTTATACACTCACAAGTCATCCATCAAACAGCTGTTAAGATGGTTGTAGCGTCGTAACTGCAGTAGTGGTATAAGCACAGATGTATCAGTTCATTCCTTTATTTTAATGGGAAAATATGCTTTATTACAAATTGTTTAGACTCTGAAATGTATCTTTTCATGTGAGAGTTATTCATAAAGCACTAAAATCTAAGGTTTTAACAGGAAAGAGAATGTCATGCAACTGAAAAAAATCTCGGCAAACTCAGTATTTTTTGACTGAAAAAAATTAAGATCGCATCATAATACTGTCCTGGGATTTATATAAGATTTAAAAAGATTGATTGTAGCAAATATTACACACTGATAAATTTTCAGTAATGCTGGTGTTCTGATGAGGTTTTCATCTTTAACATTGTGTTTTAAGTATAGTAAATTATTTGACCATTGTTGCAAGTTGACCCCAGCCAGCAGCCAAGCACCCACATAGCTGCTTGCTCAGTCTCCTCTCCCGTGGGAGAGGGAGAAAATAGAAGGAACGTGAGAAGACTTGCAGATTGAGAAAAGGCAGTTTTGTAGGTGAAGTGAAAGCTGTGCACACAAATGAAGTGACATAAGGAATTCATTCACTACTCCCCAATGGCAGAAAAGTGTTTATGAACTTTCTCAAAAGCAAGGCTTTATCACCAGTAGTGATTTCTTGGGAAGACAAATGCCATAACCCCAAACATCCCCCCTTTCTTCTTCTTTCTCTGAGCTTTTATTGCTGAGCACAGCATCATATGGTATGGGATATCTCTTGGTCAATTTGGTTTTCTGTCCTGGCTGTGTCTCCTCTCAGTTTCTTGCTCACCCCCAGCCTCCTTGCTGGCAGAGTGGAAAAAAGAGAAAGCCTCGATGCTGTGCAAGCTCTGCTCAGCAATAGCCAAAAGATTGGTGTGCTATCAACACTATTTCAGTCACAAATCTGAAACAGAGTACCATATGGGCTGCTTTGAAGAAAAGTAACTCTGTCTCAGCCAGATGCCATACAGCCATCTAATTATTTTGTTACCTTAGATTGTTTCCAAGGAGTTAGATGAGCTATGATTTCCTGTCATTTTTTGTGCAAGTCTTTAAGTCTTAATGATAAGTTCACGGTAATAGTAATAAAAGTTCACCCTTTCAAAGCAATAAAGTAAATGGATCAAATTCACAGTTTTGCGTTGTGTCATGAGGCAGCACAGAGGGTTAGATAGAAGCTGGTGAATCTGTCTCAGAACGTAACATAGGTTGAATAGCAAAACCATTGCAGGTCTTAACAGTGACCTGAGAGTCATCTGGATAAGCACCTATTTAAAAGTTCACATGAACTCAGGACAAATTCTTCATAATTGCATGTAGCTACTCATAGCACAAAAGGGATTTATCAAACTGTTTTTATTTGGTTTGACTTGCAGTGTATTTTTTTCAGATTTAGCCAGTGCTTGTAGTTATGGCATGCTGAATAACACCTGTAAATAATTATTTCTGAAGTTACATTAAATGTCAAATTGTATCATACTTAGTGATAGAATCTTTTATAAAAGAGATCCTGAAGGCTTCTGTATGGCCTACAGTTGGACAGAGAAATACGTTACAATTATACAGAATAATGATAAAGACAAGCTAAAAGCATGGCATATGCTGTTCTGGATGGGCAGCATGATGATATTTTAATATGTCAGGATGCTGTCCACAATCTTAGATGAAGCTAACTGTATGAGACAGCCTGATACATTGTAAAACATGTCAATATTTGATCTAGTAGAGAAGGAAAAATTTATTTACCGTCAGATGTTCTCTATTTTAGCCCCTGAGCATTAAAGAAAGAGCCTGAGGAACCATTTGGGAAGCATAAGTTGATTATCATTGTTTGTCATTGTAAAAAGCAGCTTCTAATTCTGAACTTTAAGGATAAATTGCATTTAGGACACACAATTCCAGTTTAACTTAAACACTTAGAGAATTTTTTTTTTCTTTAAATGGGTTTTTTTGTTTGGTTTTTTTCATTGCAGAGGAAACTATTTTGACAGAACTGAGTTTAAAAGGAGTTGCACATATTGTTCTCCTGGCAGATGTGAGGAGCTTCTTACCTCCAACAGAAAAGAACAGGGAGAAGCAGCTGGTGAAAATAGGGGGCACTAACCTCTTAGCCTAGAACAGCATGCCTAATTGTCATCCTGTGGTAGAGATTTCAAAGTGCACATAGATGTAGAAACTGGTGCTCTCAAGAAAAAGGAAAGGAAATAAGAAATAAGGGATTGGATTTTAACTGGGCACTATGCTAAATATTTCTTTTTCTTTTTTTTTCTTTTTTTTTTTTTTAATAGTTCTGAGAAATTTGAAAGGGTTGAGATAACTCGGTGTACAGATGGCTGCAATGTCTGCTTTTGGAAGCCGACCCACGTTTCTTTTGAGTCCTCTAATTGTAAAAGCAATAATCCAGTTATGCTTCTTGGAGGAGGAATGTGAAAATAATTTCGGGGTTTTTTTTGTGTGAACCTAATTGGCATGCTATGAACAATCGATAAATTTGTGGAATAGATTTCCAAACAAAATAGCTGGCTGAAGATTATATTGGTCATGGCAGGAAATCACAGGAATGATAGAGTAAATGGAAGTCTATACTGAAATGGTAGTAAACAAAAAACACATAGTTGGACTACTTGCCCTCAGGCTATAATTATTACCTATGAGAGTTTTGTCTATTAAGCCAATAACGTAAAGGAACTCACAAATGAGAAGTCATAAAAATCCATTCTGTTTACATTTACACTACCTAAAAAGAACAAGGGGAAAAGGCTAATGGACACATAGTATTAAGCATATGCTGAATGGTGGCTTTTTACATTTGATTTCCCTCACAAGTGTTTCTTCATTAAGTGTTTTAGCTCTACTTTTTCATTAATTTAATATGAGGTAATGGATGTTGCTTTTAATACTTTTTCTACTTTGCCTTGACCACAAACTTAGGAACTCAGAAAGAGCTGGAGAGGCACAGTTTGATCTGCCCAGTATATTATTTGTCAGATATTTTTGTCCAAGGGTACAAAACTTGCAGGAGTGTTAGAGGGACAGTGTTAAGACATCTTGCATATAAATTCTTAAAAACTGTAAAAAAGAAACATTCACTGTCTATTTAGGTAGAATGTACTAGAATTTATAAATATTGTGTATTCTTTTCCTAAAATATTTGCTACTGCTGTTCCTGTGATTCTTTATGCTGTTTAAGAGTACTTCACCTCTGTTCGTAAACTGCTCAAGCCTTCTCCACATCTGGAAGTTTTTCTGCTTTTTTTTTATATGCTCTATGTGCTTAAAAACAAACAAAATTTTTTAATAGAAACATTCGACTGTGAGAAATGAATGTGAGAAATAGGAATCATTCAGCAGGCAGGAGACAAAAAGAGAAGTCAGTGAATGGGTTTTGAAGGAAATAAATGCCTAAATCAGCATGTTGAAATGTGTGGAAGCAAGAGTAAGGCAGTTTCATTTTTACCTCTCCCTAGTGTACACAAAAAAAGTCTTCATTGTCCTTTTATAGCAATTTGCAGAATCTTATTAGTCCTTTGTTATATTTTGATAAGGTAATATCAAGAAAGATAGTTTACATTTCAGGGGCTTGTGTTGTTGCTGTCCTCTAAATTCTTTCTGATTTGTCAGTATATCTGGCACCAGATGCTGATACAGTCAAGCAGGTTCTGGTGCCAAGCGGTGCTTATTATTGTAACTGAAGCCTTGTAAATTCTGAGTACAAAATGGTTTTCTTAGTGTCCTATGTAATAACATTCTTTTTCCTACATTCCCAGTGTTCAACTCCTTTACTGCACATCTTGGCTTAATTTTCATTGTCATTCTGCTATATTTTCTGTTCCATTGTAACCTCTCCTGTCTGTGAAGCAGCATAAAAAGTAATTTGTTTCATATTTGTGGGGGTTTTCTTTTTTGTTTTTGTTTTTTTTTTTTTTTTTTTTTTTTTTCCCAGTGCTACAGTTCTACTGTAGAGTTTAGTTTGTGGATTACTCAAGGTCATTTGAATTCAAATCTTACTTCCTTTCCAGTGCTTGTGGTCTTTCCCTGTGTTGGGTGATCTACAGTTTCCACAAGTGTACACCATTATTCAAGATTAATGAAATATTGTGCCAAACCCAATAAATATTCCTATGGCATCTCATTTACAGTTTCCCCTTTTCCTGCCAAATAACTGTGGATAGCTACCAAATGACTTTTTTTTTTTCCTACTAACTGAACATCAATATCATGGAAAACACTAACACTGTGGGCATTTGATGTGGACAAGTAAGATTTAACCTCTAGCCTATATCCTCTTTAAATCAGATTCTTTCAATTCTGGCTTTAAAGTATTTGAGTGAAATAACCTAATTACACTTAATGACTGTTAACCAAAACAAATAAAGCTGGTACAACTCCTAGAAAACCAAAATCAAAAGACCTCCTAGAAAAAAAAATATCAGTTTTGTTTTCTGTATTTTTACTTCTAGTCAAGTAAAAATTTGGATGTTCTTAGAAAAATGTGTGTATTAAAGTTAAAAGAGTGTGGATAAAGCCACACTAAATACCAGAGACAGTTATTAGACACTGAATGCATTGATTATATTGTAGTCATACCCTAAATAAGGATATATCAATGTAGCGAGTTGGTTTGTGTAGTAATGGCAATGTGAAATTCAGAATGAACTGCAAACTCCCCCAAACATTAAAATATGAGTTCTCTGTTTCTGTAGTTCCATACAACCATACACTGCTAACCAGTTGGCTAACACTGGAACTAAGCTGGTTCCATTACCTACGCAATTCAATCTCACCAGGCCCTGCAGCATAAGCCCAACTCGTAGAGAGAACTATGGAACTTGTGCCATGCATGGCACTCACAGAGACGCTGGTCTGATCCTACAGACCAAAATGGTTGCTACAGCTTTACAGTCTTTTTTATCTATAAAAAGTCATATGCTTTTCTGCTGCTCCAGATTCTTTTTTTGATTTCATTTTGGTTTTTGGTTGGATTTTTGTTTGTTTGTTTTTATTTTTATTTTTGTTTGTTTGTATGAGTTAATTTGAGTTCTTCTGATGTTGAAATACTACCTCTGTAGATAATAGCTGATAGTGCAGCCATTAATCCAGTGGTCTGGACTTGCTAATTAAATCCATCTGCTCTTCCTAAATTGTTGCTCCTCCTAAAGTTAGGAAAGCAGGAGTGAAGTAAGCAAGCTGTAGCAATTCCAGTTTCTTCTTGGTGTGGTGGTAGGCACATCAGTGCTATTGCTGTGGTTAATGCAAGACTTCCCTTAGAGTTTGACTAACGGAAGCTAAAAATAATGGATTTATTTGTTCATAGGTTATGCCCATGACCTTCATCACTCTGTTGCAGTTTCTGGAGGAGAAAATATATTTTATTATTTTTGCTCTCATCCCCTTCAGAAATTTTTGGGTGGTTTCAGGGAGAGGTCTTAATGAACTTTCAACTTTACAACTCTTTTGAGCAGGAAATGGCAGAAGGAGAGAAATGCAACTGAGGAGACTTTAACAAAGCTGCTCATAGAAACAAAAGGAAAGTAATATCTGTTTTAAGATATAATAGAACAATATTATGTTGAGACCTCAGTCTTGTAGGTATTTACATATGTGATCAGGATATCAGTATATAGCTCATATGCTCCTGCTCATAGTCTCCAGCTGAACCCTTTGCCAGAATGAATTCTCAAATCATATAGGCATGAGTTTGAATAGCAGAAAATTTTCTCACCTAATGTACTTAATTTTCAGGTTCCATGAATAAAATGTGATTTGAAAAGCAGCTTTCAAAATTCAAAAATACTGCATAAATGTGTTTCTGTATTTTTTTGTTATTTCATCATATGCTTCGTTATATGCTATTTCTTCTGTATGCTTCTCTGTTTTATACTTCATGATCTACTGAAATAAACACCTAAGATTTATTCAAAGGAATGAAAAATACCCACTTTGTTTCATAAAAAGAAAATACGCAAAGATTTCCTCATATTTTTCATAATGATAATTTTCAGTTACTTACTTTTTCCACCTTACTTCTCATGTTTATATGTATCCTTAGATTGATTAATTTTATTGTTACTCCATTTGATTGTATAATACCTTTACTACTTCTATTAAAGTGTAATATTTTTAGATCAATTGAAGCAGTTAAAATGAAATGGCCAACAACTAGAAAACATTCAAAGACCAGAAGAAAAGCTATTTTGAAAAAAATTTATTTGCCATATTGGTATTATTTACTGATTTACATTTTTTCAATTGAGCATAAAGTAAAATTCAGAGTAAAAGTAAGATAATTAAGGCAACAGAATTAAAATTAGAAAATTACTAATCAGAAAAAATAATTTGTAAAATAAAGTTGTATTATGCTAGACCATTAAAGGCTTGCTTTTCAGGCAGATGAATAAAGACAATTCTCACAACAATCAGAGAAGAGCAGTGGGTGATTAGTGCCTCTAAAGCTAACTCCTGCAGGCTAGACCAGATCCATGTTGTTAGGATGAGAGAATTGGAAAAGAAAAAATATTCAGAGTTGGAGGAAATGTTTACTCCAGAGGGCTGTACCCGTCATCTGCTGTGTATCCCATCTACATATGATTTTATTGAAGGAAACCTCACAGTGAATATTTTCTAATATATTTTACTTTATAACATTTTTTTTAAAAAAGGTTTTTGGAGCACAGCCCGATATAGGGATTAGATTTTAAAGTGTTTGCTGTATGGAACTGGGACTAGTTTAAATTTTCAGACTGGGGATGTAAAAATTGCTTCTTTCTGTTAGCTGACGAAGTAGTTCAGTATGCTGGAGCTGTTCCTTAGGGAGGAAAAAGAAGCAAGTGCAGACTCCTGGCTGGAGCCCAGCTGCCTGTTAGAGTTCCAGAGCTTGTCCTGATTCACTTCTATTTGTTCTTTTCTCACTTGTTCATTCATATCCTTTCCACTGAATCATGAAACAAGAAACTGTGAAATCTTTGGTTCAGTGGATTTTAGTATACTTTTGGATCTCTAGGCATACTGTGATTAAATGTAGTTGACAGTGGTTTTAATACCGTGTTTCCTTAGTGGTTTTTTCTAATGTGTTCAGTAGTAGGTGGCAGATTTTTTGTCTCTAGAAACACTGAATTGAAACACTATCCCTGATATTACCAACTATTTTCCCCAATTACTATCACTATAAAATAAATACAAATATATAAAAATAAATACTTCCACATACATTTCATAAAGTATTTATAAACAAGCTGTACAAAATAAATATTTTAAAATCTATTTTATAAACTAGATTTGTAACATAAAAACAGTAGATCAGTTTTTGTGCTGCAAACTTATTTATTTCTTGTATGTCTGTAACAGTAGTCCACAGAATTTGATCTGTTGCTGGTTGTGGCATAATGAGGCATGGACCTATAAAACATTGGATCTGTCTGAATCTAAAAAATAATTCCTTGGCATTATGACAAAATTTTGAATTTAGCACCTGAAACAATACATGTTCTGAAAGAGCAAGTACATAGGTTTGATCTCGTAAAATAGAAAAAAATAGAAAACAGAAAACAGAAAAAAAAAGTTTTCTTAATTTTATGTTTACAAATGAAATACATGTATAAATATATGGAAAGTAGTAAGGAAATAGTACACTGTTAAGATAGGAAGGAAGTCTGGATGGCTGGTATTTCAAGCCCTAGCTCCAACAGGTTTCCGAAGTCTGATCATGTCTTCATGCATTATCCTTCTTCTGGACTCTCTAGCAAATTTAGAAGTGCCTAAGTACATATGGGTATAAGAGAGAATAAAATAGTGTAATACTGCTTCTGCTTCCTCCAAGCAAATTACATTTACAGTCATATTATACGCACTCCGCCTTAGAGGTCTGAGTCAGAATGTCTAACTTTTGACACTTACTACCCCTGTCTATCTATAATTTTGTTGCTGCTGAGCAGTATAATTGCTCATGCAGTAGTTACTGGGTCAGTGCAAGATGAAGCCCAAATATTAAAAAATCACTGCTCTTTGGCCTCACTATACCAGGCTGTAAACTGCAGCTATTAGCAGCTGCCTCATAAACAGTCTTCATTTTCCTGGTGTCAGAGGAGATATGTGTGAGGAGGCAGTAAGGTGGACAGCTGAGGCAAAGATCACTGCTATTTGTCTCCAGGAAAGCTGCTCTTTGTCTTGCACCAGAAGCCCTCAGTTCAAACTCACATCCAGTTGGAAGCCTTTGCATGTTACTTCTTAGATTGGTCAACTGATTTTTAGCAAATGTATTAGCCACGCACACATAAAAAAATGTACACAGAAAGTCTGAAAGAAGGTAGAAAGCAACAAGTTTGTGGCCATAGAATAAACCTTTCTGTTTATCCCTCCAGAAGGTGCTTAGTCCCCAGTGCAGGGAATCACCTTTCTTCCCTTCCACATCCATTTAGCTCCCATGTAATATCTAACTTAGCTCATGTCTAATGTGGCTTGCATATCACTTTAAATTTGACTACGAACATTTAGTTATAACACATCAGCCCATCCTGATCTGATGAATTCAAGTTAGTGTTAGTAACAGTTTTCTAGGTTTGATTCAAAGACATTGAAATCTAAAACATCAGAACTGTCCAAGATATTTAGATTTGGATTGTTTGTTTGGTTTTTGTTCTTGTTTTTTTTCCCCAGAGTGAGTGGGACATTATAAGAAATTTCAAGTGCTCTTTGCTCTTGGAAGGCTCTAGAGGTCCTCTGAGGAATTCAAAGAATCCCTTGGTTACTGAAATAAACTCTCCCTTCAAAACTTCAGGGAGTTTAATTAGTACTCCTTTCTTTGTTCCTGGTTTGCAACAAAGACTCTTTGTCAGTTTTGGGTTAAACCATTAATGAAAAGGGTGTGTTAATTAAGCAACTTGCTTATTTCTAATTGGCAAAAGTACTCTAGCTCTCCCGAGACTTACAGCTAAGCACTGCAACATCTGCTAAGAGATACTCATGAGCTGGTGAGAGATGTCATAGAAAATATTAAACCATCCAGGAGAAGTAGCGATAATGACAATCTTGTGTGGGGAATGCTTCACAAGAGGCAAAACATAGATATTTATATTCTCAAGAGGCTTTCTTTTTCTCTCTTTTTTTTTTCTCTTTTTCTTTTTTCTTTTTTTTCTTTTTTTTTTTTTTATTTCTCTTTCTCTTTTTGCTTTTTTCTTTCTTCACAGTATGCAATTTGCATGACTACAGTTACAGCTAAAAGCCATTATTTGGAGGGACAATTTGCAAGATGGTTTGAAATTCTGAGGTTCTATTGCAGCATACAGAAACAAAATTCAGCTCTTTTTTTTTAATTTTTATTTATTTTGAGTTTTTTTTTTTGGGGGGGGGTGTTGTTTTTTTTTTTTAATCTTATTCTGAATGCCATTGATTGAGAGAAAAGGAGAACAACACCCGAATAAAAACAGCTTCTGAGATGGAATGTAATGATTTCACACACCAAACTGGCAGCATTGCCTCTTTCAAGACAGGATTTTTAATGGGAAGTCCTATGATAGTCTCCTCAATTTAGTTTGTTCCATATGAAGACCAACAGTTGCGTTGACAGAATTCCATAAAATCATTCTATCACAATATGTAATGTCAGGTTGAAGAAAAATATGAGATTCTATGTTTTAGTTTACAGTTTTTTGAAGAAAAAAAGAGTTACCTGTTACCTCTGAGCAACACTGCCTAAGCTGCTACCTTAGAAACACATTAAATGTTTTACATGTACTTTTTTTTACCTGCAGGTGGTTATTACAACTTCAATACTGATAATTTCATTATCTTGCATATATAAATCAGTTGAAGAATAATATTTATAAAATGTATTGAAGAATCATATTTTTACATCAGTAGTTTATTGTACACATATTGTGTACACATATTGAAACATATTGTAGTGAATTAATAAAAAGCTGAAGTTCATAAAAATCCAGTTTGAATTTGGGTTTATCACTTATTTATATATGCTACTCTATGCTGGTCATTTGCTGTTTAACTGAAAAAATAAGTAATTTTAATTTGGATTTGGAAGGATTTATTTTATTTTAAGTATTTCATATACCTTAATGGAAACATGAGTACTGAGAACTGTACTTGTTCTGTTGTTTGTTTTTTGACAAGGTCTTGGAGATATGCAGGAGTCTGGGAAATAAAGGGGTGAAGGGGGGTGTGTATATGTGTGTGTGTGTGTAATGGACATAGTTTTGAAATCCAGACAGTTGTCTTTATTCTGTCAGCTGCACAGCAGCACAGGGAGAGGTGATTTTAAAAAATGTAGTTTTTTCTGTTAAATATCCAAGGAATCTGGAATTGGCCAGTATGTGTTGCTTATCCAGGGATAGAACATGGATGATCAACACTGCTTCTTGTCTTAGATTCTAAAAATATTTTGAAGACTTAATTGTGAGAAAATATTGATGGGTTTGTCTCGTCTGCATTTTTCCACTGCTGTCAGAATGTCAGTAACTTTCTCTCCACTTCCTTGGATTGTAGTGCAGAAGCATTTTTTAAATGTAAGAAATTGTCTGGTCTCCGTTTTGGTAATCTCAATCATGTGAGAAAATGGATGAAGTAATCTTTAGAATAGATTTTCTATCTAGGATTTGAGGTATTATTGTTTGGTTACTCTAGAATTATTGTATTAGAATATATTTTTATTTTTTCTTGACCTATCCTGAAAGAAGATCTCAGCAAGGTCTGCGTGGGTGATGATCTGGGTAGGAAAGAGCTGTCAAAAAAAGCTTGAAAATGAGGCGTAGAATTTATAGTAGTGTGAGAAAGCAAATGTCCTTGTTCAGAAGTGGATGTCTAAATGACTTTGAATTCTTTGTTTACTTCCTATGTTTGATAGAGTGAAATTTGAAGAAAACCACATTTATTTACCCAGAACTATTTCCTTCTTAGTAAGAAACTTGAAATTGATTTTTACTTGACACACTTCTTCTCTGAAGTAATATAAAAACTGTATGTATTAAATGTATACAGAGGCTTTGTGGCTCATCAGGGTACCATGACATTCCAGTGTATTGATTTTGTGGTGTTAAAAGGTGACATATTCGGTGTTAACGAGCCATCAGAGTCTTGGGATTTGAACGGTACATGGTAAGAAGCACTGACTTTCCTGTAACATGACAGGCTTTCTAAAGCAGTGGAAGCAACTTTAGTCTTACACAGTTCCTCATGAGTAAACTTCAAAGATAAATAAGATTTTTGTATAATCAGAAAATCTTAAAAATAATTCAGAAAACTATAGTATTTATTGACCTGTAACAGCCAAAACCTTTCTGCAGTTTGTCATCCGTAAAATTTTTTGACATCCAGAATTTAGAATTCACTCTTGAAAGGAATATTTTGTTTTATACTGTGGTTGTTTTTTTGTTGCATTTTTTCTTCCTGCAAAATGTAATCTATACCCTAGTTTTATTTTGGCATAAAGGGTTTGTTTGCATTTCATGTAAAGTCTGTTCTCTTTATATTGTGGGCTAAAGGCACATAAATGTAAAGTTGCTGCAGTTGTGTGTCAACCTTGCAGGCTATCAAATGCTGACCGAACGAGCATGTGGACTAGAGAGGGTTAAATCTGATCATCTTATGTTTTGCTGTCTTTCAGGTGACGTGTGCTTTTTAATGTTAATGACCTAGAGTGCTTTCTTTGGAAATAGAATTTTGATTATTTTTGATTGTATAGTGTTGATTATAATTATTGTGTAAAAAAAAAAAATCAGCAAAGTCAAAAAAAGTGAGCTAATTCTAGATATCTTTGGAAACTAATCATAGGAGTAGCAGATTTATGGATTTAAAAGAGTCTATAAGGACTTAAATTCCAGATTTTTACATGTTCTTTCTGGTTTGTGTGTCTGAATACTAGTCGTCCTGCAAAAAAAAAATAGAATGTATTTTATAACATATGTTTGCTCTGTTTTCTAACAACATAAGTATTTTGCTTAAGCAGATTTGCTAGGAAGTGACAGCTCTGAAAAATTGGACACAGTGGCTGGTAGAAGTGTTTCAGTTCCAGGCAATCTAAATAGTGTAGAAGGGAGAAAATGAAATACCACCATATTTTTAAAGATGACAGTTTTGTCAAAGATTCTTTTTCACTCCTCAACTTGAAACAAATTGAGTAAATCAAGTAGATCTAAAATATCTGCGCTCATTGAAGATACAACACCTTCTTAGTTCCTTTTATTTTTAGCTTCCCTCCCTCTGTCCTTACAAGCATAAGGGAGAACAATGACTTAATAACTGTAAAAGCACTGTGAGGAGCATAATTCTTCTGGTTCAGTTGTTACCTCTAAACAGTTTTTGATCCTAACAGGCTTTCATGAAACACAGTTATATAGAGGTAGTCTAAATAAAATATGGTAAAATTAAACTAATATCAAGTTTTATATTCTTCATAGTTATATTTTGCAAATCAGTGTAGAAGAATATTTTGGTCAGATCTGATTTTCTTAACATTCAGTTTCATGGGTTCCTGCTGAACTACTGTGCATCAGGAATCAGGAGGCTGACCTGGCCAGCTTCTTTCAATCTTTTTTGAAGATTAGCAAGTATCCACAAAGACATTTTTTATAAAGACTGACTTTAAAAGGGGGAAAGGGAGAAGAGTTTATTGAACACAGCTCTCCCTACTTGAGCAGATATAATTGCTCATGATGAAATTCCTGTTCATCCCAGTAGCAGTATGGTAAATGTTCAGTATATGCTTCTCTTCTGCTCCTTTTAGATGTGGCACCAGACTTGATGCAAGCGTATGTTCCCTTCACATTTCATTCAAAAGAGAAATAATTTGCAGAAAGACTTTACTGATATTTAAAGTTTGGTGGAGCCCACTACCCACAAAGTAAAATCTAGCCCGTTGCAGTACCCACAGTCTGGGTAGATACTGACAAAGAGACACCAGGGTTCCTCCTGCTGCTGTTTTCCTTGTGTTCCACAATGAATTGGTTTTATTTGGCAGTCTGCTACAACAAAGAGCTTAGCTACTGTATTATACTAAAACCTGTCATAGATATTTTCCTTCTTCTTAGTCCCGTTTACAATATAACAAAATGAATCTGCATTATTTTAAATGTAGGAGACCCAAGTAAAAAATCTACAGCCTTGGATTTCTTAAGTTCCTGCATGATACACAAAAGGGGGTTAAGTATTTTCCATTCTTCAAAGCAGAGGGATTTTATGAACCTACACCATGTATTTGTTTCTAGAAAAGTCAGAAGTTGGAGAGTAAACACTAATGTTTTTTTTTCCCTGGTACGTGACATGAAGGCTTTAAGAAAAAGACTGCAAAGGTTTCATTTTCTTGAAGAGGCTAAGTCATTCTTTAGAAATTTCTCCACAAAATTTTCTGTTTGTGGGTATCCTGATTACCAAAGGAGGACTCAAATTACAAGAAATAACTACTGAAAAGGAATTGGGAAAAAGGTTATGCAAATTTTAAGATGAAATCAGCTCAGGACTCTTGCTATTTGAAGAAAGAGAGAAGCTTTTCATATGTAAGATGTTCTACAGTAATGCAGAAAACCAGTTAAAATATATGTATATGAAGTATGCACCCATTTTTAATTTCTGAGTCATCATTCTATTTGAAATAGAAACCCCCACAAATAAATATCTAGAATTGTAACCTTGGCTGGTGTACTCTGCTTGCCTGCTAAGCTAGGAACAGTTTCAATGGTGTACATGTGTCTCCAGAAACTTATCTGGAAAAACATTTTCTGTTGTTTATCCCCCCACCAAGACAGGGAGTAGCAGTTCTAACCTGTCTTACTACTGAGTACTACAGCTGGTAATAGGCTGAGTAGGGGCAGCTGTGTAAAAATAAACTGGACTGTGGTTCTGTAACTTACCTTGACAGAGCAAAGTCTTTTCCCTGTGTGCACACACTGCATATTAGATGTAATGTAATGTAAAAGAAGCAGAGACACATTTAAAACTGATTTTGGGTCCTACAATAAACATTTTGCTACTTCACTGGGAAAAAAGTGCTCTTTATTTTTGATCAAAAATAAGAAGAAAGACTCAGCCCAAAACTCTAAACTAAACTATAACTAAGGGTTATAGTGTTAATTTTGTGCAAATATTAATAATGTGCAAATCTGTACATAAATTAATTTGCTGTGAGGAATTAATGAACAAAAGGATTACTAGTCATCTAATATAAGTAAAATATAATACATAAATAAAATAATAAAATATAATAAAACAGTAAGTATGTTATGTTTGGCTCACCAGAGCACAGTCTAATGTGAGGTAATTTAACTCACAAATATTTGCATGCAACTTTCATTGCATTCCATTGCTCATCTACTTTCAGATGTGTACTCTTAGTAAAATAGTCTAATTTGAATACATGACATAATTTCACATGTATAACTACTGTCAAATCTAGCTTAATTTTCATCATTTTAGGTTAAATTTAAAAGAATGTCTAAGAAATTAAAGGTCACTTCATTAGCTGCTTATTTTTTCTTTTTTTTTTTCTTCATTCTACATCATATATTAAAGATGAAAATAACTTCTCTATTTCCATTAACAAAAAATGAATAGAGAAGAAAAAGCAATTATTTGCAGAATGTAAAAACCTTATGATAATTTGACAGACTTTAATTAAACCAATCTACGCCTCTGTGCTCATAAGACACAATATAAAATAAGCTCTTATTTGTTAGGAAACACCATACTCCTCATTGATAAAGGACTTTGCAACTGATTTAGAAGCATGGAATTTATGTTTCCTTTCAAAGGGAAGACATAGATACAAAAAAACCCCTCTTGCCTTGAACTTATTTTTAAGTAAGTGAACAATTGACAGTAAAAACAGGTTTATAGTTTTAGTACAACAATTTAGCATTTTGCATACATATAGTATCTAAGAATCTTCATAAATTTGGTTTATCATTATGATGCTTCCATAACGTTGATTACACAGATGAATTTACAGACTAAATTTTACAATCCTTTTGACTAGAACTTGGAGGCACACTGAAGAATCATTCTGGAATTTTATGTTTTGTCCACTGAACAACATTTGCCTTTAATGAATCTTGCCTTGTTTTATGAATCTGTATTTTCTGTGATCTGTTCAAACAGTGGATTCAACCTATGCCTATTATGATGTTTCTTTTCAAATGGCTGATAGAGTGGTAGCAGCACTTTCTTTTGTCTTCTGACATTTTTTCTGAGTTTCTTTTTTTTGGTCCCTGCGGGTTTGTTTTTGTTTTTTTTTTACTACAACATCCCTACAAGAAGGAGTCCTGCTGTGATCAGTGAGTTCTCTAGGGTGAGAGTGATACTTAGTTGTACTTTGGAATTTGATATAAAGGCTGGTAGGTCTGTCATAGCCATTTCCTGCCTAAGGGTCCTGTATAAAACAGTTAAATCTAACTCCCTCACATCTTTCCCTCTCACTGCTTTCCATAACTTTTTCTTTTAGTTTTGGCTGCTCTATGAGTCTCTACCTGTAGAGCCCTACTGTGCCTTTGGCATAATCCTCTTTGCTGCCTGATGGATGGAGATCTATCCACCCAGGAAAGAGCAGCAGGTATCCTGCTGCTAAGGCAGATTCCTGCTCCACACAGCATTAGTGCATTTTTTTCCTCTGTAGTCAATTTTAAGATTGACTACAGAGAGATTAAATGCCCCTCTCAAGCAAGGGCAGGCAGGGCTGCTGGGGGCTGAGGCAAGAGAAGCCACTGAAGCCTGTTGTGCTCTAGGTATAGTAGGAGTGTCTATACTGAACAGGGATTTCTGTTCCAGGGTCCCTAAAGGCCTGAAGTGTAAAGCTTTCCTCTGAAGACTGTTGTGCTGATGAGGTGAAAAGTAATACTTAGCAAAATGAGCAATAAATATATCAGCTTACTATTTCTGCCACATCATAAGGGTCTGTTTAAGATAAATCTACAAAGTATTTAATTCCATGAATAATGCTTCTCCCTCTCACAGACATTTCACTAGAAGTTCTCTTTGGCCCTATTTGTGCAAATGGAAACCTTAGTAAGCAAAAGATTTAACTGACAGATACCACTTCATGCAGATCATACATTACTCAGTGATTAAAAAAGTCCTCTCTAAGACAACACATATTAATGCCTCTAAAAAAAAAGTTGCATTAGATCCCCCCCATATTTGTCATTCACATCAATTTTTTGTACATTAGACACTGAAGTCTTGCCATTTTTAATTTTCTTTCTGTCTTGGTGAGTAGAGTATGATGGCTGGAGAAATTATAAACAAATGTAATACTGCGTTTGAAGTGACAAAGGATCACTAGCAGAGAACATAGATATTTTCCCTCTAGACATTAATTCTGGGACTTGGAAAAGTATAAACCCTGTTCAGTCAATGCACTTTATTCCCTTCAGCATTGGCCTTCAGTAGCAGGAATAGACAATTTTAGCACCATGCACAGGTAGGAGGAAGGTGGGGAAGGTGATACGGAAATACTCCTCATGTACATGTCTATGATGTAAAATATCTCAAACACCTTCTCAGAAACTCAGATGCACAGCTGTTTTTCTGTGTACAGGCATGAGAAGATTTTTTTTTTTTTTTAATGAAATAAAGTACAAGACTGGGAAATAACAATGAATGTGAAAAGGGGGGAGAAGGGAATTTAGGTAATCAGAGAGATGTACCGAGGTGCGGTCATTATCAGGATAAAGGGCTGACAAATGTCAGCTGAGGTAGACAACACTAAAGGAATGATTAAAAGAGAACTTTTTTAAGCTATAAGAGCAGGAGACAAGCAGTACAATTATTACACTTAGAAGTGAAAGATAATGTATATGTAATAAAGAAATGGAATTAAAACTTTGCCTTAGTTTTAAACAAAGGTAGCAATGTTGTACATGGGAGGTAAAAGCTGAAGTGTCTGAGATAAAAGGAAAACCTGGATTCTGATGTATGTAAGTCAAATAGGAATATATAGATGTCATCACAGAATTCTGAGTGATATAGAAGAAAGCATCCCATGTCTTCTTTTAAATAATTCTGTTAGGGGAAAAAAAAAAGGTGCTGTTTTGTTGCAGAAGAGCAAATGCGGTATTTATATTTAAGCAGATGGAGAAGATGGAAAAGGAGGGATAAAGGTCTAAAAATATGACCTCATTTTTTTATCAAAAGTAGAGCAGAGTTTATATGAAAAAAAATTGAGTTACTGACATAAAGAAAGAGGGAAGATGGGATAAAATGGAAATTGAAAATGCCTTCACTGAAAGGAGTTCATACAAAGCAATCTGATAACTTTCTTTGAAAAGATAACCAATTTTCTAGATAAAGAAAATTTAGTAATCTCTCTCCCTGGACTTCAGCAAGCAGTTGATACTGTGCCATCTGGGAAATTATTTGTGCACCTGTGGAAGATGGGCATTACTAGAGGAATTAGAAATATGTAAGAAATTCACTAAAATGAGATGACAGCTGATGTTGTTGCAGAGGTAAGCATTATAAAAAGTTACTTGAGTCAAGCATCAGTCTTATGACTGCTTTTGCTTTTTATTTTAACCTTCATGCACACAGTGCAAATGTAATAAGGAAACTTGATTATGAAATAAATATGATGAACATCATGAGTTTGGGTGAGGATTAGACTGTACTAGATGAAGGACTAGAAAACATTTCAAACTGTAGGAATTAAAACAAAACTAACCAACTCAAAACAATAGCCAAACCAAGACAAGTTGTAAATTCAGTTAGGAAATCATGAGATGAAAGCAGTAGAACACAAGAAGAATTTATTAAATTAGGCAGAGTTACTAGAAGCAGCAGTGTGACATGAGTAGATTTGTTTCTGCAACATGAGGATGCATCAAGTTGAGAGATGCTGTGAAAGAAACAGACATAGCCATGCCATTTGAGAAGTCCTTCATGAGGCTTCATCTGAAAAATCATTTTATTATTCTGGTCAACCATTTTCAGGAAGAATTAAGCTTACTTTTAGACCTTCAGAAAGAGCAGTTTAATAACCATGGAACATAGACTTAGCTGTGCAAAGGATGACTAAAAGGGCTTTGCTTATTCAGACTTAACGGCTCTGAGAGACATGCTGTGGCAGGCCAAAATTGGATGGCAGAAGCTGTTGCTATCCTCAAGGCATGAATACTTGAACCTCCTTTGAATCACTTTATGAACCACTGCTTTGTATATTAGGGTAAGCCAAAACTGGAATTCTCTTACTTTAATACACCCAGCTGAAGACTGCAATAGTACATGAGCTCATTCATAGGCATATCATATAACCCTGCCCTGAAGGCTTTAGTGCCCATCAGAAGGGTCGAGCAGATGGATGAGGGTGGTAACTATTCCTGCCATCTGTTTTTAAGCCACTGCTTCGTTTACCTCAGAGTCCTAAGAAAGTAAGTGGGGAGAAGATGTGATTGCTTTTCATAAATATAATAAGAATAAATATCAGCAGAAAGTATTAAAGGACAATGTTGTTATAATAGCAGCTCTATACCATTATGTGTTTAGTTTAGATATTGAAAAAAAAAAAAGATTTTAACCCTCTGAGGTTGAGGTAAAAATGTCTTGCTAATTTTGAAATGGAACTTCATCAGTTTAGAATTATAGAGTTGTACAGATATTTTCCTACTATTATGTTTGTGTACTCCTACGAAGAGGGAAATAGAAACAACAAAAACAAAACGTGGGCCATGCTTTTATTGCCTTAGTTTCTTAACGATGGATTAAACTATAAGTAGCATTATCTACACCGAGATCAACTTAGGTTCTGTAAGCTGTTTAAAGGGCAGCAGAAACCTCGCACTGTGAGGTTTGCGGCATCAGAGGCATCTAAGGATATCAGTACTTGCGCTTCTGTTTTACTTTGAACCTTTTTTCCTTACTCAGCTTTTAAGGAGGTCCAAATGTTTCTGGCTTAAGATTGTAATAAATAACTTAAATAGATATAATTTTTATTACTATAGTGCTTCCAAATGCATTAGTTCAGTAGAGAAAGGTGGCAGAGTTTTCATAAATGTATTACATAAGTCGAATGCAAACTATATGGAAGTTTGCATTATTGAGACTGTTTAGGTAGATTAATTCTATGTTATTCCCCTCTGTGCTCTGAGAAAACTGTTAGCAATTTATATTTCTGAACGTCATCTACCTGAAATAAGTGAATGCATATGTGAAGATAGAACAATAATATCTTTCTAGTGGATTGTAATGAAGACAGTTCTGTGTCTAACAGTCCAGGAATGGCAAGGCATTGTCGTAAATAGCATTAAATATGCAATTTTTCTCATTATTATACTGCCTGTGTGAGAGTTAAACGGGTTATTTTATATTTTCATTCCTACCTGCTACTAATAGAAGATATATGTTTATTATTATTGACAGCATTTTGGGATTGTTTAGGAAGAACTGGTTCATAAGCATTTAAGTTTATGGTTTAGTTTCTTTTATTTTTAACTTATAAATTCTTTACTTTGTGGGGGTGAATTAATTAATTGCAAGTCAGGGGCATGGACAGTTTTTCCATCTCTAACTACTGTCTTTATGAACCAGCAATCCTCTAGTGTTTAACATGAAGACTGGTCAATATGTCACCATATTGCTGCAAAGTGTGACTATGAAAAGAACATAATCCTAATAGTAGGAAGTGGACAGATTCCTAAATGTTCAAAATTCATTCATAAGCCTAGTGTGAGCAGGAAATCAATAAACCAGAGAGTTTGTAAAGATAATGAATGATACATGTTTATCCATTTTCTGCTTGTAATGGTTAAAATTATTTTTTTTGGGGGGGGAGGGGTGGTTTGATAAGAACTAGAAAGCTTAGTTTTGATGGACTTTATTTATCTAACCTGCAGGAGTCAGCAGGAGTTACAGAATAAAAATATGCCAAATCAAATTTAACGAGAATACATACAGTCATGTTAAACTGTGTACTAACTCTAGGTGTGTTACCCCTTTAAACTGATTTCTTTAACTTCTTTTTCTTTAAGACTTCATTATCAGAATTATTAAGTTGTTATATTAAATCAGACCATGTCTGTTACAGAAATTCTAATTACCAAAAGCTATGTATCTCTTTGTGATCATATGTAGCAGTCCTCATTCATTTCTTACTCAGAAAAACTGTTCATGAGTTGGAATTTGCTTAGTTTTTTACCCTATTTATGGCCTTTAATGATTCATAAGTACTGTACAAATATCACAACATAAAGATATTGAATATTTTATTTACTGTCTAATTTTCTCCTAATAATATAGGAATTGCCTTTCCTTATACAGCATGTATATTCTAAGGAAATATACTTAATACACTTCCTATAGTTCCCCATATCGTATTTTGGTTTCTGCTACAAACTGAAGTTATGTGTATAAAAGAAGTTTAAAAATAGGTTAGAAGCATCTTGTGAAATGTAACAGGAAATCTATGGAGATATATTTTTATCTGGCATTTGCTGTAGTGGGCAAAAATGAGCATGTTGTGCCTTTCAGTTCCATTTAAGAATTGTTGAATCTTGCAGAAACTTGTAATGTGTCACATTTTTAGTCATACACACATCAATCAGATCAATATATAATAAATATTGCAGTCATATTTACAGACACGGATGCTAAGAATAAAGTGGAATGAGTGGCAAAAAAATTACAAAAAGGTGCTTGCAGAAGTTAATCGTTCTGAGTTTGTAGCAATATGTTTTGGCTGTGATCATCTATACTCTGCTGAAGTGTGATTTCTCACTTATTTAATGAAAAATAGTTACATATAGTAGCAAACATATATCACTAACACTAACAGGTCACTTCCCAATGGCAATGAATGTTTAAGTTAAGGAAAAACGAGAAGAGATATAAATACCCATGAATAAATTTGAGGTTGTAATTACACTAATTTTTATATACTGCAGCACTGAAATTCTGGAAGTGATATCCCCATGAAATATTCATGTCAGAGTATTGTAGCCTATCAAGAAAATATGTGAGATTTTGCCTCTGATAAGCAGAAAGTGGACCCAGTATGTAATAAGAAACTTCTTGGCCTGTGTTTTAGTCTTATGGACTGGATTAGTGGAGAGCTGCAAAGCATCTTGCACATGAAAACTGAGGGAGTGACTCTCAAGTCTTCATTTCTCTCTGGTGTATTTGCATTTTTGTGCTAGGAAATAGGAGGAACAAGACATTAATATCAATTTGCTGGAAATTTCAGCTGCCAGAAAGGTGGGGAAGACAGTACCTAATTTAAGAGAAATTTAGAGGAGAGAATTTTCTATTTTTTTTTTTCCATTATTATGAATGGATGCATCTACATTAAGGACACAGAGAATGGGAATGTGTTTTGGGTATGAATTTGTCTTGAGTCTATATCTGGATTTCCACTGTTCATATTTTTCAGCACCACTGAGCATGTTGAAGCATTGTTTTCTCCATCATTGTCTTCAAGTTGTCATGTGGTGCATCGCAGTTGCAGTGCAGATGCAAAGCCTTCCACCAGTTTGCCCCCCATACCTGGATAGTGCATGCCAGAGATTGGCAGGTGATTAAAACTTTTTTGCTCATGAAGATGTAATATAGAGATGCACAACAAACTGCACTGTTGTTCCTCCCTTTTTATGCTGCATCAGGTATACTGCAGGTAACAGACACACACACACTGAGACCGCCGTGATTATCTGACACCTAAGGATCTAATATATTGTATTTTCAATAAAAAGATTCAACATTTTGTCTCGTATGTGCCAGGCAGTTGGTTTTGCTTGTATTGATTTGTGATTTGATTTGTTAACTGAAAAAATGAGTATCTGTCATAGAAGAGAGCTCTAATTATGGAAGAAATGTTGCATCTATAAACCTTTTTGACCTCAGAAATATCTTACAAATGTACCAAAATGTTGACAATTGTGTTTGTATCTTTGAGAAAGGTACTTAAAATACGTTAGCAGATAACCTCTTGATAGCATGCTGCATCCTTAAAGTTATAAAAGCTTCTTTTTTATATCTATATGAATTTGAATAACTGTTGAAGTTAGCAACTTTGAGGTACTCATGGAACTGGAAAGATAAATAGAGAGATAGATTGATGAAAACGGATTGGTAGGTGTTTTGTTAATGATTGGTTTAGGTCAGTTTAGTGGGTTTGCTGTTTCGTCTAGCTCAGACAGTGTAAACTGAACAAAGAGATTTGTATATCATTGGATTGATGATGATGAAGAATTTTACTGAGGTGTAAATATATTCTGCAACTAAAGCAGAATGTTTTGCTTGCTTGTCCCAGATAGCTTCCTGTAAGATCATATTTAGATTGAGGAACAGACGTTACTTACTTGAGGACACTTGGGAGTCTTTTATGGATTATTTTCATAGAGTAAAAGCTGCTTTATAGAGATGCTTGACATTGCTATCCTACATTTGTGTAATTTTCTTTTAACTTTACATATGTGTAATAGATTAGAATAAATGATTAATTAAAATAAGGATGTAGTAGTCAGTGATGTAAAATAAATAGAAATTATTCATAATACAGGAGTACAGGAAAAGCTGAAAAGACTGATGAATGCCAACCAAACATGTTATGTAACCAACAATAATGGGTTAATATTTTTTTGTGTGGATGACCCATTTATGAGTGATATTTTAAGGGCTCTTTTTGAAGAATATATTGGACAGAAAACTTCACTGTTTATCAGTAGATGTGCATGTGTCTTTAGTGTTTCATTTCCTTCCTTGTTTGATGAAAAATCTTGATCAAACTGATTCAAAGGAAGAAGGTTCTCCCCTAGTTCTCCATTTTCTTTATGTCCACCTGTTGCATTCCACATTAAGCTATAAACTGCCCAGAGCAGTTACATTTTTTATTTAAGACTTTTTAAAAGCCTTTTGGTTCATTATAACCTCTAATTAGCATCCAAAAAAAGTCACACACTCTTCTCTAAGATAAATTCTGTTTAATTTAGTGAGAAAATAAGATATTTTGGCAAAAGGTTTTTACAGAAGTAAAATACAACCAAGAAAAAAGCATTTCACTAAAACATTCAGCACAAAGACCCATTCCACAAGAAACACCCACTAAAACAATCCATATACCAGCTTTAGTAAAACACAGTTCTTTGGTTTTAAGTTACCCACAAGAAAAAAGAAAAAAGAAAAAAAACCAACAGAGTAATAGAGGTAAAGAAAGAGAGAAGGAAAGAAGGAAAGAAGAGAATAGTTACCGACAAGACTCAATGATTCACATGATGCCAGCTGGAGAGGAAGAAGAGGGGAAGAGAACAGACCATGTGGAGTCTTGTGTATTTGTAGAGTTCAGTTTTCCCTCCCAGGCAGGATATCCTGTCAGCACCTTCCATGCCAGAGTGAGTTGTGCTGTAGCCACTCCCAGGCTGCAGGAGCATGGTGTGGGTGGGCTACCAGGCAGGTCTGCCTTGACTGACAGCCCAGCTACAGACCTTCAGCTCTGCCCTGTGCTCTACCATAGACGTGCAGGTCCAGGCGCAGCCCTTGCCCACATGCACACACACACACAGAGTGACTTGGTTCCAACCCATATCAATAACTCAGTGAGACTCGGATGTGGGATCTCACACCACCTTGTAGCATAATAGTTGATACCTGGCATTTTTAAGAATGTAGATGTTCACAGAATTGTCCTTGTATATTATATGTTGCCTTACAAATCTGGTTGGTAACTCCCTTTTATTTGGTAGTGGGTGAGGTGGTTCAAGAGAAGGAGGAATGGCCTGTTTTTTTCTTATAAAACTCCTATCCTTTTCTTCTTTCAGCTATCCATACTGCACTATTTAACCCATCACTTAATGGACAGAAGTTATGCTTATCACTGATACCTGAGACATGTGTTATTTTTTATTTTGTCTGCAGTAACTGTAGGTAAGAAAAGGAAGAATGTATAAATCACTACAATTTCTCTATGATTCAAACCCAGTCTGTTTCTGGGCATAGTTCACTTAAATTCTTCTTTTTCTTAGGAAAGAGGTAACAGTATTTGTTGCCAAATAGTTATTTTATGGAGTATGTTTTGACCTAAGGCAGAGAAGAAGCATCTTTTTGCTCACTAACAAGATCCATGACAGAGGATTAGGTTACCCAAACCCTAGTCACATGCTGGTAAGCAGACATATATTTTTGTATTTTTTGTAGGTGGATACAATGCAGACTACACAGCACCCTGGCCACACTGAGGAATCATGTAAAATGAATGTATGTACTCATAAGTGAATTATTTATGAAATGAAACTCCAACTCTAAAGGATGTTGGATCACAAATTACATTAACTCTTTTACTCTTATCTTAAGAAATTGATTCCCAGGGGGCAGGGTTACTGCAGAACTAAATGCACCTTGAAAACAAAGCGATTAGAAAAAAAATAAAATTAAAAAGCATCATAAATCATTTTTAAAAACTCTAAAACAAGAGATTCAGATTACATTTTGGATGCATTTGGAGAGATATTAAATTGAGTCAAGAGTCCGAAACAGGAAAAATGGTATGTGAGAAAGGTTTGGTAAGCAGAAATGATTGTACGTGGAGGAACAGGATCAAATACCATCTAATTTAGCAGTATGAATAGAATGAAAAACTCACCATTTCTTCTTTGTTTCACCTTTGAAAGGACTGAAATTTGATTAGATGATTGGTTGAATTAGTAACCAGGAGATGAGTGTGAACAAGATTAAATTCTCAGTATTTGAGTCAATGAAGTATTTGTGGTTTGCTGAAAAAAAAAAACAAAACAAAAAACAACACTGATGATGTGCTAGATAAAGCAAAAATATTGTGCCTGAGGACTGGAATTCTGGAAATTCAGATATGGCCTTAGTATTTGAAAATCTTTGTCCTACCTGGGGACACAAGACAGAGTATGGGAGAAGATTTAGGGCAAGCAGTGTTGGGTCCTTCAGATTTTGCTGAGAGAAATGACTCTGCAAGGAAATTGAGGCTGATACAGAGAAGAAACCAAAACATGCTAAATGCCTCTACCAGCAAATAGTAACTCCTGTGTATACACATATAACGTTGGGTTGCTAATGATAGCTGAATTCACTTGGATGAAGCAGTCTAGAGTGGAATAATTTGTATCAAGGATTGTACGATTGCCAGTATCAAAACCACATGTAGGGAAAAAGTCTGACTCTGCAGTCACTATTAAGCTATATATGTCATATCAAAACAAAGACTAAAGTACTAACTCCAATTTTATATATGCATATCCCAATTTTTATATCTGTATTTTTTCATATCTGTATTTTGATATTACAATATGTAGTATATCAGCTTATGATTTAGAAAAAGGAAAGGCTGAATATCTTCTTCGAAATTATTTATTAATTCATATCCTTCATCATAAGGAACAACAAAAGAGGATATTTGAAGTATTAATAATCTTTCAACAAGTTCTTTTTCTTATGAATAAAGCATAACTTCAACCCATTCAAGTTTCTGATGTAAATCTGGTATAATTGTGTGAGGAAACTACATTATATTTGTAACAAGACTGTGTATTATCAATTGCCTTCATAATATGGCTTTTCAACTGTATGAACAACAATGCTGAAAAATACTTTTTCTCTCCTGATTGCTATGTATTTATGTTTGAATTAGCTCACTCTTTGTGTTTATCCCTTCAAAACTGATAGTCTGCCACTTTTTTCCACTTGCAGTAATTAGTTCCAAGCAGAGGAATTTATGATATAGTAGGGGCTTTGACCTCTTTATTGTACTGAGATATATTATCAAACTTCAAAGTCAGTATGCTGCTACTATATTGATTTTGTTTCCTGTGAACAAAATCAATGAGCAAAATTAAAATAAAAAAATCAATTCTTTCATTTTTGAATTGATTCGGGTTTTCTACATGTAGGTTGTTTATTTAACCTTCATTGCTAGTCTGGAACTCATTGAAAGGAGAACACATTGAGAACTTTAGTAATTCTGCAGAAAAGAAAACTATAGAAACTGATAAAAATACAGAGAGAAAGAAAATTAAAGTTAAGACATGCAGGAATGACAAGGACAAAATGCAAAAGAGATCAAGAAAAGCATTGTTCTCTATTGGACTACACTGTTTATGAGTATCAGAGAACCTATAAATATTAGTACCAACAACTTTATCAAAAAACTCAGCATACAGATTATTTCTTTTGCATTTTCTAGCTCTTTTCTTTAATTCAATAGATGCTTAGAAAGAGCATAGGAAATACCTGCTGTCCCTTGACCGTATTTCAGAGCAGTTGCAAAGCTTACCTAAAGATGAGAGGGAAAAAACCCCACCAAAATATTTAACATTTAACATTTTGCAGAAATAAACACATTAGGTATATAAATATATTAGCAAAATTTTCAGCCTTTTTCTGAATATAGACATTATCCTAGGGAAACGTTTAACATGGAACATGTAAAGGAAATGTTAAGGACCACTGGTCAGATTCTTATCTCAAATACAGCAACTCTGTATTTCAATAAAATTTTTCTTCAACCGGGAATGTAATCAAAATTGTGTCTTCTGTGTTCATTGCAAATTCATTCTTCTGTATTTAATCTTCTGGTCAGAAGCAATTATGAAGAGAGGATCCTTAAAAATTTTTTGTGCAACTATTGTAATTTTCATATTTCAGAGAGTTTAGCAGTCAAGCAATTTGTATGGAATAAAAGCACTTTTATATTGCCTCCTGCTACAACACCAGTGGGGAAAGGGCAGCAAAACAGTGGGAGACCAAATGAAGAGTTTTTTCTTCTGTGACATCAACTTGCAAGACACTGTGAGCTTCAGAATTACAAGTGGTAATATAGCGTTTTTGAACTATTTCCTCTTTGCCTCCTACGGCTGCTTCATTGTTGGGTAGTATCTTTTCTAAGTTAGAACAAGGGAGTGAAAGGTATTTGTAACAAATGACATTCTGCTTTCTGTTTGCCACTGTCCTGCATGGATGAAAAAAAAAAACCCAAACCAAAAAAACCCAACAAAACCAACAGCTGTATGCCTCTCATCTTCCTATTCTTTACAAGCTTAAGTTTGAGCTTTTAAAGCCAAGTCTGACTTGCTTACTAATATGAACAGGCCACATAAACCCAGAGATTTCTTGTATGAGTAAAAACCACTCTTCTTTTAGTATAGTTTTATTTTTGTTTGTTTTTTACATGACTACTAGAGAACAAGATATGTCAATAGAAAACCATCAGGCAAATTGTGGTACACAATTTTTTAAGTTAGTTAAAACAGAAGTTAGGTAAATTATTGGTAGGAATATTATATCGACAGGCAACCAGTGGAAAATGGAGCTGTGTGGCGCAAGATCTCTTTTCTCTCCTAGTGGTTCTACTTCTGGGGACTGTGTACTGTTGCAGTTTGCAGAGGCATTCTCAATGATGCAAACTGCACTTTTATATATAATTTTATGGAGAAGCAAATATGGTCTTCTTAGTAGCACTCAACTTGCTAACCTGTCCTACAATAAAGGATTAAATTAAGCAAACTTCCACCACTCAGACTATATTTTAGTCTCAGGATGAACAATAAAATTCAGTTTAAATAAACAGTTTTTTGCAAAGGTTCATAAACCATTTAGAATCTTCACTTGATTTTTCTCAGGCTTTAAAAAACCTCTGTCCCTACTTTTCCTGCAAACTTCATTTAGGCCCGTAAGCACAGAGGCTTGGATTTGCCCACTTGTCATTTAAAAAATCTGGTGTGGCAATCCATGCTTTAACACATTACTTATTTTACTGTTTGAGAGTCATTCAATTGACTGAATTTTGCTGAGCTAGTAAAGAATAGCTTTGTACTCTCAAATGCACTGGTGACATTTGAATTTCCAATATATACTTAATTATGCATTCTTACAAACTCTGCATTATCTCCCTTTTCATTGGGGAAAAAATTAAACTATTGTGCTTGCAGTCATTATATTTGACTTTTGACATTACATTTAGGGAAAACTACAATTATGTGAAATACTTAATATATTTTCTATACTATTCTCAATATTTTACAAGAATCTACATTAATAGTGTAATATGTGAAGAATGCCTTAAATAATGCTTCCTAACACCATGAACATGCCTACAGTTTCATTGTTTAAAATTAAGCCATTTGTTTTTGTTAAAATGTGTTCCTGAAATATCAAGAACCCACAATCAAATTAATATACTTTATCATACCCCACTAGATTACTATTTCAGCAGTGAGTTTTCCTTTGATCTTGAGTTTCTAGAAAGGGCATCATAGCTATTTATCACAGGAAAAAGTTTGTTGCCCTTTCTAATGAGGGAAAAAAAAGTTTTCTTATGTTCCCTGGTGTTACCACAGAGTCTTCAGTAGTCTTTAGTGGAGAAATTCAAGATAGGCATTTCCAAAGTTAGTTTAAAAATAATTTTCTTCCAAATCAGTTTATTTTTCACATTTAAACAGTCTCAGTTTAGCCCATTAACATGATTTTGAATAGTAATAAATGTCCACCTGCTTTTCCTTTTTACTGCTGAAAGAGTGATTTACTTGTGTTATCTACCCCTGTATTGAGAGAATGGTAGAAGTATAGAGGGAGTAAAGATAGATCTACCCTAAATCATTCCAGTCTCAGCTTTCACCTCTAAGAAGGGAATTAGCATGTAACCATTTAGACATGCACGATTTTAACAGATGAATTATGAGTATTGAAAAGCTAGCTGTACAGTGTCAGAATTGAGAGATTTTATGAGAAGTGGGCAGCCTTTCATTCAGCCTAAGTTGGTTTTCTAATGTTTAGGATAAAACCTTTTTTGGTGTCTCTCTTCCTGAGTCTACAGAGACTTGATCTCAGAGGAATTTTAAATGTGTTCAAGTTCCAAACATTTTTGCGTTTAAGTTTAACGTCAGTTAACCTGGAACACATTTTGGTAGAAATGTCTCATCTCACTTGATTTGCTTTAGCATGCATCTAGTAGTAGAAGATGGTTTGTGTAATTTTTTACTAACCTCACAATACGGTTTCTATCAAGGGGCAGAAAGCCAGGCTTGTATTAGCTGTTGAAGGGCTAGAAAGCAGGAGATTCAGTCTTCATTCCTAGGTCTGCCACTGGCACCCACTTTTTGGGGGCTACACCTGTGAAAAGGGATAATAATTTTCATTATCTCAATCAGAGAAAATTGTTTGATCCATTATGTTTTGTGAACTGTTTTCCAGGTATGGTGATGAGATCCATAGAAATGTCTGTAAAGTGTTTTATGATATAATAGAAGTACTTCAACGTCTTCTGTTCCACTGAAGTTGGGAGAACTGTTTTTCAAAGAAAATCCTTTTTTGCTTAACATCTTTAAACTGCCTCCTGGCCAAATTTTTTGAAATAGATTTTAATTTTCATCATTATGTATATGGGACAGTTCTGTATATATACTTCAGTGCACTTTCATCAAAGAATGCTTTGGATTTAATCATGCTGCATTTAAGAAAAAAAAAATATTTTATAGGTTACTCTTTTTTCCCCTGAAATATCATGCTAGGCAAGCAAATGGAACTTAATATTTTATGTTGATTTTGAATACAGTCTATCTTTTTTTATACAAGCATTTCATGACTGTGCCGAGTGAATATATTGACATTTTTAGTGGGTAAAGACTTTCAACAAATTGGAGAAAAGACAGTATGGAAGAAACTAATTCAATAGTATTGCAAAACCATTGATTATGTACTCAGGGCTGGCAGTGACACAGTGATACATGAGCTTTGGCCTGAGAAGCCTATGTTATAAAGAGAAAACTAGACAAGCTGTGGGAGACTCAGTGTTTTTCTTGTTTGCCTTCATCCTGCTTCCATCCCTCATTTTGAAATACTCCCTGTGGAGGGCATTAGAAAGTTGTGAATTAAAGCTCTAGGGAGCCTGAATGAAGCAGCTATAGGCAGTGTTGTGGAATAAAAAGGGTAGACTTCCTGATGCAATTAGTCAGGTGTTTCCTATGTGTGATGGAGTTTATAGTACAAAGAGGATGGTGAAAAGGGAACACAACTAGTGCAGCTACATGTATATTTAAAATTCATGTCATGTCATGACATTATGCCATGCTCACCTTATGTTTCAGATTCCTAAAAGAATGTGAAGTTGGTCTGAGCATCTTGCAGTGATAAGGAGCTGATAATTGCTGGTTACCTGTTGAGTTCAGTTTTTATCCTTCATAGCTGATCAGTTTGAATATTTTTGTGAATCTGACCATAACTCTTGAACAAAGCTTGTGCCTGTATCAGGTACAGACATCAGAGCATTCACAAAGAACTTGGAATGTATTCAGGGAGCTAAAACAAATAAAACCTCTTGGAGCAGTCTCTAATTTTCCTTTATTTTTCTAATGTTGATAGTGTCAATTTCTGGCATTAATATTGAATAATAAAAAGGCAATTAGCGGTACTAATAAAGAGTATTTTAATTTTTAACCTCCCATTTGAAAAGTAAATTTAATTTCCAAATACAGTATTAGATTTTAAATATAACACAGTTTCATTTTGTATTGTGTTGTGGAAAACTTCTGTGCAGACTTCTGCACTTTGCTTTGAATCATTCTCACTGAAATTAGAACTGTCAGTGAGCAGCACCAGAGAGATTTTGATTGTACTCAAAGTTATTTTAAATAGGATAACTTTTGGCAAATACATACTGGTTTCATACATGTTGTTGGGGTGATTTTTATACTAATTTGTTTGTAGTGCCTTTGATTGAATTTGGGGCTTCTTGCTATACATTCCAAAATAAAAAAGCTTTCAAAAAATAGGGTTTACAACTACGGGATGTCAGACAGTAATGTCAGGACCTCTGATTTGCAGAAGACATTACTGTAAGTGTTGATAGAAGATGATCCATTAGCAAGTCTTGGAAGATTTTTGAACTGCCACTTAGTTCAATAACTTCCTAGAATCCCCTTTATTTTTTTTTTAAAGATTTTTACTAATACGCATGCCATAGGACATATTTCTGTCTTATTGCCTACTTGAGTAAAGGCATTTATGCCATGAGGTACATTAATTTCAAATAAATAATCTGTTTGCTACATAGAACTGGGAGCGGGAATTGGGAATCTTGCATTGCCTTCTTGTGGATGACACTGTCCTGCTATCCTGGAGTGAAAGAAATCATCTTAGATTTCTGTGCCTTGACTGTCTGGTGTGTCAAATATATATAAGACAACTTACATTACAGGACATAAGGACCGCTTAAGTAAATAATATTCATGATTTGTGAGTATCAATGATAATTTGCTGATTGATGTCCTAATACAAAGTTTAGGGATACTCTTCATCTGCACATGTACAGTACTTTTATATGCTGAAGTTAAAAAATTAGAATCTTCAGGTCTGGCATAATCATTTCAGCTTTGCCAGTTTCAGAATGCTGATTCTTTCCCCCTATTAATATGATGAAAAAAAAAAAAGGCAGAGAATTGTTCTTTAAAATGTAACAATTTAATTTTTTCTATAATTTATTGTAACTATACAAAAGTTATTCTGTTAAAGTGCACTATTTACTGACTGTGATGAATTTCTATTATGCTGGCCATGTTGAACTGCACCTGGAGAGACTTATAATAACTATTACAGTGTATGTAGGAAATAGGGCTGATATTTCAAAAATGCTCACTATTACTTACTCCAGTGATTAACTCTTTAAGACAATGTGACCCTTAAGTGTCACTACTAGACAGATGTACAGATGGTTATCACATCTTGCAATAACTAGTGTGAATTCAGTCAGGCATCAGGTGGGAAGATCTGGACATCTGTATCATCTCTATGGCTTGTGCATCTGTCTCTCAGGGCCTGTATAGCTGCATCAGCTGCTTCCCTACATGCTATAACCAGGAAAGAAAAGGCAATTGGAATTCTTGTCCCCAGACATGGATATCAATGGCTGGAACTTGATACAGAGTTTGTAACTCACTGTGTGCATTTCATGGATTTTGCTCATCAGCAGACTTTATGTTGCACATATCTAATACCTCAGTGTACATATTCAAATTTTTATAATACTTCTGGCATACCTTTCTTTTTTTTAATAGTGAATAATGTTACCTGAAGAAGTACTACTATATCAAAAAATAGAAGCTCAAATTATCACTAGATCTTTTGATACTCAGTTTTGCAATCCATTGAAATTCTGCTGCAGGGATTTGTACTTTGTGTAGCTGGAATGGCTGCCAATCATTCTTCCCTCATCTATTATCTTATTCAAATTAATACCAGTAAGCTTGAAAAATCATAAGTAGCTTTAGCCCTTCTGTAATCTACTTTTAACAGGAGGAACGGAATACAGTCCATATGGTAACCTGGATGATCTATCTTGAATTATTTCTGGGATAATATCAAATACGTACCTGAGTTTTGGTTACATACCCAATCCCAAATTATTTTCATTAAAAATTAAAATCTCCTTTAAATACACTTAGCCTGAGGCCATCTGTTGATTTCATAAATCCTAGAGCCTCAGTTCTTATACTGGATAAACCTCTCCTACACTATCTTGGAGGTCATAACATCGGAGGGGACAGTTGTGAGGTGAACTTGGAGTGCTGCATGGTGGAGTGAGAGGGTGAACAGCATTTGACTTTTAAAAGCTGCCTTCTGACTCAAGAAAGTAAAAGGGAAATGTGTCTCAGTGACATCAGCAGGCTTTGAATCAGGTCTCAGTGTGGTAAATTGTCAAATTGTCTGATGTTAAGCATGCCTAGATGAGGATAAACAGTGTGCCACTTCTTATTAAAGAGTTTTCTAAGTAATGGTATCAACCTGTAATAGAATAAAAAACTACTTTGTAATTTTACTAAGTGATGTATTTGAACTAATTGAAAGAGTAGATTTCACAGAGACAGAAAAATGGTGTGGTTTTTTTTTTTTTAATGTAATATTAATTTAAACCGCTAGGGATTTCAGACTTGAATTTGAAACAGTAGTCCTATGTTCCTTTTTCCGAACTAGTCATTAAGAAGAATACACAGTAGAGAAATCATAATTTTGACTTCCCTTTATAATTACGGGTCCATATCTGTATTACGCTGTCAAGAGACTACTATGGCTGCTTAAAAAGAAGCCTTGCTTCAGCAATGAAAAAGCAGCATGTCATTCATTAAAGCTAACAGCAAGCATGCAAATCCTAAAACGATTTATCACCAGGGCAGTGGTGGGGCACTTCTAAAACACAGGGTTCCAATCAAGCTATGTGCAGTCTACAGTGATACGAGGGAGCACTTTTCTGATTGTCAGAGGGTGTCAGAGAGTAGTTTGCTTCTGCATTTCAATGGCAATATGAAGTGTTGTGAAAATGCTGAGTCTCAATATGTATAAAAGTTCCTCATATTTATTTTTTCCATGTAGACACCAGGCAGTTTACAATACAAGAAGAAATTACATTTCCTTAAACTGTTTTTAAGTTGGTGGATTTCCCAAATATATTGGTACCTGTTACTATAAGCTGTTGCTGTGACTGTTGTTTATTGTGGTGTAACAATAGCATCACATTCCTTAGAGTAATATGTGAGATTTGGAGAGCATAAGGGACTTCCAGGGCCTTTGAGAAACACAATTATTTTTTTGCTGATTTTGTATTAAATAAGTACCAGCCTGTGTTTGTGTGTTAATATATGCATACCATTTGGAATGCACTTAGTGACATTATGTAATTCACAGATGTTTTATTATTCATAGTACTATGCATTCATAGCTCTCTGTAGTCACTGTCGTGCAAAATCTAATGAGGGGGAGTCTGTTTGTCTTTTGCTGGTCCTTTAGTCTTGTCAAACTCTCCTTCACTCAATTCACGAACAGAGGGATGTGGTGCCCTTTACTGGTTTTTGACTGATGGAGTGGAAAGGGATAAAAATATTGATTTCTCATAATTTGTCCATGTTTATTTCCTACTGAAAAACTACAGGGTGGGAAATAAGAAAAAACAGGATCTTATCATTCCACTGAATTTGGACTGTGCTGTACTTTATCCCTTTGAGAGAGGATGGTTAGTCCAAGTATTAGATAAAGATTTTATGCACACTTTTAATAGGCATAAATGAAATCCCACTGTTGAACATAGGAATGAACAAAAAAAAAAAAAAAAAAGCTCCTCTGTTTCTGTTGTTGTTGTTTTAAATCATATTAGAAATGCTTTCTCCATCTGTTTTCCCAGTTCACTCTCCTTGATTTCATCATCTGATCAGCACCAGACCACTAGCTGATGAAAGAGAAAGTCAGTATTACTGATTGCAGTGGCATTTATCATTTTCTATTAATATAAAACCCACAGTGTCTCAATGCTGTAGCTCTACTGAGGAAATAATAAATCATAGAACTTAAAAGATGTACAAAAATTCTCATTAGAATCAGAATTTTTATTCAGAATTCTGATACCCTTTTTAAAAAAAATCTGTTCTTTTTTTCTTTGTTTTCTTATGGGTTATCTTTCTGTGACTGATGCATTCTTCATCAGACATTTTTGAACCCACTTTTATCTTCATCCATCCTTGGTTTGATTTTTTGGACTATATAACAATAAACTTTTTAATCTTTTTTTTTTCCCTCTCACCATGTTTATAATTATTTTATTGCATGTTATGTTATTTTAATTATTGCCACAAAATGTAATAATTCACTTGGAAAAAAGTTTCTTCTCACTTAAACATTCAGTTCTTTAGGTTTAGCTTGTGGGTTTTTTACATACCTTGATAAGTTCTTGGGATAGAAGTTTTTCCTTTGTTTTCCTGTTTGTCCATGGACAAGTATTTTTCCTGGGAAAGTTTTGGTGAAAATTGAATCTCCCTGAGTTTAAGTTCCCTATTTTTCTGTCATTTCTGACTCCCTCACTTTGTGGAAAAGAAAGACATAGTCCTGTGTAGCTTAACGTATCCCTGACTTATTGCATGAAAAAACAAAGCAGTTTGCAATGTTCTACCTTTATTTATTGGGCTACTGCCTTTGCAGAGTCTGGATTAGGAAAGTATAAACACTGAATAATGAATTTGACAGTTTTATAAATGCTGTACTTTTCCACTTTAAGTGTTTTGAAACTGTGCTTTTGATTTATTTAATATTCAGTAATTTACTTTGAAGTTCTGTTCATATGTATACTACTACAGTATATACATATGTAAAGTCCTTTAGAGGAAATCATAAACTTCAGTCAAAATGCTGAGAGTGTTGACAAACCCAAGGAACACAAAGACTAATGTAAAATCTGAGGCAGATATGGAAAAGTTGAGCTTTCTGTCATACCTAAGGGAGTTTTAGTGTAAGAAGCTATTAGGAAAGTGGTTTTGGTTTGGTTTTTTTTGCTTGTTTAGTTGTTTTGTTTGGTTTTTTTACTTGCCTGTATCCAGCTAATTTTATTAATGTGAAGTATGCTCTTGGGAACAACCTTCCCTCTGTGCTAACATTCTGGCTTCCCATGCCTATGTCAGTGATTGACAAGCTGCAATGCTAGATGAGGCTATAATATTCCAACTTTCTTTTAAGAGCTGTGTCGTCTTTGTAATATTTTCTAGTATGACTTCAATTGTTGGGTGGTCCAATAACCCACTTTGAAGTCTAGCAGTGTCCATGCTTAAAATTTTTAGGAAGATCCTGCTTTCTTGCCAAGCAGAAGAGGCAGAAAATGTAAACTATGCACTATTTGTTTCGCTTTAACTTGCAAAATTTATGGAATGTTGAACAAATGATGTTTTGGCAAAATAGCTTACATAAAGTCCCCAAAATGGTGAAAAAGGCCTCCTTTGGAGGCCCAGTGGATACCTCACAACTCATCCTGCAAGCAGGCAATGCAATTCATTCTAATTATGTGCTCTGCTTCACTTGGTTTATTTGGTGATGATTAATGGATAAAGGTTTTTAATGGTTTTATATATCAATTTGGGGAGCTGCAGAAAATATTTGGTTAACTCCTATTATACACCAGGAAGTATGGCAAAAGAGGTATCTGTTCTTTGAGGACAGTAGCATTTTCTAGCCTTTTAGTTCATTCTCTCTCATGTCTGAGTAGGAAACTGAATGGATGTTGCTAATCTCACTCAGACAGATTGATACCATCTTCACACTGTACAAGGGCATCTAGAAGATTTCCAGTCATGGAGATCACATTATCATACACAGCAGCAACACAGGAGTTAGATTCTGTCTCTGGTTCTTTGTCGGCATGATAGCACTTTCCAGATTTAGGTCTGATGAATATAAATGGACAAGAATATGTATTCTGCACAATATCTAAAGAAAAATGCCCAGGGCAAACTAGCTTCTATTTGGTTTTATGTGAAAGAAAATGTAAAAAGCAGTAGTTAGTGTCTTCCTGTGTTTGTCCCCCTAGAGTTTATTCTTCATTCACTAAGCTTGCCTATTAGAGACAGTTTTGGATTTTTCTGTTTCAGATTTTTCCCTTTATATATGTAGAGAACACTACAATGAAGGAATACAAAGAGAATGGCAGCTGATATCTTGAGACAGGGCTGCTCACTGTAATGCCAAAAGACGATAGGTGGAGAAAAATACAAATAATGAACAAAGCCCAACACATAGTTCTCTAAAAGAGATCATTTTTGTCTTCTTTTAAATAGATTCCAATTATAGAATCACAGAATGACAGGATAGTTAAGGTTAGAAGGGACCTCTGGAGATCACAGTGCCACCTAGAGCAGCTAACACAGGAATGTGTATGGGTATAATTTGAATGTCTCTACTGAAAGAGACTCCATCCTGGGCAGCCTTTTCCAATGCTCAGTGACCCTCAGTGGCAACGCTTCTCATCCTGTCACTTGGCACCACTGAATAGAGTCCATCACCATCCTCTTGACACTTGCCTTTGAGATACTTTTACATATTGATGAGGTCCCCTCCCATTTTTCTCTTCTGTAGACTAAACAGGCCTAGCTTCTGCAGTCTCTCCTCATAAGAGAGATGCTCCAGATAATACGACCTCACTAGGACCAAGTAGAAGGGGAAGATCAATTCCCTTGACCTGCGGGCAATGCTCTTCCTAATGCATCCCAGGATACCATTGGCCTTCCTGGCGACAGGGTCACACTGCTGGCTCATGGTCAACTTGTCATCCACCAAGACTCCCAGGTGCTGCTGTCTAGTAGGTCAGCCCCCAACCTGTGCTGATATGTGGGGTTATTCCTCCCCAGGTGCAGTACTCTACACTTGCCTTTGTTGAACTTCATTAGGTTTCTCTCCACCCAATTTCTCAGACTATCAAGGTGCTGCTGAACAGCAGCACAGTCTTAAAGTGTATCAGCCACTCCCTGCCATTTTGTATCATCAGCCAACTTGCTTAGGGTCCATTCTATCCTTTTGTCCAGGTCCTTGGTAAACAAGTTGAATAAGACTGGAGCCAATATTGATCCCTGGAGAACACCAGTGATTACAGGCCTCTGACTGGATTCTACTCCACTAATCATGACCCTCTGAGCTCTGCCATTCAGGCAATTGTCAGGCTTGAATTCAGCACAAAATAATAATACATCTGAAGTGGAGGATGCTGAAAGAAATGTAGCTGATTTGAAATAAAAAATTACATCCTTCACATAAATATGCCATTTACCTCCATGCTTGAGATAAAAAGCTGGAAAGACCCTCTTCTCTGGCGAAAAAAACCAATTAATCAAACAAAATGAAGACTTGAAAACAAGCATGAAAAATGAGGTTAGAAAAAGTGAGTTTATGTCACCCTAGAAACTTGGCACAGTTTCATTTTATTCATTTTTATATAACATCATTTTTAATATGTGTTAAATTAAAAATCTACGACAATAAATGTCCTGAAGTGAGCGCAAAGCTAGAATTCATTGACTGCTGTTGATCACTATTGATGCTGTACTTTGCAGGATGACAGCTTTGTTGTACTTTTAATTAAGGTGCTGGGAAGAAGCAACAAGACTTAAGTAAAATGATTATGAGATTGTTACATATTGGTATAATTCATTTATCCTGACATAGAAACAGAAATTTTAAGCAATGTCTTTGTTTAGGGTGATGCTTGGGGATATAAAATCAGTATGAACATAGATATGAGTATAGGGAAAGAGCAGAAAGGAACTAAGGAGGACTTGGTTTACATAAACTAGGTGCAGAAAATTAAAACTCATGGATGCATACTCTGCAAATATTTCAAACTTAATTCTGTCAGTGTTATGTTTGTCTCTGACTTCTACCTATAAGACAAAGTAGCTGTTCTAATTGTTATGTATAACTTTTAGTTTTCGAACCTTTTAGTTTTGAAAGTACTGATATTTGTACTTTAGGGGGGAAAAAAGTACTTTAAAAGAAATGGTAAGCAGAATACTTTCTTAGCCCTTACAATGAAACATTCCCTGTTCATTGCCTGTATGACAGCTCTGGCAACATTATAAATCTTTCTAACCTTCTTCTTTCAGTTTAGCTATACTTGTGAGGATATATGTTGAAGACGTCTTAAGCATAAAGAAAACAAAGATTCTAAGCTATAAAATAAATATGACAACTAGCATTTTTAATCTGTATGGATTTGGAAAGGATTCATACTGTTAATCAAACGGTAATCCATCTATGCCTCTCTGCTGTTTAAGAAATTCACCTATGTTTTTTTCTCAGTGCCAGGATTGTTCTGTTCTGTTTCTCAGCTTTAAAGTTGCACGGTTTAGTTGGATGTTTAAGAAATTCAGGATATTGTCTGTCTTGGCAAATATAGACTCTCAAAGTATTTGGCAATTAGATTTATGTACTAGTGTAGTGATACAGAAGAATTTCAGTCTCATCACTTTCATTATGGACCAGCAGGGACAGCTATGGAAATAGTATATAAGCTCTTGGCAGCCAGGAGAAGGCAATTCTTCTACCCCTTTCTTTGTATTTAACTGCAGACATACTAGTTAGCTTGTAAGGATGCTTAAGTTATCCTTCAGCTCATCCTTAATCACTTGTTGCTGGACTTGAAGAAATAAGAAATTTTTTGGGATGTGGGAGGCAAAGAAGTCTTAAAATAGGTACAGCAGGAATGAAGTGAAACAGAAGTTGAAGGGAAGAAGGAAACTCCTCTGCACTCCCCATTGTGAAGCAAAGAAATAAATGGATAAATAAACAAGTTAATAAATGTGTATAATGTCACACACACACAAAAAAGAGGTATTTTCCTTATATAGTATTTAAATGACTTTGCAAAAGAAAAAAAAGTCTCATTAACATCTAAACTGGTGATAAAATGGGGCAAGTGCAGTCCTGCTGTCACAGCAAAATATCATCCTCTTTCAGTTTTTAGTTTATTGCTTGCTGTTCAGGACTTGTTTAGTTTGAATTTTAAAATTAAATTAATGACTGACAGTAAGAAATTAGGTATTATTTTTGGTCAGAAGGATAAAAGTGAAGTTTGAACAGCTCCCATATGGTGATGCAAGCATAAACAAAGGAGCAGAAAAAGGCTTCAAAGACTCTAACTCATGGAGCAAAGGAAGTAGTTGATGCTTCTCTTTAGCCCACAGAAACTCTTCTGTATATGTACCTCATAATTAGGGCTTCGTTTGCCTGTGGGGAGGGTACACAGCCAGGGAGCAGCCTTTATGCACAGCATGCTACCCTAGCAACCTGATAGATTTCCAGCAGAAATGTGTGTGGGAGTTAATGCTGATCTTTGCAGAGTTAACCCGTTTTCAGAGAGAGAAGTATGCACAGCTGTTGTGGACTAGTCAGCAGAGTATAGTTTCTGAAATCCGTAGGAAATCATATTTAGTATATGTACCTCGAATTTCTTCCCTCATCCACCAGATCCCTTTCTGGAGAGTAATGTGGCATCAGCAACATGAGATGATGCTCACTAACTGCACTCTTCACCTCTTGTAGGTTTGCCTTTGATTTGTCACCTAAGCATGATATGAGCTTTGAGTGTGTATTTTGCTCAGTTATACCAGAATAGCCTTATTAAAAGAGAAATTGCCATCTGTAGCTGATGTTTGCCAGTCCTAGCCAGAGACCCAGGACTAATTTGGATATGAGAAAAGATAAATGAGTAGAGAATTTATTGAGAAATTGGTGAGGGCAGGAATTTTTGCGTCTCACTGGGAACAGATTCCAACAGCAATAGCTGTTTGGGACCAGAACTTTCATACCTTCTGTCCTTACAGTTTCCTCAGGTCAGAGCAAGAAAAACATTACTACTACAGAGGGAATAGCATGAATGTCTTGTGGCTGTATTAATCTCACGCAGTATTTCAAGAGCATAGAGTAGAATATCCCTCATGGCTGTGCAGAGAGTGGGAAATTGCTTAATGGTCAAGTGTGAAAGAGTAAGACTGTGGAGGAAACAGTTTTCTGACTCTCTGACAGCCTATAGGGACTATATGTGGCTTGTATAATTGAATTTTGAACCATCAGAGGAAGAATTTATGTGCACAATTTCTGCTGTTTTCCATTCCCAAAGGAGAACATCACTGCATCACAGAATTACCCAATCATCTGATATCCTCATTAATCAGAAGAATAAAAGTTCTATGTGATAAGAAGCCTATGTTTACATGAAGTCTCAATAACATAAAGCTGTAAAAATTCTGATTTTAGCTGTCAATGCTAGAGTAATGAAAAGATTTTCACCAAGATACTTGAGCGCGAAGTCATGAGATTCACATACAGCAGGGAGTTAAGATTATAGCTTTACTAAACTTCAGTGGGTTTATCAGAAATAAAAGCTGAAAGCATCTCACTGAAAATTTCATCTTTCCTTCTGTTAGCATGTAAAACCTTAGAATTCTGTCAGTGCATTCCTGTTAGGACCCCTGAATGGTTTCCTTGCATTTACTAATCTAATCTAAGTGAAAATTATTGAAGAAAGCTATTTGGCCCATATCCTCTGCTATTTTCACTGAGAAAAAATTAAATTGGCTTATATATTATGTTTGTTTGGAGTTAAAAACCCTTTTTGTCTGGTAATTGACTTCCTACTATTAGTTAAAATAGTAGGGCAGAATAGTAAAACCTGAATGGATTGAAAGGAAGTAGACTGGTCTATTAGAAGTTTTTTGTACATCTTCCTCATGTTTCTGGCATGTCCAACTCTTCTCCTCATAAGAATTGCATAAGTGACCCTACAACTGATCTGTAAAGAACTGCTCATTTGGCCAAAACCAAAATGAAACAGAGGATGAAGAATCCTTGTGATGTACCAGTCTGCCACAATGCATTCCTGTTATGCATAGAGAAGTCGAAGGTATCCCTGTTTCTGCACTGGAAAAGAGGTAGTTCTATGTCACTTTAAGCCAAGAATGCTGTAAGCAGCACAGTGTAATTTCAATTGTTTTATAGTATATTAACCACAATTTTATTTTACCCACATGGAGATGTGAGATTGGTTTGAACTATTTTAATCAACTTTATAGATAAATACATCTTTCTCCATTACCTAGTTCCCTATTAGTATTTCTGCCTACTTGAAATTTTATATTGATACTCTTCAACACTACCATGTATTTTATAATCTTCCATTACAAAATCAATAGCATTACTGAAATCCCTGCTAGAACTGGAGGATCATTCACCCAGAATAGCAAGAAAGAAAACTTTGCAAGATTTTCTAAAGATGTCTATCCTGATTTTCTGAATCTACTATGGCATATTATTGGTGGAATTAATAAAAAAATCCTATCACTTTGCACTACAATAGAACTATAATATTATTTTTTTATTTTTCACCTTAAATACCTTTGAAAGTTCCATTAGTAGGTTCTAAATGAATTTTATACTAGTGAAGGGAGGCCTTTCATGTAGTATTCATCAGTTGCTATTCTTGCTCAAAACACTAATGAATAAGAACATTGCTATTTAGACTAGTTCTGGCCCCTTGAAGACAACACATTAAAGTAAGAAACTATTCATCTCACACCTGGGTAAGTTCATCAGGCAATTAAACACGGAAGATACAATTAATCTTTTTCCTCTTCATCATGATTATATAACAGTGGAAATTAATTTCCTTGTTTTCAAAATTAAGGAAGATATCTTAATAATAAAAAGCTAATTGTATGTGTGTCTGAAATGGATACTTGTATGTTTATTCACATTAGGCTTTAAGCCTTCCATTCCCGCAGTAATGAATATATACAAAGAAAAATTGTTTATATTTGGCAAGAGGGTTTTAACAGTCCTACATCCCTTCTGATTCAACATTTGTGCTGCTATGATACCACAATATCAGTGTTTATATTGACCCTGAGCTGAATTACTCCTCATACATTCTGTCATTGTAGCCAAATTTTCACCAGAGCTGTTCTTTCAAACATTTCTCATATATGCCCTTAGGACTGAGATTTCTTTGCCTGTTTTCCAGTCCATACTGTCTTAAAAAAATGATATATGAGTCCAGACTTTGTCAAAAGCTTCCTGCATTTCACAAACACAAGTAATTACCACTAAAATTCATTAATTACCACTATAGCAATGGCAGCCTGATGGTAGTGCTTTTCCACTGACTCCCATTCAAATTCCAAATATTTTAAAAGCTTTTCAAACATTCATCTGTCTTCATTTGCTTTGCTTCTCATCCAGTTCCTCTAACACCTGCCCCATCCTTCCTACAGAGCCGTGCCTGCTGGTGTGAAAATATGTTCTTTTGCATAGTTCTGTGAAACAGCCTACTTGCATTTTTCCTTCTGATCAAGCCTAATTGCCTTTCTAAACTTAAAAAGCCCACTTTTAAACAAAATTGTGTTTTATTTATTTCATTGGCCTTTTCTTTATACACATTTGCTTTCTCTAACACTGTTATGGGAGTATGTTACAGTGCACATACTTCTGTCTGCTTTGCTATTCTAATACATGTATTTTTAATGGTGCTGGAAATGCATGTGGTACAAATTGAGTTGCCATTGGTTTGGCTCTGCCTGTGTATTCTAGGATGGCTGGATTTATTAAAGTCTATACTTACAATGCCAACTATGGTTCTATTCTGCATGGATACAGAAGGAGTTTGCACGACACAAGTATCATCTTTTGCCATGAGTGTGTCCTCTGTGGCAGCAGTGCTACAGCACTTTTAACTTTGTTCATGTCTTTTCAAACTTAAGTTTGATAAGCCAATATTGCAACAGAAGAGATAAAGGCACAGAGTTTGAGAGCAGTTTAGGACACTAAATAAATCACCAAAGCACTTCAGCCAAGATTGCTGATACAGCCTAACAAAAATAATGATTTTGCCCTCGGCTGTGCTCTGGTGAGACCCCACCTGGAGTGCTGCATCCAGTTTTGGGGTCCTTAGCACACTGACCTGTTGGAGGAAGTATAAAGGAGGGCCATGAAGTTGATCAGAGGGCTGGAGCACTTCTTCCATGTAGACAGGCTGGAGATTTGGGGTTGTTAAGCCTGGAAAACAGTAGGCTGTGAGGAGACCTTACAGCACATTCCATTACCCAAAGTGGGACTACAAGAAATCTGGAGAGGGACTTTTTACAGGGGCATGTAATGACAGGACAAAGAGAAATGGCTTTAAACTGAAAAGGGCTAGATTTAGACTAGAGATAAGGAAGAAATTCTTTACTATGAGGGTGGTGAAACACTGGAACAAGGTGCCCAGAGAAGTTGTGGATGCCCCATCCCCGAAAGTGTTCAAGAACAGGGTAGATGGGGCTTCAAACAACCTGGTCTAGTGGAAAATATACCTGCCCATGGCAGGGGTGTTGGAACAAAATGATCTTTAAAGGTTCCTTGCAAGCCAAACCATGATATGGGATTACCAAATTACAGTGAATATGCTCACCGTACGCTTACTAAAGTGAGAGGGTAGGAAAGGGTTTGAGAGGTCTATTTCAAATAGAGTCAGAGTGACTGAATTGAAACACAAACTGAGTGTGTATCCTCTAAGTATTAGGAAGATCTAATGGGCCTTTTACTTACGTTTGACATTTCTAAAGGGTCAAAAGCAAAAATAAGATATCACATGCAGATTTAGAATAAAGTAACTTTACCTACTGTGGATAGAAAAACAGACGTAAAAGCATTTAAGATGGATCCAATTTGCATTCTCAGCTGCATTCCGCTAGTAGAATTTTGGTCATGCGTATTCGGCCACCGTGAAATAATCACAAATACTCTTTTGGTACTTTCTTGACATGCGTTTGCAGCAATTTTGCCAGGTTTCCTATAGGACCTGTTTTCTCCAAAATTAAGGTGTTGCTTCTCTGTATTGCAAAGACTTTTTCAGCATGGCAATATCCTTCTCCTTGCCCATATTTCAGTTCAAATGATGTACTAAACATGTCTCCTTTTACATAGAATAGAGATCAGGGTATCCTTGTCGTAAGACATTTGGAATTTTTCATGCAATCTGCACTACGAAGCAACATGCTGTGAACTGGAGAGATCACCCTGTTGTGCATCTTTCAGCTGGTGACATAATTCCCTGTTGTTAGGAAGGCTGACAGTTCCTGCCTCATATCAAGATTTGTTCTGCTGCTGAATAATGACAATGTGCAGTACTTTGGATATGTGGCTCCCTTAGAAGTCAGGTAATCCTTTCTGTGGCAGGTTATGTAAATGCAGTTGGCTTATGTTGCTTTTTCAGAAGGTGCAGAAACCACAGTGTTATTTTGAAAGTTAAAATAGTTTGTAATTAATTCTTATTTTCTGGGTTTTTTTTCCCCCAATTGTGTTCCAAAGTTACTGTCTGAGCATTTGTTAAAAATGTAGATCTTATTGTGAGGGGTATTTTGCATCCTCAACACCATCAATATCAAAGTCACTGGTTTTTATTGTGTTGTGGGATTTCCAGGATAGAAATAGATGTGTAAAGTGGTATTTGTTTCATATGACAAAATACTCTTATGATGGTCTAAATTATTATAAAATATTTTAATAAAATATTTATTAATATTTAATTTAATGCTACTGAATGAATAATTAATAGGGTTTTCAAAAATAATTTCTGGGTGACATTTTCTATAATATTTTAGAGTATTATAAGTCTTTCATATTATATATATTTTAAGGCTTTCATATATATATATATAAAAGACTTAAGTATAGTATGGCTGAGGATGTCTATGCATTCAGTTGCTTATTAATAATTCTGCTGGCACAAGATGAAATGCAGAATATTTTGTTTAAGAGTCTGTAAAGAGAGAGTGCACAGGCAGCTGTTGCTGGATAATGTGGTCTTCAATGGCCGGTAAGCAGCTGTTTAGGTCCACCTAGAGAGGAACAGGCCTGTAAGATAAGTTGTGTCCAGGAAAACCAAATTGTCATTTATGTTTCTTCTACGGTGTTATAATTTCCACTATGCTTACTCTGAGGCTATCACTGGCCTTCCCACTTATGAGTACTTGCAAGAAAAATTTATTTTTTTCCCTATCTTTTTGAAAGCTGAAAGAAGTAGTTATTTTACTTACTTGGGGGTTGAGATAATCCAAGGAAAAAAAAAAAGATTAATGAATTACCTTTAAAAAATAAAGAAAATAAGCCTTTTTTTTTCTTTTTCCTTCAATCAGAGCAATAAAGTATAGCTGTGTCACCCAACAGTTCCTGCTTGGCTTGTTAGATTTATGTATTTTCCATTGACTTGACTTCCACAGTATGAAACTCATTTGCTTTCTTATGGAAAATGGTGTTGAAGCCAATTTTTTACTTTCTCAGGCCCTTATCTTTTTGGATATTGCATTACATGTTTAAATCAATGTATAGCTCAGTTGGTTTCCAGCAGTGGTTGTTCACTTGCTGAGAATTTAGTATGCACATAATGCTGGGTCCCTGTTACTTGTTTTTATAAACTCCCCAGGGATTTGCAAGATGACTTACCTGATTTCTCAAATTTAGTAAACATTCCAATACTAAATTATCCAAAGTGCTATAAATTAATCATACTTTTGTTAGAAAAGAAGATGCTAATAAGTAATATCAATAATACAATGTTCATAAAAGCAAGGAAAATAGTGAAAACTAATTGCAGTGTTGTGAAAACAAAAAAACATGCTTTATGTTGATTAGTATATCCTGCAATGTGAATAATTTTGCATTTTAAGCATTAAGTAATGTTGGATTAGGAATTTTCTTTTCCAATGGCATGACACGAAAATGTCCTTTAAAATACTGCTTAGTCTAAAATGCAATTTTTTTTTTTTATCAAATGACAGATGGAAATCTTGCTATATCTGTCTGAAGAATAAAACCTGCAGACTGACCTGGAAGACAACAGTGTACATGTCAATACCAGTTTGAGATATATAGTCCTTTAGTAACAGATATGCAGATTTTATGTAAAGGTATAAACTGTGATGCTTAATGAGGTACTAAGGAAATCAAGAGTCACTGAAATGTCACACAGGATTCAACAAAGTCGATTCTTTGTTTTATATATACTGAGAACATGTTTTGTTGAATCTATATTAATCTTCTTGCAGCTTTCTCTTTCTCTGTAACCTGAAGAAAGAAAAATCGTCTTCCAGTACCAGTCCCTGCTTCCTGCTCATTAAATGTCTTTTAGTTTACTTTATACTTCACTGCACTTTTTATGTTTGAAGTTGAAGTTTCATCTAGTCTGTTCCTTCTTCTCTGATAATAATAATGATACTCCATTTTTAGTTCTTCTACATTATCTTTTGTTCAGCTAAGATTTTCTCTTTTCCATTGTTGGGCTTTGGTTTGAAATCAGGCACTTTGCAGTTGATTATGTTTATCAAAGCAGAAATGTTGTTTGTTTATTTGTTTTTTCTTTTAATGTGAAGGTGAGGCGTGTTTTCAGTATATAAAAGTTGTTTTCATAATGCATGTTTATACTAAAAATGTTGCCATTTTCCTTATTTGAATGTGTACTGTTTATGAAGAGTCTCTGTAAAATATATAATTTCAGTAAGTTTAAAAATTTTTTAGTTATGGACTCCTATTTTCTTAGTAATTTTTCTTGCTTTCTTTCCAGATGATTTAAAAGACTAAAAAAAGAATACTTTTAAAATATGAAAAATGAAACTAAAAATTTTTACAGTCTAAATGAATTCAAATAATTATTTCTGAATTTATTTATATGTATATCTATTGGATATAAATGTGTATTTATTTATAGAACTAAACACCTATACAATAATTAGAGTTAAAAATCACTAAGAAAAAATTAAAATTATGAACATATTGAAGAGCTGCTTTCTAGTTATTCACATCTTCTTTCCCACTATATTTTAAATTCTATTTTAATCTTTCTTTCTTTACTTTGTATTTTAATTTTTGAGTTCTTCATGGCATGTAATATTTATTTGACATTCAAGGAAAAGTTTCAACAACCTCTTTTGACATCTTTTAATAGAATTTCAGCAAAATTTATTCACTTGTGAAGATAAGAGGGTGTTTTGAGGGTGTGGAAGGTATTTTTAATAAATAGCTACATGGGTTTAATTTTCTTCTTCTTAAGTGAGTGAGATGACATTGACTAGTTAATATGCAGTTTTCTAGCTGTCAGGATTTTTCTAAGAAAACAGGACAAGCAAACATGAATATTGAGTAACATCACTCATTTGTTCAAATAGAACTATGACAAAGCTATATAGGTTTAAATAAGAAAACATAAGATTTAGTAGAAATTAAAATGATATAAGGTTTATATAGATTTAAATAATAAAAATATTAGCCTTTTTAAATGTTAATAAATCACATATGTAGTGTAATACTCTGTCTGCATGGGATCAGAAGTAGCTAAAATAGTTGAAACAATAAAGATCTTTACAGATGAATGAGGAATACCTGTACACAGCTGAAGAGAGTTTTATAAAGGATACTATTTCAAGGGCACATTAGTTTATTTTCTACAGACACATACAGGATAGGAATTTTAACAGGACAGCTTGTCAGTTTATATACTCATGTACACATTTAAAACACATTTTAAAACCTAATCCCTGTTACTTCCCTATCCTGGCTAATTCTTGCATTCAGTGTAAAATTCAATAAGCTCACTTTTACTGTTTTTCTTGATTCAGAGGAATTCAATCATAGACCAGGGCCTATTATTCTAGGCACATTAAAACCAAGTGTCTTGTGGGTAATGAAGGCATTTAACACAGAAATGAGGATCATAAGCTAATAATTCTACTAATAAAGTTTTCATTAAAACTTGCCATGGATTAGATGATCAAAAGATCCAAAACAGTAAACAAACATTTTAGGACAAACTGTCCTAGTTTACTAAGAGTTGGGGTTCTTTTTCCCAGTCTTTCTGGAAACCTTAAACCAGACATTCTTTATCCTCCATAAATGTCTATAGAGGCCATTCCTGAAGAAGTTATTAAAATAAAATAGTTATTATTATTATTATTATTATTATACTGTATGTGTAGACCTCTATTCAGCTTTAAAAGTCCAAATTGCTTTTGTGTCATTACAAAAAGATATTAAAGAGTATGGTTTGGTTTACCATTTATAAATCACAGTTGTGTATGAACAAGTATGAATAAATTCTAACTGCACTTAAAGTCCAGAATTGAATTAAGTTAATTCAATAGCTTAAGAAGTCTATTGAAAATTATTAATCCCCCCCCACTGCAACTAGTGGATATCTTATGATAGGGAGAATAATAAAGATTTTTATATTAATGGTAAATATATTGGCCTCTGTTTTGCAAAATAATACTCCATCTAACCTATGTTTATAAAAAAAGTATAGAAGTATACACATTTTGGCTGGAAGACTTGGAATAAACCTTTACATATAGAAACTCATCAATATCCGTTGCAAATTAATTTGAAAGATAACAGGAGGGAAAATACCTTTTACTATTACTTTATTGGAGGTTTGAAAGATGACTGAAAATTGCCTTCTTGTAAAATTAATCAGGACTGCAAAGGAATAATTAATGATAGCGATTTAACTAATTTTTAATCTTTCGTATTTTAATAGTTTTTCTCTGTATTTATGATTTATTTTTTTAAATGGCGATATATTTCACCCTTACAACTAACTTTTCTAAAAGAGAAGTATTTTTATTTCCTGTGCTTTTGGAGTGTCTTATCCCTAAGAATTCCATAAGGGAGCCAAGTGTAACATCAGGGAGAGCCTTTAATTGTAGAATTAAACATTTTTGTAACTGGCATTCTAAAATGGAGTTTGTAAATATAAACTGCATATGGACTACACAACAGTTCATATACCCATTTTGAAAAACCATTGGCCTTCACCATAAATATTATTTCAAACTCTGTATAGCCAAATCCTACAACTTAGCTTAGCGAATCCAAGCCTGACCTTAAAATTTTATCTGTAAAGAATCCTTCATGGGTAAGTGCAATTTCCTTCAGCAATATATACCTATTAGTTTAGCATTTTGCCATCAGTGTCACGAATTCAATGGAGTGATACATCAAGTTCATTTGTCAGGATATTGATTCAGTGGTATAGATTTGGAATTGTCTTGGCCTGTTGATGATGTAGGAATGGAGTACGTGAGGAATTAAATCCTTATGTTTGATGCTAATATGAGTGTTTCCCACAGTTTAGATGTAATTTAAGTATACATAAATAGAATTCTATGCCTTTTTTAACAAGGACAAATGAAATGATTCATCTGCAAATTGTATGACCCCAAAGTAAGTGAAAGAAAAAGTTATGTTCTATGAATAAATAAGTTCAGTTTGGGTTAGAAAGTCTTTCTTTTCAAAGGCAAATTGTTAAAATTTGAGAAATTTTTCACTGATAAATTACACGATAATCAAATACAGAATGGTATTTTGTGAAATACTGCATATATTTTTTGGTAAAATTATTTATATAAACGCTGATAATTTTCATTTCACCTTCACTTCTCACTATCATTCACTACGTCAGAGTTTTCCTGTCTAGGTTTGGTTACTGGATGATTTTTCATGTGCACATTCCCTGTGAGATACCATCACCTACAGTGGTTTGTGCAGCTCAAAGTCCACTTGATATACCTTAGTTAGTGCTGTAGAGCAATGTGCAGGAGTTCTGCACACTGGTGTAGTGTTCCACTATGCAGTTTTAAAGATTACATGCCAATCAGCAATCCTGTGATGTTAGTTACCTCCTCCTTCATTCATCACTGTTATAGGAAAAATGAAGCATTCACTGGCCACACAGTGACAAGGACGTATAAAGACATATTTACACAGAAGTGCTACACTAAGCATGCCTGTAAATGCCTTGTATTTTTATTATTTCCGAAGGTCACTTGGCTGAAGATTGAGTTCTTATGCCTCCTTATGCCTTCAATGCCAAATCTTCATTTTGCTTTCACAAATTGCAAACCCACACTTTCTTTTGTACCTCGACTCAATTTTTGATGATTATTCAGTTGTTCCTATCATTTTCTCTTTTCCGTACCTCTCTTGAAAACATGATAATAATAGGAACAGATTTGCATGAATACTCAGGTTCAATTTTGGAGAATATTATGCCTATATCAATAAGGCAATCCAGGGGTTTAAGCCATTTTTTGTAAGTTAACTTTCAATAAACCATCATGTAAACAGTGACTAGAAAAAGCAGGAATATAATCAAAATGTGTTTATCTAAACTATTTAGTATTTTTCTGCTATTTTTTCAGTTCCAAGAACATAGAAGATAAATATTTTGATAGATTAGTGAGTTTATTGTTATTTTTACTATATGTAATGAGAGAAGGATGGCAACTATTTTCAACTAATTCAGTTAAGACCTATTTACTTTCCAAGCTACTTCATAATGGTGAGAGAGAGTATTTCCCTCGTGACATTTATTCTTGTAGCCCTTGCTCTGAAGTGCTTTTGTTCTTTCATGTACATACTGAGGTAAGCAGCTGTTTGCAACTCTTCAGCAACAGTGATTGAAACACTATTTTACAGGAAAACAGGAGAGATTCTCTTCCCATGGAATGAAAAATGAAGTTTCTACATTTTAGCTGTCTTGAGGGACTTGAGTTCTCTCTCATCTGTCTCATTGTACTAACGATTTAATGTTATAATAGCACAATACAAAATGACAACTGTAAAGTCTTAACAACAGGCTTCATTGTTCTCAGCCTTCTCTATGGCTGCAAAGGTGGAAAATGAAGATAACACTGTGATGACTTCTAATCTTCATGGAGGCTGGATATTTTCTGATTTTTATACAGATTTTATGTCAGTTAATTTTTTATATAGCAATTATTGCTTTGGTGATTTGCATCAAACAATACTATCCCTTTCTTTACGGCTGTAAGGAAGCCTGAACTAGATCTGGTTTTCAGTACTAGTATATCTGCATCTACACTTTATTTAAGTATACAGGTATTACTGAAGGGATCAAGCTTTGTGTATAAACAAATCCAGAGACTTTTTTCAGGAAGGAGAACTTTAGTCCATGACTGAGCCACGGCACCTCTGCCAGAAGAGCTCACTCCATGAAGGTGCACTTCAGAAACTGCCAGTGCATCCTCAGAAACAGAGAAGTTATGCTCTCTGCAGTACACTAGACATCTTTTTGAGTTCTGATAATATTATATACTTTTTCACACCCTTCTGGCCTGATCTAAGGGCTTAGCCAAAATGGAGCCCTGAACACAGTTTCTCAGCGATGAGTTTAAAATTGTGATAAATTACTTCATCCTGATTCAATTCATTCAGAGATTAATAACATGATAGTTCCTATTTTAATTAAAACCATTTCCTTCTCCCTTACCCCCTCAAATTAAGAAAACAAGGTAGACAGAATTTCTGTTGTGAACTGCATGCATTAATACATTTAAGAAAATCTCTTTTAAAATTTTCTCATTGCTCCTAAGCAACTTAGGTAGCTTCACAGCCTGTCTCCTAAACAATCCTATGGCTTGTACAGAACAACAGCATAAGTGTTGTAGTAAAACAGTTCATGAGATCTTTTTTCACATTTGCCTGTCTTTAGATAAAGTCATACTGAAGTGCTAGTTAAAATCTCAGCGAAGGACTTTAGCTTTTTACAGCGGGTGAGGCTTGTTCCCTGCACACAACTGCTGGTATAGCAGAAGGGGCAGTAAATTGTCAGAGCCATTTTTATAGTCTGACAATATTTTCCAGAGGAGGCAAGATCTCCTCCACAGTCTTGCTATGTAATCTGCATGCAGAGAATGACAGAAAGAAGCAGATGGCAACTTCTACATTCTTCCAGGAGCCACAAGCTGGAGTACCACAGGCATGCTGTCTTTATGCTACACCTTTTGGCAGATGGCAACAACAATGTTTATCCTGTATATGTGATAGAGTTATAATGGAAGTCTATCCAGTTAAGAGAATATTTGATGTGGTAATGATGGGGAGAGCAATATCTTTCTAATGCTTTCTGACATCTGTATTTTCTGTTTAGTTGACATAAACCAGGGAAAAAAAAACAACAACCAAATCTGAACTACTTAATAAACCTTCTTTTTCTCTGAGCACTGCTGAGTCAGAAACTTGCTCTAAAAAAGTGAGCAGATCAGTCTGTGTAGATGCGAGATTAACAAAACCTTAGTGAAGCTTTAGTTCAATGAACAATCCAATAGTAAACCTCAGAGAAGGAAGGATACCTGTACAGTGTCTGTTAATTACTGTATTACAATCATGTCTGGAATGAAAAGCACCTATGGTTCTAATATTAAAAGATTTAGGGATAAAGAGTGAGTGAGTGTATAGCGTACCAGTGTTTTTAATGGGAAATAATGAAAAAAGGGCATAATATTTCACATAGTACTCCTCATGCATTCTTCCTTGCTGATCCATACAAATGAAAGAACATACAAAAGAGTGCATTCTCAGCATTAGTGGTTTTTGACATGAGTCTCTGTTCATATGAGTAGCCCCACTGACTTAATGGGTCTATTCATGTCAAAAAAGATTTCTCATGTGAGCATGGTTTGCAGAGTTCCTCCTAGGTTCTAAAAGAGACCTTTATAGCAATGCAAATCACTAAGTAAGTGAATTATAGGTTGCTTCTTACTACAGAAGCCTTTGATTTCAAAGATTTGGTAATCTGAGCCAGGTGGAAACTAATTACTTGAAGCTTGCTTAGTACAGAAATGACTAAGTGGTAAAGAATGCCCAGGAATACGAGTGACTGAGCTCTTTGAAAATGTGCTTGCCCTCATCTTCCTTATAAATGACCTTCAGGTGTAATTATTGTTTCCTAACACAATTAATCTTTATGATGAATGACACACATTAATGTACAGAGAATAATATGTAATTAACTTATTTCTCATAGTGGTTGTGTTTCTGACTGGTTGAAGAGGGGCAGAAAGTGCAGAAAGTTATAGTATTCAGGGATATTCCACAGAAATACTTGATGAATAAGTGTAGAAAGAAAAGGAAGAATGGGGATCATAAACTGCATGTTCTGGAAGACTATTTATGAGGTTTCTGAGCTGTCCTCTGATGTTCAGCTTGTCTTAAGTAGCAAATTAAGAGAACAGTATAATGGCAGATTATACAAAAATTTACTTTGAAATATTCCTTCATCTAATGATAAAGCTGTCAAGTTTTTGGAAAGTTTTAAGGACATAAAATTAAACCTTCAGAAACGCACTGCAACTCTTAATTTCTGTGGATTGTTCTTATGGATCTAACTTATCAAATTAACACTGTTGATCTGAAAATCAGCATCAGTGGAAGCCAATAGAAAGACTCCATAGATTTAGTAAGCTCTTTTATTAGAAACTTATTTCACTAACAATCCTGGCTAATTAAACCGTTTGGTAGTAAAACAAAGATCCCATTAGCAGCATTGCAATTTCAAAGAGGGCAAAGTTAGATAGTTACTCTTTGCCTGGAATTTGTTAGCTGGCTTTTTTTCTTAAGTAGTGACAAAGCTCAGAGTCAAACTCATATTCGCAAGCTGAAATGAGGTAGAAGGACCACAAATAACAAATTTTTTTTTCCTTGAAATCATTAAATATGCAAGTGTAATATTCTCTCTGATATATTAGAACATACTTTATGTTTTTTGTGGAGAATTAAGAGCAACACTTTGTTTAAAAATATTGTCCATTAAGATTGATTTCCCAGAAATTAGGAAAATTTTATTTTACTTATTTCCAGGAAATTTTCTATTTCCTTTCCAGTATAAAATTCAGGATTTTATAATCCTGTAGATTATGTTGTATGTCTGAATACCTATATATACATCATTGGTTATATTCAGTATTTTCCTCCTATCTGGAATTAGTGGTAAAATCTCGGTGAGCAGGATTTTAAGTTGCAAATGTTATGTCAGATGGAGACAGATTTTTATCTGTGCATAATGTGACAAGAAGCTAGAGTGCTTCTTGCTGTAACACAAGCATGCTATGAAGATTCCATAATCTTAGTGTTTCTCGAAATTTCATAGTCTTAGTGGTTCTGAACAGACTCCCAGTTTTAAAAGGAGAGAATATGACCAACACTGTGCCTGTGGTAACAAAAGCCTTTAATCAGAGTCTGGAAAATTAATTCTCTGTAAGAGCATAAGGATGCTTTCGCGCCTTGTAGTCATCTTCTTTTGCAATGCTTTATGTTTTACTTGTGGACTCTATCATAAACTGAAGTTAAAAAAAGAAAAGCAAAAGCAAACCTGCTGCCATCAGCAGAAGAAAACAAATGCCTTGGTGGGAAATGAGTTTCAAACTGAAAATTAATACAATGAATGGTACGGCTACAACATGTGGAATATAGAGTGAATTAAAAAGGGGAAATTGCTCTTTCTACTGAGCAAGCTTTTTGGCATATTTTTATTCATGCATTTGATAACACTGTTATCCTAACATTGTTCTGCCTGTAAAGCTTTTCCAACAATATACAAGAGCTTTGTTTTTTCCTTCACTGTGATGACTCTGTCCTTTGGTATTTTTCATAGCTTGACATGAGGCAGTAATGGTTCTATTAGCTGCACTGTATCTGCTGAGCTTGCTCTTTTCAGGGAACATGTCATCACCAGTGCCTTTCTGCTGTTTCCTTATTAGCATGTGCCCTTTACTGACTCTGCAGGAGCTATCACCTAGAATTAAATATTTTCTGCTGGACCTGTCCTTGCTCTGTGCAAAATGATTACAATCCATTACGCCATCCTTTTGCTGACAGGCAGATACCACTGAGATTGCAATAAAATTGCTCCACATTTAAATACGGTACTAGCTTGCTGCATTGAACAAAAGGAAATGTTGGAAAAAATACTTTCAGTTCACTAACTGGTGATGAACTTTTGAGAAGAAAAATGTGGATAGTTATTAAAATTATCACATGAGCTATTCTGGATACTTGTGGTAAACATAATAATGGAAAATGTAAATCTTTTTATGTCATTAAGATTGCTAATAAGGTATAGAATAGCATAGACATTTAGAAGGGTACAAAAAATTCTAATGGAAAACAAAAGCTTTGAAATTATTCATATTTAATTTTGCCTTTAATACAAAATAGAAATGAAGCATTATTCAGAATTTCCTAGAGAAAGTTCTTTGCATGTCAAAAAGTCCTATGTGCAGACTATTAAGATTTTTCATTGGATAAAAGTGAAAGGCTGTAGTTATCATTGTTGATTTGAATGTAAAAATTTTGTTGACATATTTGTCTTCCTTTCAAACCCTATTCCAAAAAGGTGACATTGTACAGTTACCTTTATTTTTACCAAGACCCCACCGCCAGCTTTGTAAAAAGATGTTGATGTGAGCTGCTCCCAGTGGGTGTAACACTCTTGCTGCAGCTTCTTTGGAGATGGTACGCATTGCTGCTGTTAACATCAGAGAAGGTGGCTAAGCTCTCGCCAAGTGGATACTTTCTGTTTGGCTCTATTATTTCTAAAAATGTTGTTCCATAAGTAAAATACTGCTTGAAATTAAAGCCTCCTGTGTCACTACACTGCCTTATAGACAGGATTGTGCTCACATGGCACAGTAAAGTCCATTTGGTATGTGAAAGCCTGAGGACCCATTTTGTAATTCTGATACTTCTTGCTTTTCATTAAAGTATGTTGCTTGGGCTTATCTCTATCTCCCACTAGCCTTAACAATCTTAACTGTTATCAGGCTCAGTCCTACTGTTTCTGAAGAGTGCCACTTTGTAGATACAACTCCCTGCCATGAAGAATTTACCATATAAACATATCCGTACATTCCTAACCTATATTTTGTAAAATGTTTTACATTGTTTAGCCTTGAGGGCTGCCTTTCTTTAGCATCCAGCTATTTTTTTCATGTTTTACACATGAACCTGTATGTACCACAAGGAAAGATAGATCACTGTCACATTGAAATTTGTATGCCTGTTTCAAAAAAAGTCATATGCTTCATTTACATGCAATGATCAGCTACAAAGGAATATACTGTATAATACATAACTTCAAAATTAATATCCATTTTCGAGAACACGTGTCTTACTAGGAGATTGCATCTTATGTCTGAAGTGCCTTAAGCCAAGAAGGGGACCATTTTGAATAGGTCTTCATAGGATATGGCAATATTTAAAGAAATTTTCACCATTGCACTTTTATATCTAAAAATAAACAAAGTGTTACTTCAGAGATTTGCTGAATTATGAAAGATAATTTAATGCATGTGTTTTCTGCCAGGCCTCTTTGCATTTGAAGATTGTTTGATGAATCACTGTATATTTCTTTACACTGTGCTTCTGATTTCAGAGACTTAACGAAGACTTATTTCCCTAATTTTTCTTAAAAGTTGATTAGTTTCCTGTTGAAACCAAAGAACTAGAACTATTAACCTGTTTATATTACTCTTATAATTAAAATAAAAACCTCAAACCTCAACCTTACTATTATTGTGTCTATTCTTCTGGATGCACAGTATTTTTCAAAGTTAGACACTCCATCCTATATTCAGATTTAAATCATGCTGAAATTAGTCGAGATTAAGTAGCCACACCCAATGTGATTGGCTTGTGAAATTAAGGTTGACAGCAAGACTACATGAACTGCAGCTGTGGCATATACAGTTTAAACTAGTTAAAATATGGCGTCCTCATAGGACTCATCAATGGTAGGAGACCTGTACTGGATCAGGGTGGTCTGAATCAGTCAAAGAGAGGTGGTCAGCAGCTTGTCACTAACTCAACATTAAAAACTTTGCTTGGACCACCCTGATTCTCAGAAAGCTTCATTCTGAACAGGAGCCTGAGAAAGACTCTGAGGTACAATTGTTACTGCCAGCCTGTGAAATGGAAGCCTCTTCCTTGACCACTGAATATGTATCATGGGTCTCTTGGTCGTATGAGCATATTGGTATGCAGTCTGCAAGGGCCTGCACCCATGGCATAGCATGAGATCTGGAATCTGTTAGTGCTGAACTTCATGCGAAAAGGCCATTAAACTCATGGACTGTATATGCAAACACTGTGTGTAATGTATTTGGAAAGCTTTTTTGTGTCAGCTGGGATTTCATACCCTTTATACCAAAAAATCCTGTAAGTCTAGGTTCTGTATGAGCAAGTTTCTTGTACGTGTATTGATGTGAAGACACACTGCACTGGAGCTGTCTGCCTGCAGGGAGGCAGCAAAAGAAGTTGGGAGCTGCTTTCCCATTATACTTTCTGGCAGCTACCAGCTCATGTCTTCCAAGTGTGTGGGAAGATATGTGCCTGTATTTATTTATTTATTTTTACCCATGATTTTTTTTAGATTGTTCGCTGCTATCTGATCTTTCAGCTCTCTGTAGACCAGAGCTGAAGTAAGATTGCATTACTGGACCTGGTGTAAGCGTAGAAAGTGGACATGTATCATATGTTAAGTTTCAAATTATTTCTTTTGTTGGATGCAGCAGTGAAATATGCTCACCATATTGAACTACTAGAGAGAAATCCTTTATTGAGATGATCTGGGAACCAATACGGGTCCTTAGGGTGCAAATTCAGTGGGGCTTCAAGTTCTACCTTCACTGAATTGAAAGCAGGGACAAAATCTATAGTAACAACAACAAAGCTGGCTGAGACTGGAACAAAGAATAGTATTTGTAGCCAGCTTACACATAAGGAATATATAAGCATATGGATCCATCATTTTGTGACTCAAGAACAGATGACTGTCCAAGTTGGGAACTCCAACAGAGTGCTCCCAGTTATTTCTATAAAGCTGACAGTATACAGTGTATTTCCTTATTCCTGCAATAGAATAGATTCACTTGAATTAGAAATGGTTGACAAGTCTTGTCTTAAATACAAATTAATTTTTTAGCTCCAAATTTATGTTACTATTCACAGATCCATTTTCTTACACATGGTCAAGCACAGCCTTCCTTGAGAAGGAAGGATGCATAGGATATTCTCAAACATAATTAATAAGTGAAAATAGCTTCATTCAGTCATTTGCTAAATTTCTGTTGTCCTGATAAAAGCCCCAAAAGTTTGCCCACAGTAAAACACTTCCTAAAGTGTTATCACTGCTGCTTACATGTGCACATTCAAAGATAAAACCTGATTTAATATTTCTGTTGTTGGTTTTTCTTTTTATTTTTTTAAATTCAAAACATGACAAAACCTGAAAAAACATAATTGATTTTCTGTACTTCATTGTGACCTATATGTCACATACTTTGTGTTGATCCACCACTGATTATAAGTTATTTATAAGGGTTTTTTTAATGTATGTATATATATATGTATGTATATATACATATAGACAGACATATACACACACAGGCTAATAGATAGTTTTTGTATGTCTACCCAGTCTGATGACATGATAATAGAGGGAAGGTTCTGCCTTTTTTTGTTTAAATTTTATATATAATACTAGAGGGAAACAAAGACCAGGATCCGGAAGGTAGAATTTAGGAACAAGGAATGACAAATCCAATACAATTTCAGATATTTAAGTAATTTTATTAAAAGTAAGAATTAAAGAAACTATTTTTTACTTAAATATGAGTTTTATCTCAAGCACCTGTTATGTATGAAAAAATAGAATGAGAATTGTATTGAAGTTTTCTACACAAGATAAACTACTTTGCTTTCTAGTATACTCACTTCTTTCAGTATTCTTATAGTAACATCAGTAGGAGTGACATTCAACTACACAGAATTTTCCTGTATGGATGAATCCCTAACAAAAGTGTACAAAACCCCATCAGTTACAGGCAAAATTTTCAGATGATAGGCTTTTGCTGCCATGTTTAGAATTGGCAATATCATTTTCCATTTAAATTTTCTGAGTGCTAGGGAGGTTCAGCTCATCAATCCATTACTTCCTGTTTGTATTCAGCCATACTGATCTTACAGCACAGAAAATGTGCCATTCTGCCCAAGAAGTGGGGAGCAGAAATTGTGATTGTCTTCATATTTTAAGGAAACTCACAACAATAAGGTCTAATCAGAAGGTATTTTTGTACATTACCCTAAATATTGCATCATTTACATAATAGATTAACAGTCTGTTTCACACCTTGTGTTTCTCTGCATAATTTCCATTTGTAGCTTTGGAATTTTAAGTAGCTCATGACTTGAAATTAGATATTACAGCATTCCAGATATCTATACAGTGTGTAAATTGTCTGTAGTTTCCAAAGAGAAGGCCTGCTTTTGGAAGTATTTCCTTTAATTTCCTACTTTGTGTGTGTATAGTTTCTAGTAATAATTTTTCACCTTTTACAGGTTCTTTTCTGCTGAGCTATATCTTTCATTAAGAGTAAATAAATTGAACGGCACTTAAATAGGAAGAGAAATGAAGTGTATTCTGATGACTGACATCTAACCCAGAAAATTATTTCTGTTTTAAAGAGATAGTGGTTATAAATAATTTTAATCCTAAAAATTTGGGTTGTTATTGCACATAAGTTCCAAACCATATAACAAGAAGCAGCTTTACTGTTTCATTGATGAAGATGCTATTATTTTGAAACCATTAATTATTTCTAGCCCTAAAAATAAGGAATTTCTGTCTTCAGAGAATTTTTAAAAATGAAAAAAAAAGGCAATGTGTATGTGTAAATTCACATGAATGTGAATTTAAAGTATGCCATTTGCTTCATGCTACTTAAACAAACATCTTATACGTTTCAATTTGCAGCTTTATCTAATTTGTAAATTCCAAGGAACAAGCAGAGACATATTTAGAAATCTAGTTTTAATACTCTTTTTCTGTACAAAACCCATTCCTCATCTTTTTACCACTTTTCAGCATCAAGTTTTATGCAAGAAAACAAAAGGAAAGGGAGTGCTAGTAATGCTGAGTTATTCACAGAAGAGAGAGAGAGAGAGGGGGAGAACAGAGCAAAATTACCTTGTCTTTTGCAGGGTGTTCAGCAGAAAGATATTTGTGGCTACTGTGTATCTATGACTGTCGGTATTGACCCTAGTTGAAAGCCCTATAACGTAGGAGTAAGCAAAGCAAAAAAGACAGTTTATTAATGTGTTTTTCACTGTGTTTTGAAGTCATTCAGCATGTGAAGGAGTAATTTTAATAGCTCTTATTTCTTTTGCTTAAAGCATACAAAGGGAAACAATAAAGCCAAGTACTATAAAATACAAGGTGTCTTGCAAAAGATGGTTTGTCATTGCTGCCATCAGCTTTGCATTTTCTGTTTTGCTAATATGTCTCTCTCCTCAGTAGAACTTGCTCTGTGAATTCTATTAATTTATAAATGTGGCTATTGTTTCAGCTATTCTCTGTACTATTATCTTTGGATTTGTTTAATTTGGTGTGAGGATCAGTGTTATTTTAGCACATTTGTAGAGATGTATAGTTTTTCACCTGATCTATGAGCTAATGAAAAAAATGTATCATTCTAAAATAGTTCTTTTAAAAGAATGACCTTGAACTTGATGGCAGGCTGCATTTTGTTATCTCAGTGTTACCTCAGTTAGAATATACTATTATTGTGTATGTGCAGCTCTTGCTTGTGCACTGATAACATGAATGATGGACATATGAAACTGTATATACTGCAGTGGAACTGTGAGCATTTTTGTAGTGAGGCCTTGCTTAATTCATAGACAGACAACAGAGATAGCTGTCCTCCCACTGTATGAATTAGAACTCAAATTCTCAGTATTCTGTGAGAACTGTATCTTGTTTTTGCGGCTGACAAGCATGGTGGGTAAATTGTGGTATTCATGTGTTGTCATGGGATTATATTACCTGTCTACTTACACCACTGATAATAATGCCAACCTGATTAATGTGTCTGGTTTTATGACTCTGCTTTTGAATAAGCTTCAAAAGGTCTTGGTGTTTTACTTCAGTGCTTCTTGAAGCTGATTTTATCTGACGTACATTAGGCACAGTGGGTTCGTCTGCCTCAGCACACTGGAATGTTCTTGGCTACTTGACATAAATGTAAAATGTTTAAGGTGTCAAAACTAGAATTCGGTGCAACCTATGTAGCAGGGACAGAGAATCAGAGAGGAAAGCCTTCTGTAGCTTTCAGATGTGGAAATTGTCAGTGGGAGTCTATAGCATGCCTTGAATAGAACGGTTAGTTTTGTGGTAAAGAAAGATGAGTAGAAAAAAAGGTATAAAAGGAGAAAACAAAAATCCTAGAGAGGACTTTACATTCATTTTGACTAGGTGGATTTAGACATAAGTGCTGTTTTCATTGCTGCCTAAAATGAAAAGTTATGGTCTTATAGCTTCCTACAAGGTCATGGGAGTCATTGTGGGGCTGTCTGGTTTGACATTAGACAGTACTAAGAGGAGACAGGAATGTGGAGGAAGGGAGGGTAATTATACTGAGCTTTTTCTTTATTGAGCAGATTTTTTGAAGACTGATGATCAATTTATTTAACAGGATGAATAACTGGATAACTTGAAAAAAATGTGCTAATTTCTGTTTTTGTTTGTTCCACCCCTATGTGCTTTGTTGGGGTTTTCTATAAGTTTTGAAAGAATATGCATTTCCTATTTAGAAGGCCAGAGTGCTTAAACATGCTGAGAAAGGCCAGCAGCAAATATGGATGCAGAAAATTTCAAGCGAATTAAGAAAACTCTTTTATTAAGAAATTTTAGATTTTCCTCTAAGATAATTTTTTACTGTGAAACCAGCTATTTCTATTTTTTTTTATAATCTATTTCCAAATTTTTTTTGTTTATTTGTTTATGGGACTGTTAAATATGACCTGATATAACAAGATATTTTTGATGTATCAGTGTTATCTGAAATTAGTAATTGTACTTTGCAGTGAAAAGCTGAAAAGAACAAGTCAAAATAATAAAAAAATTGAACATCTATCTAAAAATTTCTCTTGGCTTGATCCACCAAATAATGTTTCCTTAAACTTGACCCATTTTCTACTTATTTCTAGTTTCACTCATTAAAAAAAAAATATGTTTTTAAACAAAATTTCAGTCAATTCCACTGAATAAGTAGCAGAAATTATGAACTTTTAAGAGTTGGCAAACCCAAATTTTATTTAATTCCTCATTTAAAAAAAATAAATTGCAGAACTGAGAAATTTATCAAAAGATGGAAAAGAAAGAAAAGGCAATAAACTCACATACTTTCATGTGTTGTGGAACTTTTAATACTTACAAAAAACCACAGTATTGGTGGCAGAAAAATCTTTTACCTTCTCATGAACTCTGTAGTGAAAAACTTACATAGTCCTCAAACCAGATCTACTACAAAAAATTTTGACTATAATGAGCTGTTCATTAATTTTTGTCACATTCCTCTTAAAAATAAAGGCAAACAAATGTGTGATCTGAATTTTAATCTGAAAATATTGTCTAAAAGAATTACTGCAGAAGATATTCCATGATTATCTCAGTTTTTGGTTTGTGTTTTGGTTGTTGTTTGTTTGTTTGTTTTTCTTTTTTTCTTTTTTTTTTTTTTTTTAATTTTGATGACTAAGTACTGAAAAATTGAAAGACTTTGGGAAAACCACTTTCTCCAGTTTGCTGTCCCCAGTGTTACCAGTGAAAACAGTGTCTAATCATGTATTGAATACAGAAAAGAGCACATAAATTGTAAATAATCTTTTATTCCTTGCATGGAACAGTGCCAAAATTTGAATTTCAGGGTATCATTTAAGTTGAAAGTTTTTGCATGAAATCTCTCACATAGCTATTAATAAAGGGTCAATTGTTATAAGTACAGGTTTATTCTTATAAAGATGCAGTAAGCAAGTAGTATTTTTTAAATCTTGGTTACCTGCAAATTTTTTTCACTACTGAGCTCTGCTGAATTGAGCTTAAATGTAGGACTTCGGCTAGTGCTGAAAACAAATGCTAGGGTAGAATATCAATACATAGACTGCTTAAAATAAAGATCAGTGGCTAAAATGGCAAGTATTTTGGATTTTATTCTTAGTGTTTAATACAGAAAAATGTGAATGTTGTTAAAATTGAAATCAACAATTACTTAAATTTTATTTTTTATTTTCCGTGCTATAGAGGGGCTACTGTTATCAAAATATCCTTATAGATATTTTAATCTAATTAACCCATGACATTTGTTTATTTCTCTGTTTCTTTATTTGTGCTTTTAACCAGTGCCGTTACTTGTGGTTTTTTTCCCCTTGACAACAAGCCAGTGCTACCACTGTAATACATTTTGATTAACAGGGGCTCTTTAACAAAAAAAAAGTTGCTTTAAAACATCATGCTCTAACTTGTCAAAATCATTTGGGTTGATTCTTGCATTCTTACTCACTCTGCATAGTATCGTAGTCTTTAAAAAGTCATACTAATTTCATTGTGGAAGGATTTTGAAAAATAACAGTCTGCTGCTCAGATTTTAATTTATGAAAAGTCTCTGAGAAATCTGGAAAACAAAATGAATCATTAACACTAGGAATAAAATTATCATTCATTTAGATTTTAATCCAAAATAAGCACTCCAGAGGACACCTAAGACTTTAAGCAACCTTGGCATGTATTTTAAAACATAATGTAGAGACTGCAATAAATAAAACTTCCAAAAAAAGCAGCACTCTTCTGTCCTCCCACTCTCTAACACTCCAGTTAATTCCTAGTCATAAGACCTGTGCACCTCCATCACACCTTCCCACGAGATATCCCACCCGTTACTGCAGCAGTCATCTCCCACAGATGGACTTTCTAGCATACCCAGAATGTCAACAGTTTATGGCTATTTTAGACCTTGGCAAGGAAGAGCATTCCAGAGGAAAAGTCTCTTTGCAAAGGAATGCTTTGCCAGCAGCTCTGCAGTCTTTTACAGAATCAAGTTTGAGGGCATCTGCAGGTGTCAACAATGGCAATGTAAATTGTACAGACAAGTGCTGACCACAACTCAGATCAGCATTTTTGCTGTCTACTGTATCATTAAGTCAGGATGCCAGTTTGTTATATATTGAGAGAAATGGTCTCATTTTTTATAATGACCTTTCTGTACCTATGCTTTGATTACTACCAGCTGCTTTTGATTACATTTAATGGATCATTCAGTTTTCCCTTGTATTATTTAATAATATTTTCACATCTGATGATGTTAAGCACAAATTAATAATTGATTAAAATAATAAACTATTCTAGTAATTTACATTTTCCTCTACATTGCAGTTGGGTCCTTTGATTAGTTTCCTATTGTTTTTCCCCTCAAACTAAAATTTATATTCGTCGCAAAATTCTCCTGAAGCATACTCTGAAATTTACTAATATTTGTTAATTTGTAATTAAGTCCAAAATTATATGATAGAATGAGGCTATGATCCTTCATATATATATATATACATATATATATATATATATATATATGTATATATAAGCTTTGCTATTAATCCCTTAGAACTGAATGTAGTGCTTAAACAAGGAATTGTTTCTTCATGTTCACAAGTCTTTGTAGGATTTTATGTTAGTAGTATTCTGGTAGTAAAGCTCTGTGGAAAATATCATAGACCAATATATGTGTACTGTGTTGGTCTGTGTGCATTTTATGAGTGATCATAAGATAAAGACACTCAAGGTCCTAATTGGTAGTTAGGCTGGAATTTTCTCAAAGTGGGGCAGTAACAAGAAAAGGGAAAACCCTCAAGAGCTGCAAGAAGAGGAATTCTAATTAGCTATTGGGAACAAAAAATTTCCTCACATATTTGGTCAAACAGTACAACAAGTTGCCCAGAGAAGTTGTGGAACCTCCATTCTTGGAAACTTAACTGGGCAAGGCCTCCTGTTTTTAAGATGCCCCAGTTTGGGGACAGAGGATGAACAAGGGGGCCTTCCTACCCAAATCATGCTGTGATTTGCTCTGCAATACACTTCATATTCCACCTAAGGCAGTGATTGGAAGTTAGTGTTCACTATAACAAAGACACAAGCTTCCTGGAAAAGTAAAGTATATGGATAAGATTTTCATTTGGTGTAAATTTGCATTCAAAATCATTGAGGCTTAATTAATTTAGTGTAGGTGAGGCTCTGGTCTCATATCCATTAAAATATAATTTGTGGCTCATATTTAGTTTGATCTCTTTTTTTGTTGGAAGTGTTTAATCTGAGGGTTTAGGAAATACTGTGCTCTCATCATACTGTAATGTTAATACTGTTCCACATCTGCCTTTTAACTATAAAAGATGGGATTTACCCTTGAACAAGTATGCTAACTTCTTATGCTTTCTCCCTAAGAAGTCTGGAATTTTTGAAAGAACTAGATTAGAACTAGAACTCAGATCTCATTGACATTCTGCGTTGACATTTCCAGGCTAAATTCTCTCCTGATCTATAACCTATTGATTTAATTGGAAGAGTTTGGCCTGAGTTTCTCAGCATCAGATGATTAAATTAATGATCCCCCATCCTTTTCTTTTTTTGTTTTTCTTTTCACCTCTGCCTTGATCTCAAAAAAAGTTTGTTTATTGCCTTTAATCCAGTACCACACTCAGATTAATGGTGAATCACATTCCAATTTTTTTATTGTTTAACAGAGGGATCATTTGTCTTTAGCTTCTCTGTTCCTCTGTTATCAGGAATCTGTCCATTTAGGAGGCAAGAAAAATAACATGATTAGTTGAAATCTGCATTAGGTTGGTTTTTTGTTTGTGTTTTTTTTGTAATTGTCAGTGATGTGCATGAGATATATGTGCAAACTGCATTGTCTGGGCAAAGGAATACCTAAAGAGTTAAAATATTATAATTATTCTGTCTTAAAGCTCAGAATTTATTGAGGACCCTAGAAATAATTTAAGTACCCAAACAATCAAAAGTTAAATTATTTTAATTCACTCATTTAGATTTTTATTGCATGATATCAGAGATCTATGCACAATTTGGGATACTATTTTTGTGCAGGCCATTAGCACACTGTTATCAGACATTTGTGCACATAACTGGATATATTGTACTAATTAGCTCAGACAGTTTTACAAATGTATGGCTTGCCACTGAGCACGGAAAAGTGCTTGTGGAATTCAACTCTTACAGTATGAAAAGTTGATCATTAAATTACCAAGCATTAGGATTCACCCAACATAAAAGCAAAAGTACAATTCTCATCATTTTTATCATAATAGTTTCAGTCTGTCTACATAAAAAGTCATATCATAAGAAATTCAGCATAAGAAATATCTCAGTTCTCAAAACCTAATTAAAAATTAATAATAAACTGTGTGGAAACTGATGATAGCAGAAAAAATGCTGGTACCACTTCACTACAGTCCCTGATCTGGAATGACAAGAATCTCTGGGGTGATGGTATCTTCTAGCTTCCTTCCTGACACAGAAGAATATCCTTGAGGATGTCTGTAGAGGGTCCAAAGTATAAAAGGAAACCAAAGCTTTCAAACAGAGTTTTTCTGCTTACTTTAGAGTAGGGGGATTGGTTATGACAATTTCTAGTTGTAAAAGGCAATTCAGTTCACATACATAAAAAATGAACTGGAAAAAAAACGTATTGTGTCATCAAATCCGGTTCCCTTTTTTGAAGCCCAGCATACAATCCCATTTATCACAGTCACCTAATAGCATCTTAAAAGTATTGTTTTCCCTGACTGTTGTTAGTTGAAATAAGCTAATTTGTCTGAAGATTTAGAAAGCTTTCTGATTGACATTTTCTTCATGGTTTAGTTGCAACTGTTTGGGATTTTTTTTTTGTTTGCAAATAGATGTTTTATAAAAAATATTTTCTTATATTCTATTTCCCCTGATATTTACAAAGCAGTCAGTAGCAGTTTATGTATTATCAACTGATATATGGAGCAAGTTTTCTTGCCTGAGGCACATTTACAATAAAAGCATTTTTTTTTTAATGATCCAGCAGTGTAATTTTTATGCCTGATTTTAAAATAGTGCAAATTTTGCCTGCTCTGGAAGTGGAACATGATTATTTGATTTCATAAAGTTTAAGGAAATGTGATTTTATGAATTCATGACATAACCATGGTTAATCCAAGGATTTTGCTTTGTTTTACTTGATTCAGTTTTGTACATAATCTATGTAGTTTCTCTTTAAGAAAAATGTCAGTCTGCTCAGTACCTGCAGAAATATTGAAAGAACATCCTTTATTCAATTGGCATTAACAAAGGCTATAGCATTCAACCATGGGAATGCTAGGGGAAAACAATAAAAAATCAATATGATATAGCCTATGAACATTAAAGTCCAAAGCTATTCTTTGTCAGTTTGCACATTTTTATCCATTGAAGTGTGTAAATAAAAAAAAAAAAAGGCAACAAAAAAACCAACCAACCAAAAAACCAAACAAACAAACCCATATATATATATATATAAAACAGCTTTCTTCTTAGTACTGAGAATAGCAGGTGTCCCTACATTCAAAAATAATTATCAGTTTTCTGGTTTAAACACATTAGATACTCTAGATTCTTTCAATTATGGTCACTTTAAGAGTGACCTATTACTTTAAAAACCAGCTTCCTTGATGTGATTCCTGCTTTTTAGAAGTCAATATATATCCCCTTGAGGTAAATGTAGACCTTACAAAGGTAAGAATCAGAACAAATGGCTCTTTCTTCTTGCAGAGCTCTGACAAAGAGAAATGTGTTTCCGTAATTAAGAGTAAGATAATTCAGGAAATTGTAAAACATATCTAGAAGATTACTACAGGAGAAACTGTCAACCAATATGTTGTGTTAACTGATTTATGGAAATTTTACCTGAGGAGTAACTAAAATTTCCATGTTTTACAGAAAAACCATAAGTATTTGGATTTACTTTTGTTTTCCTCTTGAGGAAGGAAATTATGTAGGTAATAGATAGGTAGTACTATCCAAGAGAGTAATTCAGTTGTTACCAATAGTGTTTATGGATCATCTGAAAATAGTGGGTAATTTGTCAGATGGACGTCAGTAGTTGTTAGGATAACTTCTCATATAATTGCTTGTATTAATGGCACCTTTTATTCTGTTGTATATTTATACACAACACTTCAGAACTTACATTTTCAGCCTCTAATTAATATGATTAAGAATTCAGTTGAACCTTGAGGGAAAATTGATTAAAACCCCCCTACATTAAGAGTAAATCTATATTCAATTACCTAAATTTTCAATATTTTTTCTAGTAGTCTAATTTTAAATTGTATTATTTTTATGTTCTATGCAGTCTCTGCCATTATTAATTAAAAGTATCGTTTATTCATGTTCATAGGCTTCCTACTGACATATTAGATTATGTATTACTGATTTTACTATTTCACTTATTTTTTTCTATTCAGTTTGTTTCAATAGGATGTTTCTAAATGTCAAACAGCATGATTCGTCTCTTAATTCAGCTGTATAGTAATATTTAGTATATTGTATATATATATAAAATTTTACAGATAATTTTATAAAGATTTATTCTCCAATTTTTTTTTCTCAAGAAAAATTCAGAAATGCAGACTTAGAAAGTTCTTCCAATGGTTAATCCTCCCTTGCTACATGATTGTGCACACACAGGGTTTTTTTCTCTTTGTCGATTCACTGTAGAAAGAAAAACATACAGAAAATTATTGAAAATAAAAGGCAATCTTTTTGAATGTGCCTGGAATACAAATCATCTTTTTGTATTTCAGCTCTTCTTAGAAGAGTTGAAATAGGAATTTTAGTTTTCTTTTCAGAGCTGTGTTAAAGCATAACCAAGAGACATTCAAGACACTAGAGATAAGGTCTGTCAGCAGTTCCATTTATAACCCCTCTCTGTCTCTCCACACTGTTTTAAAAGCTTTTTTGAATTGATTTTAGATGCTTTGGCAGCACCAAGCTTATCACTAGTTACGTACAACATATAAAAATAAAATTAAAACTTAATGAGGTAGGTGATAAGTGAACAAGTCCATT